>JAMKCF010000014.1:8030000-8063497 GCA_023634235.1 Pisaster brevispinus | reverse complement strand
TTATTTTTTACTAAAAAAAAAATAAAATATTATTTCTGCTGTACAATTTGGGCCTAGAGAACCAGCCTTATTCTCTCACATTTTTCACATCAACGAGAGGACATAGAAGTGAATTTTGCAAATCTCAAATTGACCGAACACGTCTCGCAATTTACGATTTTGTTGAGTAAATATCAGCAGCCGTATTTATTTCCACAAAAACTGCACAAACAAGGACGCTCTGCCACCCCCAAGATTAACATTCCTAACCTGTGAAAAATGGCATACTTCATCGGAGGGTCAGTCGGTAGCTAAACTCAACACACACAAAAACGGTTGCTTTGCTCTGCTCATTTATTAAACGGTAAATGACTACAGCAGAGAGTAAGCAAGGTCTAAGGGGTCGGAAATGAACTCTTGTGGAACCTGGAGTAGAAATAAACAAACCCCGGCAGCAGGACGTTGTCAAACGAGGGGGAGTAAGGAGACGGGCAGCTCGCATTTATTCAACCGCACAAATTATCTTGTCATCATTTTTTGCTATCCACTCATCAAATGTCAAAAGATACAGCCACTGATATCAGCCAAACGATGCCACTTTTACTATTTAATTAAAAAAGAGGACAAGGAAAACTGCCATAAAAATTAGTTAGAGTTCCATTACATCCCTTTGTCATGTCGGTGCAACAAGGTCCTTCAGTTAGCTTTTACGTTGGAATGCAAGTTTTTGAATGTCAAAAGGGTTGTATCTTGCCTAAAATAACCTGAATGTACAAAGTCAATTGAACGCTGAGATTAGACATTGCTCCACGGAGCGTTCTTGCGCAAAAATACAACTTGGTTGCAGAATGGAGTTACGACCTCGTTGCACTGACACGACGGGGTTATGCTCTGATAAATCTCAACAGCAAACCAGTCTTTACATTGTACTTCAAGGTAGTGAGCAGCAGTGGCACCAGACACAAAACTTGATTGATTTGATTTTTACTTATTTATTAAGTTTCTTTTTCTTTCTTTCTTTCATTATTTTAATGTATTAATTATTATTGTTCTTTTCGTTTTCTTTTTTTTTTTTTTTATTCTGGTATCAATGATGTTAGCTGCAAGAATTTTAAAAATAATAATCAATTGCAGTGTGGAGAGGGTTTTGTCGAGCAAAGTTTGTGTAAATAATATCAACGATAATGATATATACAAAAAGTCCATCTATTCAAAACTCCATTTTCAAATATGTGTGTTTGTTGGTTTTTTGTTTCGGGGGGGGGGGGGGGGTGGACAAACTAAGGGGGGTCAATGTCAAATAACACATTTTTGGGGGCACTTGGAGTATATATCTGAACCAATCCTTATGTTTTCAAGAAAATTTCACAAATAATCAACAGAAATTTCACCACTATGTTTGCTTACATAAACATCATTTGCAATGTCTGAAAACCTTCAAAAACTGACAATTGAACAAAAAAAATTTAAAGAACTTACAAAACAGTTTAACCCGATTGGCATCACATAGTGGTACAATTTTCACACCAATTTTTTTGAAAACTTCAGTTGAAAATTCTTGTCAACTTCCAGGAATTGTGTACTGTGGTATTTCCTGTAAACATCTACTATGGACCTTATGTATATGACGCCATTTGAGTAGGGCGCCCTCGCCTAGAGATCAAAACGAGGTTGTTCATTGGCCAATCCTGCAGCACCATGCGTACAACTCTGCCCGTTTCCATTGTTTCATCACAGGTTTACCTCTAAGATGGCGGCTTGATGACGTCAATGCATAAGGTCTTTTAATTATTCATTGAAGACTACAAATGCAGTCATTGTTAGATTTCAAGGTAACACTAATGTGGAATGTTTTAATTGCATCCGAGGAGGATTTACTGGAATTCTGGCCAATGGGAGTGTAGCAGGTGCATAAACATGCACAGCTCAGTGCTTCATTTAAAGATATGAGGAAAGCTGAAAACTGCTCAGCTTAATTTACTGAAGAGAGCTCTTTGCACGCCCTCAGAATCAAACTTCACACATTAGTCTAACAAGCGGAACTTAAAAATCCGACGAGACTGTTGATTCGGATAGAAGGAAACCAAGATGGCGAGCCTAAAGAAGAGTTCAAATTGAAATCGGACTCATACATTGGTCTTTTTGGAGACTTGTTCAAAGCTTGGGGAGGGGGGATCCAGTATGACTTTTATTTGTGAGACACTACTACACAATCAGACAGAGAGACTTGCTTTCTTTATGATGCCATATGGAGTTTTTCTATCCATACCATGCCATGTGGTAGAGGGAGTCCCCCTCTTTCCTTCTTGTACAGAGGAACCCCACCCCCCCTACAATCCTCAAATGAATTGCTGAGACTCTCAGAACACCATGAAGACAACAAGAGAAGGGCACACCATGCCGAGTATCGAGCACCAAATCTATCTATCCGAGGACAATTGACCAATCAGCTGTTAGGATCCCAAATTTGAAGAAAGCCGGCACAATTGTACTTTGACAGTTCTATTTGAAGTGGAACCTTTTAAAAGGCTATCACCTTTCCGCATCGCCGTCTAACAAAACACAGCATTGCTCTCAGTCATGTGTATCTTTAATATCACCTCCAATCAATAGTTCACTCCTTCCAAACCGTTCATCAAAACCTAATAACAATACACCTGCGTAAGAACTTCAAGGTACGATAGCGGATATGACGCCGGGGCCGGTTTAGAGACCGCCACTAAGCGCCTCCCAACAAACAAATGCAAAGCATTCCCCCGGAATCTAGGTATAGAGTTTCTGATGGTCCCCTCCATGGTTGATGGCCGTCTGAGATAACTCGGGTCATCAGAAGCTATTAGAGAGTAGGGGAACCAGGAGCTCCTATGATTGGGGGGGGGGGGGGGCGGGGGGGGGGGGGGAGAGATTGGACTGCTGGATGGCAGGAACTATTTGCCTTTCAATGGAAGGAAGCGCGGAGGCGAGACTGCATGACTTGAATCCAAACTGCTTCGTTAGTTACCTAGCTCACGCTTTGAATTACGCTCTTGTCAGGGTGAGGAATTTATGCCACGGCAAGGAGGCACTTTCATTACAAAGTCAAAAAGCGACTCGTGGACTATTTCAAGGTACAAGTCCTCCAAGGCAAAAGACCACGGGCACATATTAGGAGCACAAGCATTTTTATCCCGTGCAACATCAATGAATTGAATGTGTGTATAAGCAAGCTCAGGCTGCAAAGGCTGAATTTTGGTGGCTGTGCCTACGGCTAACAGCCACCATGTTGACATGCATTGAAGCAATAGGACGCCCATAGCAACATCCTTGGCAGCACAGCGCAGCCGCCAAGTTGGAGATGGCCTAGAGATAGAATTTAGTCTGGTCCTGTTTGTTTCTCGAGACTCTTTTAAACCAGGTTAAGAGAAGGAGCCAGACAAGTACAACTATGGTTAGGTTTCTAAAACCGTAGCTGTCCAGCATCCTGTAAAGCTCTTCCATTCGGATATTTGCTGAGTTTAAGGAATCCTGACAGATGTAGAACAAGAGCCAGAAAAAGACCTCAATCCTGACCAGGCAAATTTATATTATCCAAGTCCAAACCATTCAGACGTTGAGTTACCATAGAGTTGTTCATTTTGATGGATTTGAGACAGCTCCTGACTGAAAGGTCTAGGGTTAATCCTTCCACAAATACTCCTAAAATACGATGTCTGTCATTTGAAATTGAACAGGCTCATCATTTACACTAAATGGTCTTTCAAAAATCATAATTTCTTTGATCCCCAGACTAAACCAGGTCAAGTGCAGGCGGTTTTAACCCAGAAATGACAGCTCAGTGTGTTTAATATGAGGTTGTTGGTGATCACCACTCTGTGACGATCTGGGCTTCTGACATTCAATAGTGACCTCTCCAGACAATGGGTCAGTCTGTCATTTGACCTCATTCTCTTTAGACATTGTAACTCTATCTACCAACGCAAACAGACAGTTAGTTTGATTCATTTATAAGAAAGAAAAACCTGCCAGAGAAATTACTTCGGGCAGAAACTTTGCAATTTGATACAGCTTAGAAATTTTTATAATAAAGGGAGGGTATACCTTTTGGTAATTACTTCAAAAATTATCGACCATAAAAACTTACTTGGTGAGAAGCACTGCAGCTGTTGATAATGTATAATCTTTTGAAAAATGATTCCATTCTAAGAAATGTCAGTTTAGAGAATGGGATTCAAAAAGATGTCAATCTGAGAAACGCTTCTGCATGAAACGTTTCTCAGATCGTGTATTCCAAGTACGGACTCTTGTTCCTGTCTGGACATAACCGCTCCAGATTTTCTCAAAATCGCTACCACCTTTTTAAATGAAGTTTTCATAGGTTAGGTTTATTGTATACATATTTACATTTAAGATTAAAACAATTGAATAGTTCCAAAAAACCGAAGATATGTACTTTGCCTTGAAGGAGAGCTGGACATCGCCAAAAACATTCACTTCAGACTAAGAGAGGGATAAATGCTTAAAATTCCACAAAAGACCAGTTTGTACAGAAGATATCCAGCCATATGGAATCCATATGGAAAACCATGTCAAATTAATAACAACTGTGGAGTGTTCCAACAGCAGCTATAGATGTATCAAAACTATGCACGATTGTGCCGCGAATAATTAAGACCTTTTTGCAGGATGTTTGAGAGCCACGAAACATTCAGTCAACAACAAATATTTGTCAGAGTCAGTGGTATTCTGTATGTATGTGTGACGTGATCCCACAGTTATCTACGCACTCTTCACACAAACTGGCCAGAATAAGCCCATATATTGTGCTAGTTTTTCTCTTATGGTGTATGCATGGAAACAAAAATTAATACTTTTGGATTTTGCTTTTCAGTATAAGGCTTTGCAAAGACTCAGGGTCTTCTCAGAAATGACTAATTTGGGGATAAAATTACACATGGATAAAATTACGATAAAATTATGCAAATGCCTCAGTCTTGTTTACGTAAAAACGTAAAAACCACATCCCCTCGAATAACGAGGCATAGTTTGCAAATCATGTGATTCCATAGGAAACAAAAAACATGCTCAGAAAAGACTGGAAACTACAAACAGCATACCCTGAACAATGCTACAGATCTCTGGAATTTTTATGTTAATTTCTCTTTTTTCGCACAACAGGAACATGTGGACATCGAGAAAAAAACATAAGTTGCAGCGAATCAGTAAACAGCATACAGAAAATGGTGGGATGGAAGGGGGGCTGGTGAAGAGAAAGCAAAAAGAATAACGATGAATGAAACGGCTCGAGGGGAAAGAATTACAGGAACGGGGAGAAGGAAAAAGGATCTTTGGAGCGGAAGAAACGATGAGTTGATAAGATGGAGTCTAGGGGCGAGCCAAACAATTGGCAGTGGATGAATGAATTGGATTGAAGGATGTTTAAGTACAGCTGGAGAGGATGAATGAGAAAGCAGGAATATTCTTTTCTGAATGAAAACCCTGTATATATATGTAACTCAAGAATTGTTTTAAAGGAATACTGCTCTTTCCTGATTCATTTGAGACTTTTCGCAGAAATAACTCGAGTCAAACAGGCCTGGTATTGTGTTTCAACGTTACATGCGAAGTGTGGACCTGAGAACAAAAGAGGTCCACCATAATGTAGGGGCTTGAAACACTATGTGGACTTACATATGTCCACACAGTGCTTTTTACAGTGTTGAAGAGTAGGATTTTCCTAAAGTGTACAGAACAAAGGAATGTCCACAGAGTGACTGCAACACAGAGCTGTGTGTGTTCTTGTAGGGGCATGGCAATTTGTCATTGATAGAGGGCGCCTCTATGAGGGAAATTTTAATTCGTACCGCAACATCTCATGGGGCACCAAGGTAATGACATGGGGCATGGAGGTGATTGTCCCTGATTCAATCAAGTATCTGGCCTGATCATATGTGTGCCGCTTTTTAATAACTCACTAATAAATGTTATTAAAACAATCATTATTCTTTAAATAAAACAGTTGCTTCCCTGTACAAGCAAAGCATGAGGAAACGTTTTGTATCCATAATAAATACATGCCAACACTGTACCAAAAAAAGAGAGAGTATTATTTGTTCTTTTTTGCATTTAAAACCGAGACAGAACTGGGGATCAAGGCCCAACTTCATGGCTCTGCCTACCACATAATTCTGAGCTTACGATCACCATGCTCCACTTACAGGACAAGTGCTGAATTTCTGCGATAGCTGTGTAAGCACAAAAATGCCTAGTAATGTTGAGTGCGCATGCGCACAAGCAACAATTCCCTGCTAAACCTGTGAAATATGCTTGATAGATGCAAGGAACTCCCTGCTTCCGTAAGCTCCAATTTCCTTGTTCACAATAAGCAGAGCCATGAAATTGGGCCTAGGTTGGCTGAGTGGTTTCTGTCCCTACCTTGCACCTCTGTGGAACCCGGTACGAATCCCACTTCAGACTGAAGCCTTGCATGTGGATTGGGTTTTTAGTCTCTTTGTAAAAGTAGCATTTCAGGGCACAGACTTGCCTCTATTGACCCGTGTCTTTGTTTGTGGAGTTGTTTCAGCATAAAATATTGCATAAAACATTATTATTATTATTTTTTTTTTTTTAAGATGTGGGTAAAAAATCAGCAGGATGCCAGTCACAAACAGTCAGCATGACACATCGTTTTGGCTGGTTACCTTACATTACAAGCTAAAACTATGTATACTTAGCTAATTTATGTGTTTAAACTATAAATGAAAATGGGCACTGGTTTTTAATATTCTTACATGCAGCAAATGTTCTCACAGACATTGTGATTTATTATTTTTTTTCATGGACTGGAAATACCGTAATTTTACGGAAGGAATAAATTTCCATTTTCCAGGGCCTTTTCCAGTGATCCCTCCTGAATTAAATTGAAAGTAGATATGAAATTTTACCTTCATTTACAAACATTGACAATCCAATTTAATCAGTCGCATACAGCCAAGCCATTTGGTATTCAAACATGTTCAATCGATTTTTTCCGAAGCCATTGTCTAAATTATTCATTCTTGCATGCGTGCAAACCGTGGATGTATAGGGCTATCCAGGCAGAGGCCAGGATGTCTTGCTGGGCATAAATGAGTACAGCTGTAAGTTACATACGCAAAATGGAAAATTGAGTTTGGAGGCATCTACTTGGGAGTGCAAGAACAAAATATGGAGACCCTACTTGTGTTCAAGCCATGCCATGGGGAGAATCTGTTTTGAATTTTTTTGTTTACATTTTCCATTTGAATATTACAATTTCTTTACAGTTGATGCACATGTCAGGCACGCAAGTGCAGTCTGTCCAAATACAAAAGACAGGAAAGTTCCAGTCACAGAAGAGACTTTGTACAGCAGAATGCTGCTACAATGAACACTGCAGGATCGATCCATTAATTCTGTTCCATATAGCAAAACAAAGACGAATTCAAAGATGGTGTCCGTAAAAAGCAAGCCATGAAGTGCACCCTCTTTTGACTGCCTGATTTCACTTGGCGCCCTCTTTGACCACTCTTTGTTTCATCACACTTTCATTTTCCCGAAAGTTGAATAAACTTTTGTTTTTAACACAACAAATGACTGTTGATGCTTTTAATGCTTTATTTTAAAAATCACAAGAATCCTCGAGTATAGGTTAAGTGTTACATGCCAAATGTTAATTTGTAATCCTCAGATCCTTATGTGGTTTTCGTATCTGGGGCGCCCTCTTTTGTCCTTTCTGTTGTGTGTTTCTCGCACCTCCCAGTGACCATCATGTGGAAAAGTGGAGGTCCATTCAAAGTGTGCACCTTTGGAGTAAGTTGATCAAAGGGTTCATTAAAGAGTTTCAAAACCTTAGATAACACTAAGCTTTCTCTTCTATTCAAGGTTGAAAAAATGCTAGTCTTTCATTCTAAGCAATTAAATTAAGCAGTTTGTTCAACAAATAATGTTCCTTTGAATGTTAGTTGATAATAACAGACAATCATCTACTCTGGTGATTGCACGTCAGCGTCAGCCAGCTGCTTGGTACATTTGCTGCATAAAAAAGCGAAAGCCGAAGGTTGTGATCAGTAGTTTAATGTTCATCATTTTGGTGTTCGGTTTAGCGTCATTCTACTGTGCTGTGTTTTTCAATTTTCAATGGCTTCGCTGAGAAACCCAAGAAGAAGAAATTAGCAGAAAAGTTGCACACCCAACTTGAACAGATTCTGGACAAAGAAACAGAACGTACATTTTAAAAAATTTCCACAGATTCATTTAGTAGTTGGATGTTTTGGTAAGAAGTTGAAGAGAAGCCGAGAGATTTCTTGTAAGTGCACACTGTACTTTTTCCATCAAACATGCAGAAATCAATAAGGTTGAACATTACACCTTGGACCTTTTGCGAGGTCCGTAGTTGCTCTAAAACGTAACAAGGTTGTATTACTCTGACGCTAAAAAAAAATCCATTCCAAGAAAACCAATGCTGCTTCCACTGCCATCGCCATCATCATCTTCTCTCCTTTTTTTTCCTCCCTCCGATGGCTACGTGCTCCGGGTCCTAGCACTATAAATTGGTTTCCGACTAAGCATCTCTCAGGCTTAAACCCTTGGAGATATTCGCTGTAGTCATAGGCCCCTTGTTTGCAAGGAAATCGAACAGGGTGGGGGAGAGGAGCAAAAAAAAAAAAAAAAAAAGTCAAGATAACTTGAAAGAATTGACTGCATCTCGGAACAGGAAATACCCTCCAGGTGAACTGACAACTAAGATCCCAAACCATTGATTGATTTGGAGAAATCTTTCCTGGATGGAGAAAATATCTCCGAAGACATCACAAGCATACTTAAGGTTTAATGACCTGAGGTCAAAACATTTGTTGATTTGTTTTCCTTTCTTTCTTCTTTTCCAAACTTCGGTCCGGCCTTATCTGGGATTTCTTTCTGCGTTCCATCTCGGCAGATGAGGGCTGATTTTTATCGGGCCTCTGACATTTTGTTTAGTGAAGGTTCATCAGATGTGATGATTTACTTTAAGATTTTTTTTGTTTGGGGGGGGGGGGGTGGCGAGGATGCAACATGTGGATGCAACATGTGTAGGAGGTGTTATAAAAACAGTACTGTCAGTAAGACAATAAGGGTTATTTACAAACGTTAAAAATAGAAATGAAATTTGCGGCACAAGTGCGTGGATATCTCCTAAGGGTTGTGGAGGCTCTTAACCACTTCACATCTGTATCAGAAATCTTTACCCTGCCTCTGCGTAGTATTGTTTTTCGGATTTTTAGGGAAATTCCAAAGTAATGCGCTCTCTCTCTCTTTCTCTTTAGAATATTTTTGTCACATTGAAATGAAAGCCTGACTAAATAAAGTAAAGATAATAAAAGTTCTCATAAAATATGTCAGGATTTTTCATTCTTTTTCAGGAAATGCCCGAACCTTGGCTGTAAGCCATGGCTGAAAATATGCCATGGTATGCGGGAATCTTGGATGTGACTCCCATATGCTGAATACAATAAAAAACAATGTTGGCAGCCTAATATATACATCCTCTCATAATCCTAGTTTTTGGAATCAGGGATTATACAATAACTGCCAGACAAAGGAATATTTTGAGCTTGAAATCCAGTACCCTTTGTCCCTCTTTGTACAGGGAAAACGAAGCGCAGCATGGTAGGTGCATGCCTGTGCATGGTATACAATGGATTGACTGCAACCAACAGAGGACGCTCCGAAGTTGGTTCGGGCATTTATAAATGTCAACCGTATTTCTACCCAGAAATATTTTGCATGTGTAAAAAATCTCAACTGACATGAAGTGGTTAAAAACAAAACCTGGTACAGCAAGAACAATCAATGTTTTGATCAGTATGCTCTGACTATCTTAAGATAGATATATAGATAGATAAATAGATAAAATGGTTTATTAAAAACTGCCCTCGCAGCACAAAGGCTGAATTGCAACAATCTTACATTTAAAATCATTACAAATGTACATTAAATAAGGGGAGGAATAAGACACCATTCATTGAACAAAATAATTAAAAGATTAAAAACAAGAAAAACTAACGAAAGGTCAATGAAAAATAAAAGGTCAATAAGGCCTTATGTACTGATTGAAATTTGGAGTTGAGAAATTAAATTAACACAGTTGGGATATGTTTCATGCATCATGTATACCCCTAACTATACCACAATTGGGTGAAACCATCAGGTCACAACAACATCTACACCTACATCTACTACCAAAGCTGGTAGAAAATACTATAAAATAGCCCAAATTGAATACATCTTGTATTTATACATCAGGGCTCGAAATTAACACTGGACCACAGGCCCGAGGCCAGTGAATTTAGCATCGGGCCAGTGATGAACGGACAAGTTCAGTAGTCTTACACAAGTGTTTTTCAACTGAATAATAATAATAGGTTACTTCATTGTGTAATATTTTTGTGAAAAAATGTTGACTAGAAATCTGATAAATATCTGTCAATTCTCTTCAGTATCGAAGTACACTACACATTAGACAAGTGAGATGGATTTTCTCTTTGTGCTGGTTCAACTCATTTGGATTCCGGTCTTGTAAAATAAATTCTGGTCCGGTAAAAATTTTGAGTTACAAGCCCCCGCGGTCTTGTGGATATTTCCACCAAATTCGAGCCCTGTACATGTTTGTAAACATAGCCTAACCAGAAATATGATCTTTCAGTCAAGCCATTAGTCCCCAATCAAGGGAAAGCCTTAAAGTTACAATATCACTGCAATTTTACAAAACGAACCGAACCCCCCCCCCAAAAAAAAAAAAAAAAACCACCACCATCCATGAACCTTTCCACAAACATTTCACCAATCTTTCCACCATTTTATCCCGCAGCTCCAATTTGAGCGGAGGCCAAAGACCAACCCCTATCCTAACGTTTGCTGAAACTGTGCCACTGTCAGCAAAAGGTCATCTCTAGTATCCAAACCACAGTAGCACTTGCGATCAATGCCACTTGGCAGTATAGATGACAACAGGCCCAAGATTCAATTTAAAAGAACGTTTTTTTTCCCTTCGATGTCAATCGAAACACTGACACCAGAAGTGTCATATTACCTCTCCCCATGCTAAGACGAGTCTTCCTATAAAATAGCGGCAACATTCAACTTAAGCAGGCGACAATTCACCGACAGATAACGGGCGGTGGATTTGTTACGAAGCGGTGGGTGGCCTTCTCAGTTTATAAGATGTTTAAGATCTTGACACATTTCACACATAATTGACGATCATCGTTGACATGCTACCACGGGAGAATGTAATTCATCAGCGATTGTTTGTGTGCTTGTGTCAATATCTTTCGCTCTGCCACACTTGAACTCTTACAAAGTAAATGTCGGCACTATCGCTGAACGGCGATATGATCATTTCCTCACCTGATATTTGTAGGCTCGGCAGAGGGTGATTAAACACATTTTTGCCGCGGTCAAATAAATCACACACTTATTGGTTTGGACATCGTGGGAAAAAAAAGAAGAAAAAAAAACGAAAAGGAAAGAACGTTTTTTGGAAAGCGAAAGCAGCACAAATCCTTTGGTGATGAATCACTGTGAGCAGTCTCCAGTCTAAGTTCTCTTGCCCATAATCTACACTTGATTAGGATTTGCACATGATACAACGGAACAACGCTCCCATACTAAATAAATTAACGAAAAACTGTCACGCTTTATGTGTGTAAGCTCAGCCCTCAATGTCACAAGTACAGTGTACATGAACAAATCGTACAATGTGGTTCTTCGGTGAAAAACTAAACTGACCCACTCGTCATATTGTCGGAACTGGATCTATATAATGCTAAGCATGTAGGGTGAACAAATCCTTTACTAAGACCAGAGAGCTGCCAACACTTCCATCTTGCAATCAGGGAGACTTTGTGCAACAATCAGGGAGATAGCTAGAATTACATTCAAGGTTACCATAATCAAGGAGATTGTCAACTTGAACTTTGCTCATCAGAACATGAAAATGTTGGATTATTTTCAGGGAACTTTCTGCAGAATCACTCACAGAGAGTTGGCAGCTCCGCTAAAACACTGGGAAATGTTCATTGAAAATTTGGCACATGTGGCAGATCGGGGAGGGATGGCTAGCAACAGAATCAGTACATCTGAATCTGAATCTGAATCTGAATTTGTATAATCAGCAAGGCATCTTAATGGAAAACATCGCACCCATTTTTTTTTATGAAGACAATGAAGAAGTTTCAGTTTTAGACATGGGAGGAAAACACCACAGAGGGGAAAACCCACGCAATCCGGTAGGGACTCAAAACCCAATCCACCTACAAGGCTCCAGTCCGGGTTTCGAACCAGGGTCCACAGAGGAGAAAGACAGGGACAGAAACAACTCAGCCAACCTGACTGCCATGTACTATCAACATCAGTAGTGAACATATGTACTTTATGATTAATTAGAGGGTTGGGTTGGGGGGGGTTACCTCTCAGCACCCCCCACCCCCACCCGCAAAACATCAAAAATCAAAATGATTCTCAAACCCCACCTGGCAAAAGACTCTTTAGATCCACCCCCCCCCCCCCCTTGGCACCCACTTACAGATTTGAGTGGAAATATGGATGGGTCAATGTGAGCTAAGCTATCCCAAGGCTACATAACCCATGCCCTTTTCACAGTTTGCTCAACTCTGTTTTATTGATGTAAGGGACGGAACAGACTCCCAGTGAAACCACTGCGTCTTCCCATTCCCACGCACTTCCCAAGAGTTGACTTGAAGTGAAAAAACATTTCCCAGCGGCAGACAGGTTTGAATGCCCATTTAAGCCATTCCCTCACCGATTTTCTATTCCTGTTCTTGTATTACATCAAGATACATTCATTAGTCACCTCGGATGGATTCACAAGTAAGCAACGTTTCCTGTAATGTTCCCAAACCACCCCCGCCCCACACACTCACACACACAGACACCAATGCTACACAACCCCATCCTACAGAACTACATAGATCTTTGTTATTACTCTCAGAGCAATGGTCTTGTGGGGAGCCCACATGCACCGTTCCTAGTACCCAACCCTTCTCGTCTATCTACACATGATCCAAGTCTCTATCCCGAGTTAAAAGCTCATCCCTCATTAATCTTTAAACCATTTTACATTCGAGGAATTAAGACTTTCTATAAGGGATATCCCATTGTACATGTAATCTCCGCCGTCCCCCGCTCCAATCTCCGCCATCCACCATTCCCACTTCCCCCTTCTCCTAAACACCACACTCAAATTCTCCACACTCTACTCATGAGTCATCTCAAATCAATTCAAACACCAACACAATATTATAACAGCTACTACTTTACAGCTTCATCCCAGAAACCCGCTCATAACGTCGCTAGAAATCCTTGACTAAAGTCACCTTTAATAATGCGGTGAGTGGGTGTGATTTCTGACAAGGATAAAATTTTAAAAAAGGAAAACAAAAGAATTTGAGAAAGAGGAAAGGGGAGACAGATAGAGGCAGGGTGCCCCAAGAAAACATCAATCCACCCTCACTATTTCTCCGACTAGAGATTGACCTTTCAGGATTTACTGGCTCATTCACATTGTTAAAGAGAGAGAGAGAGAAATTCCACAGCTAGAGATGCGGATTCTTGCCAGCTGCAGAAATTGAAAAGGACTCAAAACCCAATCAATGATTGATCAGCAGGGGTTAAGGTCAAAGGTCATCTAAGGAGACATCTTTGGCACACATTGCCTTGACCTTTTAGAGAAACAAATCTTGTTGCCTTCTTTGGAACGCAAAGTACTGAATTCCTCTTGGGAAATCTCCACCTGAAATGTTGTACTGTTTAAGTTGAGAAATTGGTACTTGAATATGAAAATATAAACGTGCATAAAATCCCATGTTTCCCAATGGCGTAACAACTAACAAGATGGGGGCTGCCCCACCCCTCTTGCCCCCCTCCCCAACGAAAATTTAAAAAAATACACAAATGAATGGTTTGATACAATATATAGCCCTGTAAATTATGTCTTGGCACCAGATTGCCGCCCCCCCCCCCCACCCCCAAATGAAAAATGAAAATGTCTGGTTCTGCCACTGATGTTTCCACTGAATTGGATGATGTTCTCACAGGTTGGTTGGATGGTGTGGGGTGTTTATTGGAATCTAGTGGAGGGGAATTAGTGTGCTGTCTCAAAGGATGGTCCTTTAATAAAGACACTTGGAGGAGGTGACTCTGCCTCCTGTTGCTTGTCAAATCATTCTATTTTCACTTGGTGTCATGGGGTGGTTGCAATCAAATGTCAAGAAGGGCAGGGACAAGGTGGGTGGGGGGAATGCTCCTCAAAATAAGAGAGATTTTCTGAAAAAATTATTAGCGGTTTCAAAAATCTAGTGGATTAAACTCACGTTATTTCCGGAGTGATTCGTTTAAGGGGATTGAAACACTTTTCTCATCAACAAATGGGGAAACTTTGAAAACGTGTAGAACTTTTTGCACATTTATTTCTTTTTGAACTCGATTCCAACTAAAGTCACATTTTTGATGACTCGACCTTGAATCCAATGACCTATGACTCGGACCTAAGAATCCACTCTCTGGACTCGGACTTGGGGCATCGACTCAACGTTTGTGACCGGTAACTCAACCAGTAAAATTGTAAATATTTAATCATATTAATTTCTTGAAAAATAGTGACATTTCCTTTTGGATTGGCTACTTGTGTTCAAAAAGTTGCAAGTATAAACTTCAGTGTCAACTGACTCGGACTCAGACTTGGATTCTCGACCCAAATGCAAAATGACTCGGGACTCGGGACACATACTCGGCATTGGGGACTTGGACTCAAACGATTGAGGACTCGAATACAATTGACTCAATGGGAGATCTGAAAAAAAAGTCGTGAAATCATAAATTGTCACAGATTCACAATGAAGTAGACCATCACCCCAGCTTCATTTTGGTGGTGTACAATTTATCATGGAAAGCGGAAAAAAACCAAGATGGCTGCATGACGATGCATGCCTGCAGTAAACAATTTAAAGTTCTTGTTCAATGAAGATCAAAAATAAGGTTTTAGGCTATGGACTTTTTGATGAGGAAATTATATTTAAAGTAAGAAATTTTAGGGTGAAGTTGAAAACAAATTAAAAATTGAATACAGTGGGACTTGAACCTGCGATCTCCGCCTATCTAGCCCTAATGTTGGCGGTTTCCCTATTTTGTCAATATCCTTGTTTCAGGTGCCAGTCAGAAGCCATTCAACCGGTAACTGCCGTGTAGTCAGGGATCACACCCACGTTTATGGTACAACCATGGACGCAACGGCAGAGGATCACCTGAAGGAAATGTGACTTTTATTTCGAATATCAAGTAATAAACAGTTTGTAGTTTATTGCTTGATATTTATTTTAAAAAAGTAGATTCCTTTAGACAAAGAACCTTTTAGAGCTGCAAACAACAACAGCCCCTGGAAGGAATGTTTTGGTTGCTTATCGGTGTTGTCGATCATTTTGAAGAGCGGGGGCTACCATCCATGAATGTTACTACGAGCTGTAACTGGGCAAACTATGCTTACAGGAAATTCTTACCCATGATGCCCACATGAGAAGTTTGACACATTGGCAATTCATCCTCTTGTATGCAGGCTAAAGGAACTTGGTGCCAGCTTCAATTTGAGATTTGTCCCAAGTGTTTGAAATGATGTCAATGGCCACAGTGTCCATTAGCTAACTGCAATCCCGGAGGATCCGTAAGTAATTGCCCGCAGCCAGCTGTACAAAGCGGAGGGACAGTTCTCCGGTTTTGTCAAGAAGTCACAAATGTCTAGCAACTCCTCCGACTTGCCCACCTAAGGGGTTATGATCGATCCAACGCCGTGCTGGAACACCTGTCCCATCCCCGCCTTTTCAAAATTAATTGGGTTAATGTACTTGTGGGATGGGAAGGCAACTTATTGAGAAAAAAACACAACAGAGAACATCTTCTCGAAGGCAATGTGGGGCTGCCTAGTGTTATTCTTTCAGTCAAAACACACATGACAGGGATTCTATTTCTGTCCCTTTCTGCATGTTGGTAATAGTACTTGGTAAACTCCTACTTAGCACAATTTAGGTTCCTGCATTACGGTTCTTGGAGCCTACTCAAATGCAGTTTAACTTTGAAATTGAATCTTCTCTTTCCTTCCCAGCCAATTTGCTGGGAACTGTCATGTGTTTCACACTTGTGTGCGGTTACCAACTGAACATGTGTCAGGGGGCCACCCACATGTGTGCTCGTCACATGGGACCGTTTATCGGGCTGTGGCCATCCTTATCATCAGGTTCCCAGTATCCTTATACATGTGTGTAATGATTATTGCATGCACTGACTGACCTATATACAAGGGAACCAGACTATTTTTTAATTCCAGCTCCACTTTGGCTGCAGTTCTTCATCCCTTTGAATGCAATTAGGTGACAAATTGGAAATCTTGGTATGTCCAAATCTTAGATAGTGATAAATGGGCCTTATGATTTGCTCGACGAGTTTTCACTAATTAGATCCTCACAGCCTTGTAGCCAATTTCCATGACAAGAATGTTGCAAACAGCTCAATAAATATATAAAAAATGACGTCCACATACATGTACCTCACGATGTCCACGCACAAGTTTTAAAATGTGTTTGTGAGCAGCAGAGCCCTAGTTTCATCAATTGTGAAACACTGGGAACTCAAATTCACGACGTGTTTTTTTTCCCGTGCAGGCATCGCGGATGATCAGCTATTCTGAGCGTTTCATGCCACATTAACTCCTGCTCTGCCTGTGGTATGAACTCGCACGTAGTATTCAAGCATTCTGTCGATTCTGACAGCTGTAAGCATGACTAGGCCGCCATTTAGCGTACACCGGACTGAACATGTACGATACGTGTGTGTGTGTGTGTGTGTACCCGCACACCTACGCAGAGCAGACATTTTATTTTACAGACACACGCCCTTGTATTTTAAGGGAATGCATAATTTAGATTAGATACACCGTCCCACCATTGTCAATAGTTGACAGTACATGTACATGTAAATGGAGTATGTACATGTACCTCCAGTACGTAGACATTTTATGCTTCCTTAGTGCCAAGGCAACAATGCTGATTCTCATTAAACCAAAATGGGAACCAGACTTATTTGACCTCCCAGCCTCAGTTTGAATCATTTTTTTATTTTATTTTTTGTTTACCTAGTGTGAAAAGGTACATGGGTTTAGGCCTGAAACTTTATTCTTATAAGAGCAAGGCAGTTTTTCCTTGAGAAAGAATGCACAGGTCTCTATGAGGGAAAGTGGAACATTTCGAGGGGCACTAAGGCAATGACCAGGGGCATGCAGGCATTTGACCAAGTGTCAGGCCTGCATATTCTAAGTACTGTGCAGATGGACAGATGGGGATTCGAACCCTTAGCCTACCCCTTTGACAGATAGCAACTTCTTCAGGCTGTGCCTGAAATTGACAGCGTTCGTATGGCCGGATCGCTGAAACGCTGAAACAGCCTAAACTTCAATAGACCTTTTTTTGTGAAACTGCTATCTTTGTCATGTACCCTGTTTACAAATACATAAATGAATACTAATAATCATGCAACTAAAGGAGCCATACCATTTTCTCTTCCAGCCTTGGTGTTTACAAACGAAAACACAACATTTTTCAACCAAACAAAGATTGCAAACTCTACTGATCTAGTTTGAGTTCTTGTTGATGTGGATTTTCTAAAATACATTTTAAGTCAACAAAGATACAAAAGTGATTTTGAGGGAAAGTACAAACAAATAATAATAATAATAGTAAAATTATGTTTTTTGTGGAGGTGTTTTATGTAAATTCTCACTCTCTGGTTTTTAATGAATAACTACCAGACAAACCACCTGCAGAAGTTTCATCAAATTGGAAGGTCACGTTTGAGTGAAAAACAAAAACAGCTTACGTGTAAATGCTGTCAGTTATATTGTACACATTCATAATCAGGCTTATTTTTGATCAAATAAGTAACATTAATTTGTGAAGTCTTACTATTTTAATCTCCTTGACCTTGATGTCATTTTAGACAAGAATAAATTCCTGGAGGATTGGAACTGGTTTGAACTTTACGATCAACATGTGCTTTCCAATAGAAACTGATCAGGTTTGATTTTTTATTTAACTTAAAAAAAATTACCAATCCTGTAATTTGTAATGAAGCGACGAGTGCAATTAAATTGCATGTAGCTAGCTTTACAGGAAATCAAGTTTCCTTGATACTGGTACACGTAATTTATGCAGGCATAATGTTTCAGAAATTAATAGGAAAAATTGTATCAAGTACAATGGCTGACCTTCATATGGTACGGCTTTTGAAGAGCTTTTCCGAGGGTATTAAATATAAAAAATCTTACTGATAAGAGAATATTTGACCTTTTGAAATTGATGGTAGCGCAAGCGAAGTAGCTTTCGATGTCATAATGACACCTGCATTCAGAGCCAAGATTCCAAAAATGTACCTAGTTTATTCTCTTATCAAGATGAAGGAATCCAATACTTGTTTACATGCTGCTTATCTTATTCTTATTTGGAAATCAAATTAAGATTATCATGAGCAAGTTTTTCAAATTTAGTTTTAAGCTTCTTTAGTTGGACAGACCAAAGGTTTTGAATTATGTTCTTGCATACAAAATTCCAAGAAGACACACTCAAAAGGGCAGTCTGGCATCCCGTCTGTAACCATTCTAAGGCTTGGTGTTTTCCACAGCTTCCCGCATGAATACCAATCTCAGGATTACAATGAAATTTAAAACTCCTGAAATAACTTAACCTTTTCCCTCCCTCGCATGACACTGGCTCAGCACTCAACCCTAGTACAATCCCTCACTATCCAGCGTCAAAATTCAAGACAAATTTTCCTCTCCCGCTTTTCAAGTGTACTCCACAACTCCCACGCTCTCCGCTGAAATTTATCTAGGGGTTTTTTTTTCTCTCCCTCTTTTCGCGTTTTTTTTTTTCTTCCTTTGAGGCTTCCAGATTTGTTTGATATTAAAATTTGCGGCATTATTTTCTGCGTGACTGATGGTTTGGGGGAGAAATCTCCCAGGAATACCCAGTCTTTATATTATTCTCCAATTTCACACTGATCAATTCCAATTGACAAAGTTATTTGTCTTTGTTGAGACGATAAATAAGCAAACTTATCTGGAGTCCATAAATCGTTTGATCGTTTCCTTTTAAGGTTCAGATGGGAGATTATAAAAAAAAAAAACCGATGAGACCCGTCTAACAAATGCAACAGTAAAAAGGAATTGCACTATTAAGGGAGTTGATGTTACGCCTGAAAATCAACTTAATTTTCTTCCCAACTTTGATGATCATTTTTTAATCCGGTCCATTCTTTATTAAAAATTTTCTCTTGAAAATATAATCAGTGATGGGGACTTTCAATCACTATAAAAGAAATTGCTTTTTATTAAAACTTAATCAAGTTGTCTACACGGAGCAGCATTTTTGTTTAATATGACTGATTGCGGGAGAGTATTTCCACAGGTGAAGCTTCAGAAGAAGTTAAAGTATAGCTAAAGGCAGGAAGTTCTCAATCACATTAATTGGCAAGTTCCGCTTATTCTCGTTATATTGACACACATGCACAAAAACAGCTAACGCCCGGCTTTCTGACGACCAAATATTATACAATCTTTTCTTTCCCTTCATTTTTTTGTCTCCCTCTGAAAACAATATATTCCAAAATGCAACGCTCTGTGTTTGATCTTGGAATATTATTCTTTGGTGTGGAATGCTGCGTGTATAAATCGCCATGGTAACGCTGATTCACACACGCGCTCTCTCTCTCTCTCTCTCTCTCACTCATTCTCGCCATGGCTCTCTCCGTGGAGGCAAGCGTGTAATGGCTGCAACCCATTAGATGATGCACTGTACTGAACCAATCTCTACTGGCATGTGGCATGCTGCCAATCAGGCACGAACACAACCCCCTCGTTTGGCCCAAACAGTTGGTTTGGCATATGAGGTTATAAAAATAACATACAGCCAAATTTTTAAACGATATCTGATGATGAATGAATCACGACGAGAATCGATACGAAATTGTTTTGAGGGAGGACAGGAAATGACATCAAATAAGCGAACAAGTGTTTCTTAAAACCGACAAATTGAAGTCTTTGCGTGGCGTTGAAAATTGTTGATGAAGATTTTGTTTTTACCCTTACCCTCATCTCTTCTCAGAAGAAGTGATGTCACTGCTCTATTTTACATGCTTATTTCCATAATATTTTCAACCTTATAAATACTATGTTTGTCAATGGTGCTTTCTTTGTCTTAATCCTGTATATCTGGGATTTACCTTCTCTTTTTTTAAAAGTATTTTTTTCAACTAGTTTTCAATACACTCAACATACACCCAACCTGAATGAAAACAACAGGAAAATGGTTAATATTTTGGCAGGGACTTTTTGTGCGAGGATTTGAACAACACGCATTGACATGTACGGAACAGTAACTTCGGTGTCTTTAAATGCCATTTCTAAACGTACATTGTGTACCATGCAATCAGTCTGAATGAAAACAAGGGGAAAATTGTTAATGATTTGGAAGGGATTTTTTGTGCACACAACCAAACAAAGAAACATTGATGGGGGGGGGTCTTTAAATACTATTTCCGCATGACTGATGGTTCAGGGGAGGAAACTTAAGGGAAAAATCAGTCTTTATTGTTTTCAAATTTCACATCGATGAATTCAAATTGACAAAGGTATTGTTCTTTGTTGGGAACTAATCCCATAACTAGTATCAATCCCAATGAGAAATGTTTCCGTTTGAAAAAATGTTGAGGAAATAGCATCTGAACACCCAACAAATTGCTGTTGCTTACTTTGATTGCCCTACGCATGCATCAATGTGCAAAAAATACCTGACAAAATAATATTAAACCGTCCTTTGGATGAAACTTTCACAGATTAATTAAATGGTGCGTTTAACCAATTTGGGTCGGTATTCCAAAATGTTTTCGGTGCCTCTGCGCGGACTTTATTTTCAGACCTTTTGGAAGCTTCCCAAGTAATAATTATTCATTGAAAATATTGTTGTCATAATGAAACCCTGACTTGAAAAAGGAAAGGCTATAAAGGGTCTCATAATAAGCACCGGGATTTGTTGTTCTATTGTGAGAAAAAAACGAGTACGTGTTCACCCTGAATCGCAAAACCTTGGCCATGAGCCACGACTGATAATGTTATTTGCCTGTGCGCGGATATTACACATCAGCTGTCTGAGTGCCTGCACAAAAATTGGGGGTGCTCAAAACAAATGTCTGCTGGGAGCCAGTTTAGGAAAGTTTGGTAACTAGAAGGAAAATGAATTAACTCTTATAAAAAAAAAAAAATGATGTAATATATCTTTACAAAATAATCTAATGTCACCAACTACCATGACTACCTTGAGGAGTGACAATCTCTGCCTTGGGGGGGGGGGGGGGCCTCGTTTCTTCTCAAGATAAGTTCAACAGGTTCAAGATGCACACTTAAGATTACAGTCTAACCCCCATCAATGCTGGTTCTAGTGGACTGAATGCAAATACAACACTATCTTACTGTAAATAGCGGTTTTGAAATTGTCCTTGTCCTTTCGGAGAAAATGAAATGACGTCTTCAGAGTGTTCTCTCCCTGAAATTGATGAACATTGTAGACTCTATGAGCGTGAAGGGTAAATTTAATAATAAAATTCATTATGTACAGGGAGTAGTTGGAACTGACTCCATCTACATCAGAAAAAAACAATCTGTTTCCAGCTAAATCCTAAAGGCAGAGGAAGGGGGTGGGAAAATTGGTTAGTGATGCGCATTGTACATCCTAAAAAGTGTCGTCCGCCCCAACAAAATTGTCTTAACATCCAGGCCTGCATACAATGCTGCATCAACACAGTTAGTCTCAATTAAAATTAACGTCTCTGTATTTGTTTTTCCCCTGTGTTGGTATTTGTTTTCCCCCGCCGGGGAAATAATGTAACATGCCAAACGATATTGATCCAGCCATGATCCACCGTTTATTAAGCCCTGGCTTGCCTATGTCACCCAGGTGTCAAATCAACTCAGAACCAAATCCCTTTAAGAAATAAAACTCCGTACTAGGTAAATAATATTTCCAGGCCCTGTTTGCTTGAACCTAGGCTGTGAGCCAAATATAAATGACCTTTCTTGACCTTTCACCCCTACCTTAACATCCTTCCATTATCTGTAGAACAAAGAATCTCAAGGCAGTGTCAAACACTTTTCTTCAAAATCAAAAATCTCATTTCTTTTGTAATGAAACTTGATATATCTTTACCTTGTTACAAGAGATATAATTTATCAGACGAACAAACCCCAAATAAACAAGGTATACTGCTCTCGTGTGTGTCTTTAATCATAAGAGAAAATGTGTGTTAACTTCTTTTCAATCTGCAAGTAAATTGCTTCATTGCATAACTTCGTTAAGCTTTTTCCTGATAAATTATAGCTCTTGTAATACGGTAAGGATAAATCAAGTTTCATACATTGTCATTAATTATCACCATAGAAAGTATTAGAAAAATATAACAATTGCTAAGTGGAAAACCTCTATTTACACCTGTGGCTAACATAGATTGTTCAGCTCATGTTTTTTTTTTTAACATTGCTTATCTTTACCAGTTATTTTTTCCGTTATATAAAATAATTTGAGGTCAACTACACGTACATACATGCACATGTCGCACACCATTACACCTTCACAGTCTATAGACATGTTATAACAGTGAAGAATAATAAAGAGAAACACTAGCATTTTTTTTTTCACCTCGTACATGCTAAATTTATGAGCGTTCCTAGAATTTCACAATCCCCCGTGGTCAAGTTTGCTCTACATGTATTTAAAGAGTCAGCGGAGAAGTGACAGATATGAAGTGATTTGAGGAAAAAGCTTTAAAATAGCTTCTTTTTTTTCCCTCCTAGTATGCAAACTTAATGAGTATTTTTACACGTAGTTTTTACAATCCCCCGTGGTCAAATTTGCTCTTTTTTAAAAAGATTAAACAGAGAAATGTGGGGAAAATGCTTTAAAATAGCACATCCTGTTCAGAGACACTGTAAATTGATGTTAATCAGCATCATCCGTTTGTCTATAATCAAGTTCACTGTTTTTTACGACCAAAGCACAACGCTTTGTGGACGGTAATAAATTGCTAATGGGGAACTATTGTTGTTTTGAAAAGCGATGATGAATACCACTCTGGGCAGTTGGACAGTTGTAGCACAACCCTGCTATACTATGCTGAGTGATTGAGTTGGCCATTTCATAAATCAATGTCAAAAATATATTTCATTTGTTAACAATTAATTTATCAATTTATCTATTTATTTTTTATTAAATAACTTTTTAAATTTGTTTATATTTTTCAGTTTATTTAGTAATTATTATTTTTATTTATTTATTTATATGTTTGTTTCTTTTGTTTTATTTAATTATATTTTATGTTGCACAGTACAAATGGGTTTTTGTTACAATTACTGATACAAGATCGGAGGCTGATTTTACAATTTAGACCAAACATGCTTTGTGCACATTGACCGGCCTGGAATTTCATCTTTGAGAGGGCAAGACCATTTTTATTTTGCAGAGGGCACTTCCATTGGTCTTCCATTCCACAGTCAGTATAGTGCCATGATAATGGGCCCCAGTACGGACTGAAAAGTGAAAACCCAATCCATGTGAAATCTTTGAAATGGGTCACAGAATCAAAGTTCCATCGAGCACTCTCGGCAAGCTAATAGCGCTGGCGGTATGTGATAACAGAAAATGCTTTTCAGATTCTTCAGAATGGACCAATAAATGTTGGATTCCAGGAGGATTGGAGTATCAGCCACTGTGTTGCAATCAAAGAAGTGTGTGAAACTCCACTAGAAATCTGTCAAATTTTGTACAACATACCTTGTGATCTTAAAAGTAACTTTTTGGGGGGACAAAGTTCACAAAGTTCAACTTGCGACCAAGATAAAGTATGGGAAGCCAGCTTTAAGCTTGTGTACATGCCTTGACTGCATTCATTGTTTCTTGAATTTCTAATTGCAATAAAATAAAAAAAATTATTTGCAGCTTAAAAATGCATGACACTTAACACATACCCTGTATGTATTTCATACAGGCCACTGTAGGTTTTAAGAATCGGGCCAGTAGCTGGGCCAATCAAACAAACAAGCCCAGCCATCTATTGTTTTTCTTAACTAACAAATAACTTTTCAGGCCTGGACTGTCATCTTTGAGAGGGCAAGGCCATTTTCATTTTGCAAGGGACACTTCAACGAGCCCTTGTGCTAAATGTTTTATGTCTTTACAGGACATCATTTAAAGAATGCTCATAAAATGTTGTTTTCACTGTATGGGAAAAACGAGGGGGGGAAGTGATCATCCCAAGGGCCAATCCCTGATCCAAAAGGATCGAAGGAGATAAATCTACAACATAGGCCTACATCCCTCCTGTAACTCCCCGGGGATTTACGCCTGCGCTCACGAAAACATTTTAAAGAAAGAGAACATGCATAGACTCTTAATATCGACACGAAGAAGGGGGGGTTTGATTCATGAAAAAGCGTTCCAATACTTAAAACCAAAGTTGCAGCAACAATGTCAGGCTAAGCTGTTAATTCAACACGGGCTTTGAAATGTCAACTTTCTTGAGGGGATAGGTGGTGGGTGGCATAAACATCGTTTGGCGAGGGATTTCAAGAAAATGAAGGTTCAAGTTTGTTACATGATGTACAGTCTTCAGATGATTGGTTGTCAAAATGTAGTCAGTTACTGATTATTTACCCCGCTACTTTTGTTGGCATGTAACATCAAATCCTACTCCTTCTTCTCCATTATCACTCTACAGTCCACACCAAATTGTTTGAACTTATAACAAGTGCCTGACCCAGAGATAAGCACTTTGTTATTTAGGCCCACTGACCCCAGTCCTTCTCAGTCCTTCAATTTGGCAATTGGGAAGGATTCGGCACTGTAAAGGTTCTTTCATTTTATCACATCGACAGATTTCAGATGTTATCCCATTTCTGTTTATATCAAACTAAATTTGTATTAAAAACAAATAATTCTTGGATTTAAAAAAAAATATCTTTCTTCTTCTCTGGACAACTCAGAAATCTTGGTTTCTGAATGCTTTTCATGTTGAATCCTGTTACCATCAGTAAAAGATTCAAAAATTTACTTTTATGTCAAGATAATCAAATTTTCTGATACCTGTGTAATGTGACTCACCCTGAAAGTTACTATGTAACTTTTTAAAAAACTTTCTGATACCTGTGTAATGCAAGTCACCCTGGCTAGTTCCAATTAACTTTTTGATTCATTCAAACAATTTCAGAGAGCAGTAGTTTAAACATACATGTAGAGCCATGCCTGGAATTACACAGAGGCCACCTTGCCCCCTGGTCTTGGCCTTGGTGCCCCTACAAAAGTTTTCCGTAGACTTTAAGATTTTCCAATGGAAGTGCCCTTTTCGAGATGAAAATGGCCTTGCCCTCTCAAAGATGAAATCCCAGGCCTGTATAGACCTTTATCATGCTGCCACCATCTTGGTGAAGTGTCCTGTTTTTAATTACAGTGCTGAATGCTAATATTCATTGCTCAAAAAGGAACCAGGCTATTTCTCCTTCCGGTCTGTTTTTGTTACATTAGTTTGAATGAGAGAAAATCAAGATGGCTGCACCGTGGTAAAGGTCTATAGAGCTGTGACATAATTTTTGTCTTCACATCACAGAAGCAGAAGCTCGGCATGGTGTCCAGTTTCTGGTCTCCTATGGACAAGTTCAGCATGTTGTAGAATAAGCAAACAACCACATGGCAAAACAATGTGATCATTAGAACTCCAGCGATACTACCCATTCCATATGGTCATGTTCCTGCTATGTATGTGCCTACTTTGATTTGGCAAGTAAAAATACTAATTTGGCGTAGGCAGAACAATGTCCTCGCAAATGACATTAAATCACGCTAGTAGTTCTCAGGACAGCTGGTACTAGCTGGAATCAATATTTTGGTAAGCTTTCAGACGAACAATATTATTTAATTACTTTGTATCATTACCAATCAGTATTTAACCTTTTAAGGAGCCATTTAGAAAAAAATTTCCTCAAAACTGTGGGTGGGTGGGTCAAAGGAAATAAAGAAAAAAAAACATACATAATTTATAAATCACAAAAAGCTCTCCAGATGGTTGTTCTGTTGCCATCTGTAAATTTAATCCAATGGCAGATGAAAAAAAAATTGCAAATGTTTGTGTGCTTGGCATTTTCCTGTATATTTGTTGTTATTATTATTATTTTCATCAATCTATTTTTCTGGTAATGAAACCAAGGATGCCTCATAAGTGAACTTAATCCCTGTAGCTCCCAAGCCTGAGGAAACCTGTACGTGCTTGCTATGTGAATCAGAAACACTGGGGTTAACCCCTACTCTTCCACGATAAGTGTTCTGGTGGATTTTTTTTTCTATGTACACCACCAATCCTAGTACACAGGAAGACCTAAGGCTTAACGTGCCATCCCAAGGGCAAAGCTATTATGGTGAAGAATCTTGCTCAAGGACACCAAGTGCCACAACCGGGACTCGCACCCACACTCTGCTGAACAGAAACACCAGAAGTCCTTAAAAACTGTAGCTGGAAGCTGGGACAGCAGTGATCCAAAATATCTGCTTCATTTGAGGCATCACTTAACACTTTGTCCTTCAGTATGTAGGACTTATATTGAATAGCCAGTCAATAGTTTAAAAAAGGGGGGTTGGTGCATGTAGGTGGGCCATAAAAAAAGTTCACAAACAAAGTTTGACCATTGGTTGTTTTCTGAACTAGTCCCAAGTTTTAACAATGTACATTGTGAACAGAAGATGAAAACAAATGATATATAGGGCAAGTCAGCAATTAAAACATTCCCTGAATTGACCTTTTCTCCACAAAACATTCATTCCCTCACCCCCCCCCCCCCACCATATGGCTTCTGATATTCTACATTTGAAGATACTCTACAGGAATTGTTTTCATTGCTTTAACTTGCCATTTGACAGTCTTATATTGTTCACTTTGCAAAAAATTGCAAAATTAAAAAAGCCATGGGGAAGAAAACAAAATTGTAAGTTGCACAAATATTGGCGTCTCCACCCGACTGTCTTGAAAACAAAATATTTGTCTAGGTCGATCTCTGATTGAATTGTTTTCCCCACTCAACCTGCAACTTTATTGAGTAGCACAGTGCACAATTGGGACATACACAAATTATAGTCCTTTCGATATCAAATGGTCACTGACGAATACATTACTTGTGTTCAATGACTGTGACAAGCTTTGGGTCGTTAAAAATATTAATTGAATTTTTATGGAAGGTATAATGAAGCTGGTAAAAGCAAGAGGGCAACACATGTCCAATAGCATGTAATTATTATTTTTTTGTCCTAGTCGAATTGTCAGTTTCCCTTGTGGTTTGATATTTTAAATTAAAAAAGGTTGCATCCCCTGCCGCTTCCCAGGTTGTATCGTAAACTTGGGTGTGATTCCTGGCTACACGGCAGTTAAAGGTTCTATGGCTTCTGACTGGCACCCCAAGCAAGGGAGACCACCAATATAGGGCTAGATAGCTCAGTTGATGGAGTGCTGGCTTGTTATTTCAGAGGTCGTTGGTTCAAATCCCGCTCTAGTCAATTATTCTTTGTTCAACCCCAAACTATTTCAAATTTACCCAGTCAGTTTCCCTTGTGGTTTATTACTAACTTGATATTTTCTATTCCAGCACGTTTTAACAAGTGCTGGTACTTCTTATATGAACAACATAGAGATTGCTCCAACCATCTTTGTCACGTACCCTGTGTGCATTGGTTCAAAATGAATACGGATTCTCAGTTGTCAAATAGGGGTCAGATTATATTCTAACCTTTGAATTATAAAGAGGGGCTCCAAAGTTGAATTCAGATTCGGATGCAATCATTTTCCAATAGATAGAGTCCCTATGAATGTGCGGGAAAACTTACTAATCTCTACCCTCAAGTTAAAACTGCGTAAAATGCCATGTTTTTGATACCCTTCAGAGCGTGTTTTGTCTACATTCAAAAACATCCATTGACGCCACATTTCAAATGTTTAGTTCTGTACATTTTTAAACAGGAAGCGTTCATTCAAAAGGTATTAAGTTTGACCTTTTGATTGACGTACAAATTCCTCATTGGAATGTACATACACAATTGTTGTTGATCCAATTAGTTCATGTTGGACAATAAGTGCACCATATTAGTGAATCACAAAACTGAATTTGACCTTCTTTTAAAGATAAACACAATTGGCTAATGAGTGTCATGTGCAATAATGATAGTGGATAGGATATTTTTTACTTTATTTTTTAGGCAGTAATGGACACAAAGAAAATGTTACCAACACTCTTGACTACAGTCATGTGGTGAATACAAAACCCTGACCACCATTGGTGGTGTACTATGTATTTTCTGGGCTCCCTGCTGTGCATTAAGCATCACACTTCAAGACTGTTGGAATGCAAACCCTGCTAAATGCAGCAAATGTAATCAGAGGATTATATTGTGTTGTGAAATGAGCTGGTTTGTGCTGGCCTTGGTACTGGGAAGGTGTACCCTACTAAATGCACCAATGTTTAACTGTAAGACAGGGGACTAGACCCTGTTAAATAGAACACAATGCAATAGAGTATGGGATCTGAGTTGACTGCTACATTATATGTAAATAACAGTAATAAAATAATAAGCTCTTAAAAAGCGCTAACTCATAAAGATCACAGCACTGTGACAAGCACCAAACCTCATCGGATTGAAAGAAAATTGCTAACTACAAAATTGAAAATATGTATGATTTTTGTCTAACGATCTGACTTGAGATGGCAGCACATTCATTCCAAAGCCTGGGAGCTGCGTTAGAGAAAGCATTGCCACCAGCAGAATTTACAAATGTAACGTAACACAACAACCTAAGAGTACCAACTGGTGCATTTTGTTGCAATAGCAGGGCAAGGGAAATGTTTTATTCAATTCCTAGACTGAATGCTCAATTCCTAAACTGGCATTTTGAGACGTGTGAAATAAAATTTGTCTGGGAAAAATAATGTTTAAAGTGTACAGTTTTAATTCTCTATAGTATGTTTTGACTTTTAACATTCTGAAAACAGATTCTGCAGCCATAACAGACAATATACATACGTGTAAATGAGTTACCCAAGTGAAAATGTCCAGTTAGATTGGATTCGCTTTCATTGAGCAACAATAGAAAACAGTTCAACATTTCAAACCAGGGCAGCTGTTAAAAAAACACTCTGCATGTAAGACGAAACCGACCCCATCTTGTCTTACAACAAGCTTGTATATACAATTACAATACCATAATTCATTCATTCATTCATTCATTCATTTTTATTACAAAACCAACTGGCAGCACAAAGCTGAATTATGTGGCATTACAAGGTAAAAATATTGTTAAAAGTTACACAGATAAAAGACATAAAATAGCACCACCGCAGTACGGGGGTACACAAATACATTTAAACAAAGATGACAATAAATAGAAATAAAAATTTGATAAATCAATGAAAGGCATAAAAATGCACAGGGTGTTGTGGGAACTACTGGTTTGGTATGGTCTGTTGGAAAAACAAAGGTCGATTAATAATATCACTTTTTTCTTTCTTTTTCGGTATAACCTTTGCCAGACTGCCTACTGTTTTTATCAAGCATGGAAGTTGATAATTCATGACAGGGTTCAAAATACCCACAGGACTGGTGGCCCAAGTCCAGACATTTAACTCAAAACAGGAGTTAGGCTGCTCAATATTTTTTCGAGGCAGTAGGGCCTATACATGTACATCTGAAGTATTGATCGTATTCAAGGCTAGACCTAGTTCAAACAGTGCAGCAAATACAATAAATAGTTAGTCTTTTAAAGCAAAACAAATTGTTCAGTCTGGTGAACATTCTTAGCTGATGGTGATTTTCGGTCTAATGTAAAAAATGGTGAGCTTACACTTTTATACACCACGCACGTGGCAACAGAAGCATCCATATTACCGAGGGAGGAAATCTCTTTTAATCTCTTGTCTTATCATTCACCTCTCTGTGAGTTTAAAGTTATGATTTTACCTTATTGCATCCTAGTTCTTGAGGTCACTTTTGCTTTGTTTGTTTGTTTGTTTGTTTGTTTGTTTGTTTGTTTGTTTGTTTGTCCTGTTCTGTTATCTATTTGTCCTGTATGATCTGTTATAAGTTCTGCTTGTCCAGATTCTTGTTTTCTTCAGGCAATTCATAGAAGACTTGGTCTTTTAATACACCCCCATATTACCAACGTTTCATTTGTGTTTCGTATAATTCTTGTTCTTGTACTTCTTTCGATAATTACTTGTATACTACATTTTGCAATATGAAAATAAATGTTTAGATGAATGAATGAATGAATGATTGTAGAACTAATGAAATTAATTAGGCCTACAGTAGCCTCTGTCAGGAATTAGTTATAGGCTCGCTACATTGTCTGGAAAATGTCATCCGACTTACACTGTCTGGGGAATTTTTAAATTTGTTTTATGCATGTAGGCCTTTTTTTTCCTTCCATTCATTTGAGGCATTGGTAGCTCAAAACGTTATCACTGACCTTTAAACAAGAGCATTCATCTAAGAGAAACTAACATGGCCTTCAGCGAGTAGCGCTGTTAAAACCACTGTATTTGTATAGACCCGGAAGTAGCATATATTTCATTATTTCCACACTTTGTAATATAACTCAAAATGCCTGTTCATATACATTCTGCAAATGTTCCTATGTCCAAGTATGTAGTTTATTTCTTGATATTTGAAATAAAAAGTCGCATCCCCTTTAAAGGTGATCCCTCTGCTTCCGCTTCCCAGGTTGTACCATAAACTTGGGTGAGAACCCTGGCTATACGGCAGTTTCAGGTTGAATAGCTTCTGACTGGCACCCCGAGCAACAATATTGACAAAATAGGGCGACCCCAAACATTAGGGCTAGATAGCTCAGTTGGTAGAGCACCAGCACGTTAATATGGAGGATGCAGGTTCAAGTCTCGCTCTAGTCAATTTTTCTTTGTTCCACCACAAACTGTTTCTAGATAGGCGAGTGTAATAATTTTACAAACTTAGGATACCTGCACAGTTTTGTATTACAAAGCCTTTTAACCTAAAAATGGTTGAAGTACAAATTCATCTTATTGCTGGTCTCACTCTCATTGATCAACATAATAACCATTAATTATTATTCCACAAACAGCCAATGTTCTTGAGGTCGCACTACTGCTAGTGCTACGGCTAGTGCTGCTACTGTTCCCATAGGTAGGAGAAAGGCAAACTCCACGACACTTGGCTCCACCCCCCTCGATCCCCCACACTATTGCTTAAATTTGATTGAAGCATAAAGAAAGTCCTCGCTCAAAACTATAAATGATTGAAGGTCTTGCACAAAGCAACACAATTAATTATGTTTTGTTTATAAATTAACAGCGGTTAACTTATGGCTTCGGAAAAATTTCCTTATCCAGCCACCACTTTTTCATTCGTTATGAAATAAAATAGTATCTAATTTACTCAAACAAATGAGATATTTCTTTGGGTAAAAATGAATGAAAAAGTGTTGGCAGGATACGGAAATTTTTCCATGGGTTCCTCCGTCCATGGTTACTCTTGAATAGTGTACAATATTATAATATAGGGACACGCCGACTCAACTCTCAATCTCATCTGTCACTAGTCAGTGTCAGTGTCACACAGGTTGTCCCTCACTCAAAAACAGTACTTTACTCTTTAGAACATTTTATTTAATATTGAAAAACACATGACGAGGAAACCCAAGCAATATCGGCCATGGTCATGATGGTGTCAAAATGCCCAGAATGGGCATGCTGGGTTACCAAAGCAACTTAGTTCAGCAAAGTAGATACATCGTGGTTTACAAAAAAAAAGTTATTCCTTTTTTTCCCGTTCCAGGTGCAACACAGACAAATAGGTTTCCACCATTTCTCCACGACTAAAAAATGAATACGATTCGGTAATTCAAAGGCAACAGTTTTTACCTTGTGTTTTATCTGCTTGGAGGTTGACACACGTCGGTGAAAAGCTTTGGACGGCTCCATCTCTCCCTCGCTATCACTCGAGTCTTCCATGGAGCTGTTTTTCGTGGAGGATTTGGTCCGACGGGTCGGCGAAACCGCGGGAGAGGCGGTCACATTGGTCTCCGAAGATGCCATATTTCACGTAAAGACTCTCTTTGGAACTACTGTGTACAAAAAACGTGTGCAGTGTGTTGAGCTTCCGCAATTCACACTAACGTTCCGCAATCGTCACTTTGTACACACATGTGCAATTTCGATGTGTTGTGTGTTGGGGTTTTTTTTTTTTTTCTCTCTTTTTTCAGCCCCACATTTTCTCACTGGTTGTATGGGGGCGTGCTTTACCTAATCGCCCACACAACACACAGGGACACCATGCTCGTCTTTTTTTTTTTTTTTTCCACGGTATTAAATTTCTCCCCGCGCAAATAATGACATGAATTTGCTTCAATTAGCCAAGGTTGCGTATGATTATTTTGCCCATGTATTTAATTAGTAAAAGCTGCGTTTGTTTGTCTCATTTTGTTTATTTCGTTTGAGGAGAAATGCAGGCGGGTGTGGGTGACGCGCTGACGTCACTAAATGGATAAGGTAAATTAGAGGCAATATTTTAAATAAAGTTATCACGATCATGCCTGTCATTAATTTATGACATTTACATTTAAGTTTGAGCAAAAGTGCTTAGATCGGAAATTTGGGGGGTTCTTAATAAGCTTGTCAATGAGTCACTATGACAAAATTGTTTCAGGCGAAAACAAAAAGTGCTAATAATTTATTTAAATAAATAAGAAGAAAAAAACCACTTCTTTATAAATTGCATGGCTAGCTGGTAGCCTGTTCTATGCAATAAGGAAGGGTCATCTTTTGGTTTTTGTCAATAGGCTGATTTATATGTAAAATTATCGAGGAAGAATCAATAAAAGTCACCTGTGAACGTTTTAGCTGAATACAGAGTGCCTACTTGTTTGTTGGGAAAAAAAACCCAGTAAAAACCTGTCACTGTATTTTCACAACATCGAATCTATCCACGTTTGACGAAGTGACAGCGGGTACCAACCGCCTTGCTGGTCGTATTTGGGGCAATTTTCAAACGGACACCACGGAAATTTCCAAAAGTCACCTTCATCTTTGGGGAAGTTGGAGATTCAAATTAATTTTTTCGACGTGACTTTTATTCTAATCAACGGGGGCACTTCAGACGAAATAATTTCACAAGATGCTAACTACCATTACCATATTCATTACCATATTCATTACCATATTCATACCATATTCATTACCATATTCATTACCATATTCATACATTACCATATTCATTACCATATTCATCATTACCATATTCATACTACCATATTCATACTACCATTACCATATTCACGGAGAAGACTGTCAAGTAAAGTTTGACAAGCTACGGTCA
>JAMKCF010000014.1:7710000-8025000 GCA_023634235.1 Pisaster brevispinus | reverse complement strand
AACAACCTATCCGGACCTGGGGGTTCTGTGCTTCAATTTTTGAGGAGATTTGATAAATGTAGGCGTTAAAGTTGGTCCTATTTGGAAGGACTGGCGTTTGCGCTCTGGGACCAGTACGAGTCAGGGCGCATCACGACATCTGCGTTTCTGTCACGGCCTGCAGTCATCTGAACGGTCCAGCCTTGTTGGTCACAAAACCAACACTAAAAACCAACCGGCTCTTCTCAGAGCCCCAAACACATTCAAAAAGAGACGTAATCAGTGATTTGTCATATATACAAGGAAAATAACTAAATAAAGAAATGAAAATTTGAGATAAAATGTTGATAAGAAGAACGTACTAGCTAAGAAATGCAACTTTTAAAAATATGAATTATAAAATGAGCACAAATAAAAACAAATCAACAATTTTACTTGGAAAAACTTTTTGTTTGAAAAAAATTGCAATAAAAAATGTACAAAGGGTGAAACAAATATTTTGATAGGAAGAGAAAAAAATATTGAAATATAAGTTTGTTTATAATTATAAAAAAAAAATCAAAGCCTGTAGAAAACAGGCTTTGATTTTTTCAAAGCCTGTAGAAAACCAATCTATTTCACTTTTGTTTGCTTTCGCTAAAAAATAACAATAATACGTACCAATTTCAAAATAAATACAACACTTTTATCACTTATAAATACAATAAAATTGTCGTTTTAACAAAAATTTAACAGTAATCCAAACAGTAGAGGGCAACATTAAAAAGGTCAGATTTTACGGACAAAAAACAGCAACTACGGAAGGTACGAAGTGACTCGGCTGACGTTACGTAGTGACTCGGCTGACGGTACGAAGTGACCAGCTTTGTGGAAGGGGCCTGGGGTGGAGGGGAGGGGCCTGGAGGGGAGGGTGTAGGGATAGTGAGCCGAGGGGGGGGGGGGGAGAAAGACCCCTTCCCTCTGGTTACTCACTGCAACTTACTGAAAGTTTGCTCCACTATGAATATTGCGTTATGAAGCATAAAAATCACCTAGCATTAAAAACTTGCTTAGCAAAATTAAGTTACCATCCAAAATACCATTGTCACAAATTTCCGTTGAGTTTCCAAATTATGTGTGCATCTTTTGTCTAATGTAGTTAGCGCGAACACCCCTGTTTTACCTTGGTTGAATCCCAGAAGTTCTAGCCAATCAGGCGTAGTATTTGTGGGCAGTATTGCACAACTAGTGGAAAAACCTAGGCGCGGCCTGCATGAATTATACGTCACAGTGCTTAATGGTGTTAATGTTAACCATGGTCATTGTGTTAACCCGAATTCCAGGAATTTAGGGAATGTGCTAATGTGTTTTATTGTGAGTGAGGAATGTTAAAGTGATTGCTGGTAAAATCAGTAAAATTTTAGCAGAACACATTTTGATCGTCTGAGAGGAGCAGCGATTTTTGAGAGAGAGAGAGAGAACTGAGGCCCGATGTGAGTGTGTGGCAGACCAGCAGCAATAGGCTTTCTTTGGGTGAATTGGGTGAAAACTATCCCAAGATTTTCGAGATTTGGCAAAAAATTCAGTGCCAAATATCAGCCTGCAGCCAATTTTCAACGGTCCTTTGTAGACCCCTCCGTTTGCAACGCTCAGCCTCCAGAGAAGTTCGTCTCCAGTTGATGGCCGTAAGTTCACTGTCAATATTATTATTAATGTTAAGAGCCTACACGTTCAGCGAAGATTCCGTTTTCTGTTAAACGCAAGAAAGAGATTGTTTTCTGTTAAATGCAAGAAAGAGATTAATTTCCGTTAAATGCACGAAAGATTCCGTATTTTGTTAAACACCAAAGTATTTAGAAATATGGAACTTACAATATTTGCTGCGTGCTTCATTTTTGTGAACTCTGTATGCACAATAGAATTAGATTGATGGATCAAGCAAACCGATTCAACGTAATATTTTTGGCAGAAGTTAAGATTATATGTACAGTTACATTTGCATAGTTTTGGTTATTATTTCATATGTTTAGATGGCCGTAGAGACCGGGTAACAGTCCGTGAGACGACCCGCTGAAATACACCGGCAGAACCGGGTGTGTGACAAGAGATAGAGAGCCTTAAAGTGGCAACCCATTTGGTGTGACCGGGCAGTCTGTGTGACGATTTGTTTTTCTTGGCACCGTACGGAAGTGTACCCGAAGCAAGAAGCCCGATATGTGACGAAAAGAGAAACTTCCAAAATATAGAGGAAAGTTGATAAAATTATTGTAACATTGATATATATTTGTATCTATTATTGAAGTGCGAATTTAACTGAAGTCTAAACGAAGAAGAGTTGAAGTGAACAAACACTTAAATTGAAGAGTGACCTTGCTGGAAAAATTGCTTTGAATATTATTTTCAGTGAGTAAATTTAACGGCTGATTTGAGATTCGAAGTGAAGTCGAAAATGATACAAAAAGTAATTGGAGTGGACAAATATTTCAAGCCAGTGTTTGAATTGTAGAACAGTTGAAGTTGGTAGATTATCGTATTATATCACTCAAGATTGGTTATTTTGTAATTGTTGTAAATAAATTTAATAGTTGTTGTGCTGTAAGAATTCAACTGTGTCTTGTTTGCAAAAATCATTTGTCATATTTTTGGAATCTTAGTCACCATACTTTAGTTATGTCAGCCGCGAGCAAAAATGGCAGAGGGTGGTGACAACCATAAATTGTGAAATGTTGACAACTGCTAACTTCGCAATATTTCTGCTAATCAGCTTTAGGAAATTGGACCCTGGTGACCATGACAACCAAAGTAAAAACACAATTCAGGAAATAAACACCTGATTTTTTTTTCAGGGGAAATTTTATTTCATTACTCAACTGGGTATACAAATACATAGTGAAGTTGTGTCTGAATCACGTGACATTGACTATGGCAAACAGCTGCAGCAACAGCATTGAATTGAACAGGGCATAGCTGCTGCTAAAGCCGTTATTTTGGAAAGAGCTTGACATATTGCACCAACGTCACAATCAGCTACTGATATCATGCCATTGTGAGACTCAACAAGTTAAGGAGTAAAACGCCCCGTTGCCAAAAAAGTGCACTTCACTGTATAACACATGGGGACATTAACTCACAAAATTACGCAACCTTGATTATTTTGATGATGACGTCGGGTGAATTGGGTCAATAGAACATTATCATTTCCAGCAGCCATGTTGTCACGTTCCCTGCATGCAATAGCAACTACAAAGTGGGATTGTTACTACACAAAAAAGGTCCCAGACTACTGTTCCCTGTAGTCTCGCTTTGATTTGATTGACTTTCTGCATGCAACTAATGTCTGCAGACCCCATATGATTACAGATGCATAATTCAGCTAACCCAATACCTGCCACATTCCAAATAAAAAAGCATTGCTTAAAATGAGGGCACCTGAGCCAAATTTCATAGAGCTGCTTATGCAGAAAATATTGCTTAACAATTTTCTGCTTAGCAGAAATGAGCCGGATACCAGTCACAAATTGTACACATGGCATTGTAGTTTGGCCGGTAAGCTTATTCTGGTAAGCATCAATTTGTTGTGCTTAGCTACTTTTTGTGCTTAAGCAGCTCTATGAAATTGGGCCTATATCAATAGTTTTAGCTGTTGGTAAGTGGGGGCATCATGTGATGAGTATAATGTTTGATGGCTGTTCTATGTTCCTACACCGCTATGTTCCGATAAACCCTCGTGATCTACACGCTGGTTAGGAGGGTTAAGATTAAGAACATATATTTGACGGGGTGTCGGAACATGTGTAACCCTACTGTTTATTGTAAAAAAGGAAAACAGATCAAACTAGTTCATGTTTAACATCGTAAAGATGAATTTGGTTTGTTAAGACTAATCAATTGTGAAAAAATGTTAGTTTTTAAAATTAACTTTCTTAAAACATAAAGTTAAATCAAAGTAGGGTTGTTCAAATTTGGGCCTGGAATCTTAAAGGGATAATGTCATTTTCATTTTGAAAGAGAGAATTCCATCTGAAAGCTTTTTGTGTGAATATTCTGAAAGTGGTACTAAGGCCAAAACCACAAGCAACACAGCCAATGGTCTTCTTTTTTACCTCAGTGAGGGCGCTGTTTGAGATTTTGACGCCATGTACAAGGGGTCTGTGAATATGATGTATAACACTATGATTCACTGGTTGTTAAAGTTGAGCTTTCAAATTGGAATGAGTCTTTACATCCATATTAATCATGTATACTAACGTTAACCCTGACCATAGAGCTAGATTTATATAATGACTGGAGTGCACAGGTTTTTTGAAGCCTCTTGGATGCAGACATATTTGAGGCTTTTGCCTGACTGAGGAACTAATACATTTTCAAAGTACTTACTCATATCAAGTTATAAAGCACAAGGAAAACTGACTGGGTAAATGTATAAATGACTTGGGCTCGAACAAAGAAAACTTGGCAAAATAGGGAGACCACCAACACAGGACTAGATAGCTCAGCTGGTAGAGCGTCGGCACATTAAACCGGAGGTCGTTGGTTCGAATCCTGCTCTAGTCAATTTTTCTTTGTTCGACCCCAAATCAGAACTTACTCATGTTAAGACTGACGCACATGCATACGGGGATTGCGTTCCACGCGCAGAAGTATTTTTACACTGGTTATATGCATTCAATTTGTAGATTCTATAAAGAATGAAAGTACTGATACGCAGGTAGCAACATTCATACAAACTTTCAAGCTTTTTCAAGGTCTCCACACAAACATGACTGCGCCCATACAGCTTCAATATGCAGGGCAACCTAGCGCTCCAGTTAATATGTAGCTCTATGGTTTGTAATTCAGTATTTGAGCTAAATGAGATTTCTTAAAAGTAAGAATCTGGGGCCGTTTTCACAAAGCACTAAGATTCGTCTTGAGCTGTCAGTATTGCTGTAGTGTTTTGTATTGTGGCATCACACTTTGCTTAGCAATTAAGATTGATTTGCAGTTAAGATCGATCTTAGCTCTTTGTAAAGCCAGTGGCGACTAGTTCCAAAATGCCTTTAGAAGTAGCATACATGTATGGCCACAAGATTTGACCAACTTCATTCACTCAATCAGAGCAAGGGTCATGTACTGAAGAAGCCTATCAATTTCTAAAACAACAACTTAAATTTCTGTTTTGTACTACTTTCCCAGACAGTATATAGCTATCTGGGGGTATGTTGTTGTTTATACAGGTCAGAAACTTTAACTTTTAGAGGGACGACCATTTTTCATTTTGCAAAAGGCACTTCATTGGAATATCTTAGTCTATGGGAAACTTTTGAAGGGGCACCAATGCCAAGACCATGGCCCTGTTACGCAGAAAAGGAAATCTCAAAAGGATTAACAACAGCTAGTCCAACTGAGTTTGGCAGAATTTGGTTGATGCTGTACGCCATCTTCAAAGGTCTACAGCTCCAAGTTGACCGGCTCCTTAGACAAGTGAAAGACGAATTTGACCGTTGATTCAAACTTTGTGGTGTAGAGGCCATCTATCGGGGCGATGGAGGCTGTGTACGTCTTGCACTGAAGCACGATGTTTTCCTCTTTCGCCAGCAGGTCAAGTCGTACGGCGACGTAGGGATGCCTGTACATGGCTCGCCTAGTCTTATTGGTGGTACCCACAAAGGGGTAGTAGTAGAAGGGAACACCAGCCGAAGGGTACATACGGGTGTTGTTACCCAGCTGCCAGGGTTTCTTGTTTTTCTGTGGGAGGAATATGAGGAAACACCTGCTTCATTAAAAGGGAGACATAATTGGTTTTTGGAGGGCTTAATTCATTCCCATCATCTTGTTTTCCATAAACACATAAACCTGGGAAAATTTGTTGGTCACATTTTAGAGAAAACTACTGTGACAGTTACAAACATGCCCCCGTTATTTTAAAGTTTTATCAGCTTCTCAGTCAATTCCTTTAAATAATTTTAAAAAATTCAAATTAAACCAAGTGTCTTCAACATCAGGTTTGCAGGTTTGACCCATACATTCCATAAAGACATCTTTGACAAGATGTTCTGTTGCTGTCTTAGCTACTTTTTGTGCTTAAACAGCTCTACTAAAATTGCGCTCTGATCTTCAAGATTTTTTTTCTTCAAATATGATATATCACCTAACATCACAAGGCCAGACAGCCACTTCAAGGAGAGGGCTACACTTAACTGATTTGGGCTGTCGACAAAAATCAACTGTCACCATGTAAACCTATTCCTGGGGCTGAAATCTCGTAAGGATATAGGCATGTGTATTATCCACCAGGAGTTTGGTTGGTATAGCAGATTGCACCACCGTCCCAACGTTTTACGAAGCAATAAAGGTTAAGTGCCTTGCTCAAGGGCACAAGTGTCAGGACTGGGATTCGAACCTACACTCTGCTACTGACAATACCAGAGCTTTGGTCTGGTGAACTAGACCGCTCAGCCACAACACGCCAATGAAGAAGAATTCTGCCACACCAAAGAAATGAATATAATAATTGAATCTAAAACCCTTCTGTTACTCAATTTCTCAGCCACTTATATAGCAGCTTCGTTTTCAGATGATATTGCAAGGCCTTAGAAATGGAATGGGGAATGAAAGAGTGAGTGGTGACCATTGATTTCCATTCATATTGACTAGAAAGGACACGTTGCGCCGCCATGTAAGCCTGTGTTCAAGGAGGTTTAAAAATTCAAATGTGTTGTCGCACCATTCTGTATGGAACACAAACAACTGAAGTTTGGTGCTGGAACAAATTATTTTCATCAGACTTTACTTATCTCTACGTAGTTTTTGAATTTAAAGGGTTCGATGAAGCAATGGTGAAGTGTTGTACAGTTATAAATTGTCGGAACTCAAGATGCACAGATGTTCCGAAAAGTGAGTTTTTCCTCCATCAAGTAAGAGTGCGAGTCTGTAGTAATTAGGTGCCTAACGTACTTTGACTATATTTAACATAAGTCTTTTGTCTTCGTGCCGAATCTGTTTGGTCACTGCAAGATCCCAACCAGATACAGGTATCTTCATTGTCCAGCAAACTTCTTCGTTTTAAGGAAGTAACCATGCGATGCGTAAACTTGATCATGAATGGAACTTCCTTTTGGGCTCATGTGAGCAAGAACCTTGCGTATGCGTGTTTTCACATGTAAACCCCCTACAGCGAGTTCACTGCGTACCACACCATTGATCATCAACATGTACAACGTGCTTGACGTGTTCTATCCACTCACTATTAATGGACATTAATGGTGGTGACAGTCTTAAATGTCTGTTCAAGACTGGCAGGATCATGTCCAGATGACCTTGCTCTCAATTTCATCAGAGTGTTTAAGCACAAAAGTGAGCTATCATAAAACAATTATGCTTACATGAAAACGGTTACCAGCCAAAATGGCATGTCATCTGACTATTTGTGACTGGTTTCCCGACTTACATTTGCTAAGCAGAACAACAAGTAACAGCTTCTCAACCAATAGGATTGCCTAAGTTGTCTTGTCAAAATTAATCAAGGACAGGTAGTCGGATAACAACTCTCCGATGTCAAATTTTTGTTGGATTTCCGTCAAACAGTTTTTCTATGAGGGTACGTTCAGACGAGGAGTCAAACTAACCCTTAATCCAAAAGTGCTAAAATAACCCTCCGAACGGACGACAGTAAAAAAAAAGAAAAACGAAAGGCGTTCGAGCAAGTTATCGTTTACAGGCGCCAATTTTTTTACGTTGTTGTTGTCACGACGACACAACAGCAGCATAGGTAAAAAAAGCATGAAGTACGCATGTGCAATGTGACGAACCGGAACCAGTAGTCAACGAAAGGGTCAACGATGCATGACCTAGTAATCAACCTCGTGGGTCAGTTTAGTCCGCCGGACAGAATAAACTTATCGTGTGAACGCAAGCACAGTTTGGATTAAGTCATTTTTATCTTGTGGACACCCGCGGTGCTCGGATTAAGGGTTAGTTTTACTCCTCCTCTGAACGTACACGGTGAGACATGCTTTTACTCGCTGGAAGGCTCTGATACACTAAAGACATGCCCTATGCCAATGCACCCTGCTGAGTGCTCTGAGGTTTGGCTGGTTGACTAGATGTGGTGTAAACAAACTTGTGGTTTTGGAGTGATCTGGAGGGTTTAGAGGTCATTGTATGTAATTGAGATATGTAGTGTGATTTGTTTTAGTAAGATGTGTAAAGAGACCACTGTGCTTTTTTTCCAGTAGATAGAGTTCGCCACTGCAGTTTGTGAACAATTATAACCCCGGGCACTATGAACTTCTCCCATGTTTTCTCCGACACCCATTTCGAACAAGGTGAATTTACGGCAGGTAAAAAACCTTGTGCCGGGGCGGTACTTATCCGCTGGTTGTCCTGGACTAATTTTGACAAGGTCCCTAAACTATCTGGGGTAAATTTATAAATAACCAGATGAAGACCCCCTAAGCTACTCATATTCTGAGGTACTCACGTAAGAGCCGCACTTGAAGGCAACGTGTCCAGGCTCATATACATCAGCCACTTCCTCAGGTATTTCACCGGCTGTATAATCCTCAGGTTCCCATTCCACAACCTAAGAAAGATCAAGAGACAGCTTGTAAGAAATAGTGGTGAGAGTCAATGCTGACAAAAAGTTCTGAAACTTGGGTCCAGATCCTAGGAAGAATGTTGAAATAATGGCATTTCCACCTTTTGGTAACCAAGATTTCAAGGAGCTTTTGGGAACGTGACAAGAGAAATAGATCAAAATTTGCTTTGCCTGAAGAAAACGACTGCATTTTATATCACCACGTGAACATAAATAAGTCTTAATTCAGACAAAAGTCTGATATTTCTTATCCTTGAAGAAAATGGCAAAAAGAATCTTTCCAGCTTCTTTCGTGAAATATTTTAATTGACATCAGTAATCATATTGTCAGAGGTGAGTGTATAAAAAGTAAACAGATAGGGTTTAATGGCCGAGCGGTTTAGAGCATCGAATTCAAGCTCTGGTGGTTAAGTCATCGGGTTGTGGGTTCAGATTCGGGTCATGACACTTGTGTCCTTGAGCAAGATGCTTTGCTATAATTGCTTCTCTTCACCCAGGGGTATAAATGGGTACCTGCGAGGGTAGAGGTTGATATTGTGTTTGAAAATGCCTTCGGAGCGCCACGGCAGCCCCGGGCTGTATACTCCCCATGGAGCTGAGAAAGATAAATGGGATGTTTTTGACCCAATGAACAGGGCACTAAACTAATGTAAAGCACATTAATACTTTTTTTAAAATTCGCTATATAAGAACTAGTTCTTATTATGTCTCTGGATCTATTCGCTCCATTTTGAGTGGATTGTATAATAGCAACCTTTTTTTATTTTACCACCATTGGGAAGATCGGATCTTTCTCTTTCAAACCATTGTATACTTGGCTATGAAGGATGAACATGGACAAAATTTAAGCTCTATAACAAAATGGCCTTTGTACTCGGGATTGAGTGCTTTTAAGTGTGTAAGCCTGAATGGTAGGAAAGGGTCAAGGAATGAAAATATGGTTGCCTTTTTGAACATGTTATGACTAGAGGACATGTATGCACCATACTTTTTTTGACACACAACCGGAGGTCAGGTACACCGGCTTTTGTTTTCCGCTTTTTGAATACCTGAATGGTAGACACTTCATTGTGTAGCATGCACTGTGCAATGCTGCATTTCCGCAGTAAAAAGAGGGACAACAGGTACTGGAATTCATGCTTGAAATCTTCCTTTTTTTTGGGGGGGGGGGGGGTCGCTGTGTAATCCCAGATTCCAGACCTTCATCCTTTTGTTGTACAAATGGGGATTACGAGAGATCGATAGGCTGCCACCATTGTTAATCATTGCATTCAGCATAGTGCAAGGCAAGTCCAAGCGATCCAAGATCCCAGCATACCATGGCCAGTTATCAGCCATTACTTGTGGCCAGGGTTGTTCGATCAAATGTGAACCCATCTCATATTTTCTCAATGCCCCCCCCCCCCACCCCCACAAAAAAAACCAAAAAAAATGTATGCATTTTATAAAAACTATTTGTCTTTGCTTTGTTTCATTAAGACTATGATATTAACAAACACAATTTATTGCGGGTGTTCTGAAAAATAATTCCATCTCTGAGCATGGACAACTTTCGGAAATGCCGGCGCTAAGTGGTAAAGTCTCGCGCGTATTCAAACATAGGAACCTGCAAAAGTGTGCGATTTTGTGAATATGACAGTCTTGCAATACTTACGCGGTTCAAACTCAGAAAGATGCATGGCTTTGACTTGTCGTAGCCAAAGTCAGGAGGAACGCAGTATTCACCCAAGTTAGAACGGTCGAACTTGCAGTACTTGCCCGTTGGTGGGCCACTCATACCGTCACAGTCAACATATCCTTGTTCCTCAGTCTGGTTGGCAGGGTCAAGAGCTGCATGACAAAGAAAAACAGTCAGGGGCCGTTTTCATAAAACATGTACGCAGATCATATACACTAGTACAGAGTGGTTCTGCGCAGAATTTCTATTTCAAGCAATAAACCACAAGATAAACCGATTGGGTACATATTAAAGAGGGTCTCCAAGGTCAAACTAAGTTTTTTGATGCCATCATTATGTAATAGATAGAGTCTTTATGAACGTGGGGAAAACAATTACAAGTCTTCTGACCTCACGCTAAAATGGTTTCAAAGTCACTTTACTTGAGACTCTTTTAGAGTGAAATTTGAAGCATATGTCATTGGATATGAACAACAAATGCAATTGCATTGTGTAGCGTGCACAGTGCATGCACTCACCGTGCTACGCTTTCTTTACCCCGTATGAGGTCCAAAGGGTACTGGAATTTCATACTCAAAATCTCTCTTTTTCCGTGGGGTAATTGTGTAATCTACAATTCCAGATTATGAGAGAATGTTAGGCTGTTGCCATTGTATTCGGCATGGGAACCAAGTCCAAGATTCCAGCATGTTATGGCCGATTATTGGCCATGGCTTACAGTCAAGGTTTGGCCGATTCAAAGTGAACAGCCACATTCTCTTGAAACAGAAAAAGAAATCCCAGAAAGTTTTAAGTGAATGTTTGTTGTCTTCTTTACTCAGTAGTCATGGTTTCCTTGTGATGATATTCTAACCCCCCCCCCCAAACTTGTAAATCTGTAAATTCCGAAGATTAATTCGAAGGCAAGCATGGAAACATTTTTGGTGGCAAGTGTCAATAGAGATCTGAAAAACCCCAGTACCAGACATTATTCAAGTCCAACTCGCAAATGGTTTTAAATTGACCATATTTTTGACTGGATGAGGGGCGCATTCAATGGCTAATTTTCTTGCATCACACTTATTTTTGTTACTGCCTCATATTGTTTTCTTGTATCAATGGCCAAATACATAATAATAATATTAACAAAGGGAAAAACCAGTTCATTTTGCTCGTATTGCATGACATAAATTTAGTTTACACACACCCTCACTCGAATACTACGAATTGGGCTTAGGCAGCCTTGTGCAGATTGAGTAGACAAGGTTTTATACTCACAATCCCAGACCTCTTGCAGTTGCGAGACATACTTGGAGTAATCGTTGTTATTGGCAGCTGAGAATTTGATGACTCCCGTCTCACTGTTGGGCGTGTTGGTCAAACCTGCAAACATTTCAAGATGGGAACAATTTTAAAAGATACCCAAATTATGGATGTTGCCTACCATAGTGTCTTTAATGACCATTCAAGCTTTGGGCTACAAGACCTTTTCAGGGAAGTAATTGGCTGTTGGAAAAAAAGCCTGAACGGTTAGTGCAAAGTGCAAAAGCTTGCAGCATGAAGCCTACTTACATTCATTTATCTTTGGTTTTAAAAGCCCTAATCTGCACTCTGGGGCATTCTATTTAGTTTTTTTCTTTGTTTTTATGGTCTTAATAAAAACAGTTAAAACAAATTTTTATTTATTTATTAATTTTTTTATGTGGGTTGGGGGGGTTTTGAAAAAAACTGGATTTCCGAAGAAAAAAACCCCGGAGAAATCACATCCTTGCCTTTTGCAGCGATGAGAGGTCACTCTCAGCTGAAGTATGCTCTTGGCATGCCAGTTTTTAAGTAAAAATTGCATGTAAAGATATGATGCATTTATCAACATGGCAGCTAGTCTAAATTGTGCAGTAACACACTAAGGCCAGTTATTTAGATAGTAGGTGCTTTCCTAACAGGACTCCAAACAGGCATCGGAGCCCTAGCCTTATCCCAATCCCAAGCCGTGGTTTTGAAAACAGCGTGAGAATCCGACACCCAAAATGGCGCTTCAAAGATTTTTTATTTGGGTTTGAACAAAGAAAAATTGACTGGAGCGGGACTTGAACCAACGACCTCCCGATTTACGTACCGGTGCTCTAGCAACTGAGCTATCCAGCCCTATGTTGGCGGTCTCAAAGATTTTTAGTCGGTATAATGTCAAGTGAATTGGGTCAATAGGAGGTCTTTACAAAGATCTCAAGCTTATACTAGAGAGCAGGTATTACATGCAGAGTGTAAAACAATAACAAAGAAATGTGTGGACTCACCAGGTCGGCTAACGTAAGAGCTATATGTAGGATGCTCCAAGTTGACAGTCTGCAAGAAGACATAGAGTAGTCCACCCCAGAAAGCTGCCAGACAGCTGTAGTATACAATGTAGAAGAGAGTCACTTGAGCTGCAGGGTACAAGAGGCCAACAAGTTTAAAGAGTTAGTGAGGGCATTTTTGATGAACAGGGCGACAAACAGGGTCGAGTGTCGAGTGCTTAAAAGACAGTCTGAAACTAGGATTCAAATGTTACTATAAGTACATTGCAACAGGGATGAGATTTGATAAATTGCAAATTCCTGAAAATGGCTATCACGCCAGAGTTACCCCTAGTTTTAGACCCTGAACCTCACAGATGTTTTGATTCAGGAGGTTTACAGACTCTGTGCATCATCAGAAATACCAAACTACACGTTTGGACACAATGTGGACTATTTCCTTCTCCCCATGGCCACTGCTTTACTTCTTTTGAGAAAATGCTATGGCTTCAAGAGATTCTTCTAAAAAACCTGAAATGAGGAAAAAACCTGAGAAATCACATGCATGATTGTATTTATTAAAATTCCACCTAGAAGCTTTTGGGAATAGTATCCCCAGCGCTTGAGAAATAGATCAATGAGCAGAATTTATTTACAGCTGCTAAAAATGGCAGTTACTTTTGTTTCAGCAGGCAGACATAAAAAAGTCTGAAAATTTCTCATCCCTGTGAAAAAGGGTTGGGATATAATGTCAATAGTATGCACACAAAAAAGTAAGACAAAAACTAAGATGTAAGAAAGTAGCAATAATTTAGGATAGGTCATAGTTCAGCATGAAAAGTTTACACCAATAACGTTGTGATGACCAGAGCAAACTACAAACACAGCAATCAAGAATAAACCAAGACCTCTTCAACAGAAACCAACCTGCAAGGTACCTGTTGGACTTATTTAAATATCATGAGATGATACACAGTGACAGACCCGTGCTCAACATTTTCACTTGTCTCACTGGCGTAGACATAGACAAGTCATTCCATATTTTTTGCGGCGATAGCGTAACAGCTCTCCCAAGCCTATATTTTTGACAAGGGTACTGTTTGGTTTGGGTAAATTTGTCTGGATACACCAAAACCATAGTGCTCTCCTATGGTGTCTCACGTATCTCACAAAACTTAACGCAGCAGTAGTCTGGAAACCAACATTCTCGTGAGAGCAGTGAAGTCTAGAAGAGCTGCTACACTATTCGACAGACATTTAACGACTTGTTCACAAGGCTAGCGTAAACATGGATAACAAATCAAACATTCATGGAAGGGACAAATAAAGGACCTAAAGAGAAAAAAATAGTGTTATATCAGTGACACTTTCTCACACAGTAAATTTATAAACAAATAAAAAAAAAATCATAACTCTGCATGCAATTTTTTTAAGGGAACGGTAATTTTTATTAAATCTCAGGTACCCACACACGCCAATGTATATTCTGACAGTGGGTATCAATCACACAATTACAAAAGGATACTAGTTTAGAAGGAAACAAAATAAAATCAGGTAATGGATATTTAAATCACTTAAAATAAAACGGTTCAATTCAATGATAGCTGAATATCAGTTTTGTGCTGGTGCAGTATGAAAGCAAGTGAAATGTTTTGAGTTTTGTGAAACCAAGTTTGTAAGATTTAAGTACAAATTGGTTTTCCCAAACGGAGTTGGAAAGGTTATCATAAAATGTTCTTGTACTTAAATATCTTTCTTCTCCAAAAACTACAACTGCGCTTCTGTTTTTACTTTCAGTTTTGTATCATGTCTTATGTTAATATTCAAATTAACGTCCGTTTCCAACCAAAATTACCGAATGTTTGCATAGATCTAGAGAACCTTCCTGATAAACCTGCACCTAAAACATTTCAAAGCATTTTCTTTAAACTTGATTTGACTTAAAACTTTGAATACATTGAGTGATAAATACATCGGTGAATAATTTGAATACAGTTCTTCTCCTTTCTTCTTCTCAATACATTCTACTTTTACATTAGGTCCCTCAGGGTTCATTGCTTGGACCACAACTTTGGCAGTATTAACTTCAGATAGAAAAAAAAAGAAGTTATTTGTTTATAAGCAATGTACTGTATTTACTTGAAAATGCTGAAGGTCAGTCATGAATACAAACACCAACTTGGGGGCATCTGAGATTCTTTTTAAACCAAGGAATCAGCAGTACAGATCACAGTTTCTTTAAAAATCACATCTGCTAATGCCCTCAAGTTTCAAAATACTGATGATAAATATTGCTTTCCTATAGTCTCTCAACCATTCAAAATTGTGTTGACTACAGTGTTAATAATTAAAAACAAATAACTGCAGCAAAATGAGGTTTTGACTTCCAGAACCTGTATCAGATTCTCAAATCTGGAAAGGCTATATAAATAACTGCACCACAATCTCTCAAAATTCTAGAGCAACTGGTTTGATTGTGACAGGTGTTAACAGTTACTATGTGTGCAGCCTGGTATTCCAGTTCCAACCAGGCCTGGATTCAAATATTCAGAAAGGATCTTTAGTAAATTTGTCTCGAAACCTCAAAATCCCCTTTGCTGCAAATGTCTACATGTGCGTTTAAAAACAAGACAAATAGGCTAAAAAAAATCAAAAAAAACAAAAAAAAACAATCTAAGTAGTGTTGGACAATCACTGCAAGGGAATACAATTATTAATTTAAAATATTGGTTTGAAAACCTAGACTCACTGGTCAACCTTCGAAAAACAATTTCAATCTAACCCTCTACAGTCAACCATGATTGTGATTATTTGTTTTTTCAATATAACCCACGTTTGACCCCATTTGCCACTTTGCTTGGATTAACTGGTGAATCCTGGTTAAGAGTTTACTAAGTATTGAATGTGGTTAATCCTGGTTAAGCATCAATTCCAAAAAACTGGATGTGCATAACCTGGTTAAACCTGATCAAGGAATTACCAAACCATTGGCTATGGTAACAGTTTAAACCTGGTTACCAAACAACACCAAATCAATGAATGTGGTTACTGGTTATAACCTGATACATAACCATTGGCTATGGTAACAGTTTAAACCCGGTTAAGCATCAATGCCAAAACATTGGATGTGCATAAACTGGTTAAACCTGTTCAAGGAATTACCAAACCATTGGCTATGGTAACAGTATAAACCTAGTTACCAAACAACACCAAATCAATGAATGTGGTTACTGAGTATAACCTGATAAATAACCATAACTAATCTAGTTCAGAGTAGGTCACAGTTCTATACAGGTCAGATCCAGTGAGTTATTGTTTACTAGGGCAAAGGTTGTCGCTCCAGCTGCACTATTTTCATCTAGAATCATAAATTGACTATACATGTATATCATTAAAAAATTCACAACACTAATAATTAAACTTCCAATAAATTGTACATAAACTTTACACCTTCAAAACAACTTACCCAATTAATTTTAATCTATTTCTCACCAGTCCACTATTTTTCACAACTCCACTAAGGTACAGCGTCACTATGACTCCTAGACGACAGTAATTTTGATAGCATATTTGAATACAATGAGGTGGCAATAGAGTAAAAGCTGGTACAGACTTTAGGTGTATTCGACCTTCATCGAACACCCCCTTCCCTACTCTCAGACGGTACCTTACAAAACCAGTCAACTCCATGGGTAGTGTATGGTAGAACAACTGTGGACAGAATGATCCCTGTACAATGTACTGTGTAGATGCATTCAACTGTGATATCTACCATCACCAGCATCTACCATTAAAACCCATGCAGATGATGTTAACTGGTCAAAACGTAGGAGGGTTATCGTTGATAGATAAATACAGAGGAGTGGGTCAACGGAGTTATGGCTGATATGATTAATGTTGAATCCATATTTGCTGGAATACACAATGATAAAATACATGAAAATACCTTAAACGCACTCTCTCACACAACTCCCCCGCCCCCGAATTGTTTAACCGTAACTCTACTGAATGAACACATAAGATTGGTAGTGGCTAACTAGTACTGTTCAGAAATCTCTTGAATACTACCTGAGCCTGTCACTTATTATAAAGGTATGAGACACAATCGAGGATTGACCAGGAGAAGAAACAAACTGAATGATGGTCAACAAACTGTCCTGAGATATCCTAAAATACAGTTGCACGTGGGCAAAATTTGTCTCCGCAAAACACACTGCCAAAATTTTGCACAGGAATCTCTGGCAAAACATAAACAGCCTACGATGTTCTCTCCACAAACAGGACCACCTGTACTTGATGAAATATAAGAGAACAGACATGAACGTAATATCCCAAATCCAATGATGCATCCTACTTTCGGGATAACTACTTTGGAGTTCGCCAGCGTCAGCAATGTTTAGTAGCTGGTGACTTTTCTGAATATCTCCAAAGTAGGAGTTTTATGGCAAAAACATCAGTGTTATTATTTTTTCCACAAGAAGAAAAATATTTGTTATGTAATAAGAATTGGTTTTCAAATTACAGAGGCGCCTTTATACAGGGACCACTTTCTTTCTGTTTAATGAATACATTGTAGAATTGTTTACTTTACATTCGATTTTAAACTACATTTTAAAAAAAATTACGAAAATTGATACTAAATAAGTGTTATAGTAGTACAAATACACCAAATTTGGTAGTGCTGCTAATTATTTGTGGATATCCACAAATAAAGCCTATTAAACTGGACTTCGAATAGTATGCTGTTTACTGTTTGGTTGAAAAGAAAGAAGAAAAAACTGACATAAAAATCTTCAGGTCAGAAAAACTTAACAATAGCAGTGTGGCATGATAGTTAGACACATGGAATACCACAATCTCGAAAAATGGGAAACACCAAAACAATTGAGACAATTTCCCACAGGGCCCAATTTCAAAGAGCTGCTTAAGTCCAAAATGTAACTAGGCATGAAACAATTTGTGCTTACTTAGAATAAGGTTACCTGCCAAAATACGACCTTGAATGTACCATTTGTGACTGGTCTCCTGCCCATATTTTTGCTTAGCAGGAAAATGTTAAGCACCATTGTCGGCTCTTTGAAATAGGACCAGGGTTCAAGATGTGATGATTAATGTCAACAGACAGCTACAGCTTGTCAGATGCCCTATGGAAAGGGGCTAAAGGCTTACATGTTAACAATCAACAAAATTGTAGGTAAGCTGACAAAACTTGCTCAGCTGGAAAGAGGGTTATACCACACTGATCTCCTCTTAAGATGGGCAGATGAATCAAAGAACTTTCCGGAAACAAAAATGTGAACTTTAAGCAATTTCAAATAGATGAAAAGAAAGAAGTTTCTTGACAACGAAACCTTTCTTCACAGGACTAGCCAACTTCATCAAAACTGCTCACCACAAGTTTGCTTAGCGCTGAAGACCCAGGGTCAACTGGACCAGGTTACCATCTACAATGTATTTTACAAGTAAGGGCCCACTGACTCCCTGTTGATATTCACTAAGTCTGCTTAGCAGTATTATGAAATTGAGGCCATTGAGACACTAGAGGGCAGCAGGTTCATTTTCCATTGTTTACACAGTTCTTAGATCTACACAATCCCGACAACAATTGTTTTTTTCCAATTCAATCTGCTGCCACCTAGTGTCCCTGAAAGTATCCCTTGCTCAAATAGTTCACAGAAAAATGGATTTTGATTTATTTGTTTTTAAAGTTCGTCCTTCATGGCGGCCATTTGAAATTCATAGGTGGCCATTGACTCGGCGTCTGTGTCCCAGAGACCCCCCTTAGGAGCAATGTTGCCGACGTAAGTCTTGCATTCAACCTTTATCTTGAGCTTCTCCTTCAGCAGCCCAAACTGAACAGCGACGTACGGCTGGACGTAGGACTCTCTCTCCGTCTTGTTGGTGCTTCCTTGGAAGGGATAGAACCTGAAGGGTATTCCAGCAGAGGGAGAGACGGTGCTGTTGACTGCATCTGGTTGTTTGTCTTTCTGTAAAAGACAAATATTGCGCAGGTGAACAGGTTTGGATTTTCATCTTTGAGGGGCTAAGCCATCTTCTTTTTGTTAGGGGCACTACCATCATGACCATGGGAAAAGTCTACGGATAATTTTTAAAGGGGCACCAAGGCCAAGACCAGGGCAACAGAGGCCATGGCCTTGTGGGCTAAGTGTGGGTGCATTCGATTAGGCAGTCCTTCTGATTTGAAAATCCCAGGCGTGCGAAAAAAAGCACACCTGGATATTTCTAGGCGTGTGATTTTGGTGGTACAGGCTGGTCACTTTAAAGTCGGTTTTCTTAAAACTCAACAGCGGGTAGTTATGTACTTAAAATAACATGGCAAGGGATCTTGTGAAGGTAGAGTTGATTGTACACTGGACACTTTATCAACAAAATCTCCCATGATTGATACTTATTTATCTAAACACTCAAAGGTGCATACAATCATGGAGGAAGGAAATTTCCTTCCTCCATGATACAATTGTCAAAGCTTAAAAAAAACAAACCCCCCCCCCCCAAAAAAAAAAAACCAAAACAAAAACAAAACGGAAGTGCGTATTTGAACAATCTTATCCCCTAATTTGTGCCCTTAATAATACTTATTTCATCAACAACCATTTCCATGGATTCGTGAGTAAAGGATCGCTTGTTTAAAACTTCTTTTGCAATACATTTTCGATTGAATGATCGGTTGAATGCACGTTGGGGAAAATTGTGCGGCGAGAGCGATGTGTTTATGAGTACGAGGTTACAACTTTGTATGATATATCACCGGAAGGAGGTCGCAATTATACTCCACCGCACGTCTTCTTACCCCTGGCAAATCGAGTTGTGTGTTTCCCTACTCGCCTACGTATTGTAGTATGGAACATGGAGGAGAGAGCCAGACTAACAATGTGCATGTGTGTTTTAACGTTCGTATACTGAAATGAATGATCGTGGCTAGTATTTAAAGTAAATATCAAGACTAGGGACTTTCTCGCCAAAATTTGTAAGGATTTTGAAAAATACAAACAATTAATTTTACAACGTTATTTAATGCCGGAAATGTATGCCAAGGCGTGCGTTATAGAGGGGGTCAGGCGTGAGATTTTTGCGCACGCGTGAGGAAGCTTTTAGGCATGTGATGGCATGCGGGTGCGATCACACGCCTCAAATCAGAAGGACTGGATTAGCGTTTGGTCAACCCAGGTCTCCCCCGGTATGTTGGAATAGTGTTGATGTCATTCTCGGGGCTCACCCGGGTAAGCCCCAAGTACCCTGCGTGTGGAGCTGGTCACTTGGCCTGACCCAGGCGCATGACGTCACGATAAAAAACTTCTTATTGACCACCATTTTGTTTGCACAGTTGCGGGACACTTTCAGGAAGTTTGACACACATTTTCACCCTTAAAACAGGGACTTTGTGAGCATTAAGTATTTTTTTTATTTGAAGACAAGTACTTTGGTATCAACATGGGCTCACAAAATATTTTAACAATACAGTTTTACCGTCAGAATAATGATTTTACAATCTTTTCGTAAATCCACGGATGTAATGCATAAAATGAAAGTACTTCCAGGTCAGCAGACCCAAGATGTATTGGTGTGAATGCTCGGGGAAGTTGGCGTTCGATAGCTCCTGTAAGGTCGACCTGGGGGAAGCTAATCGATCACACCCTGTAATTCCAGGCTTGGATGAAGCAATTAATCTCTACATTATTCTGATGGCAACTGCTTTCTTTCTTCTCGAGTCTATATCAACCCATCACTGTATCTGTTCACAAGACCCGACTGTGAGATATTCTACTAGCTTTGACCCTCCACTGCTACCCTCTGTAACCTCTACCTGTACCCACCATCTTACAATCTATTACAGTTCACAGGAATAGACAGAATTGATGACCAGAGTCAGGTGACTCATAGTGGGTACACAATGTCAACAAACCAAGCAAGTAACAGGTAGTGTCCATGGAAAAGCATGGCTGCTTCGGTGTGCATCTGCCGCAAGGTGGGAAGCAGCCAAACTTTTCCATGCACACTGAGTGTCGCTTTCTTTCTTTTTTTACATTGTATACCCCCTACCAGTCTTACATGTATGTAAAGTATATATTTTACAGATTTAGCCTTTCAGGAAGACTCAAGGGTGGAAACTGAGGCCAAATTGATGAACTTATACCAGAAGTCATTTAGTTGGTAAGCAATTTGCAACAGCTAATTCTAATTTGTTATCTGTATTTTTTTTTGCAGTACAGTTTTACGCAGGGTACAAGTAGCAAGAGCAAAGCTCCAAACATTCAGATTTTAAGCATGTTTAGTGAACATACGACGTACTATCAGGTGAAACAGAAGAGTCCCCCCCCCCTCCAAAGCAGGCCAGGGTCTGTTGAGCAGATGCATTGTGGGAACACTATTCAGAAGCCATGTTTGCACAGTTATTTACCCTACAGAAACTTAGTTAAATAGACTGCTCGCCAGTATCTCCACTGTCCTTTAGAATTTTGAATTAATTGGCGAATGCGATTAAGCAGATCGAGAACAACAGACCACGCGGGAATAGACTGTGCAAGTCTCGCTCGAGATAATGCTGGCGCGACTTGTAACAGGCTATGGTATCCTTTTTAAAATAAAAAATCTTGTAAAATGTCACCAGCAAAAAAAAAAAGAAAAAAAAAGAAGGAAACAAAGAATAGAATGGGTAGAATGATTGAAGAATCATACCAATTATGCAAAAATCAAAACATATTGGGAAGTCTGCAAAAAGAGATTGTATACATTGAGTGCGTTGTTGAGTGAGTTTGCAGTGATCTTTGACACATACAAGATGAAAGTGCAGTTTTCTACATGCAACTTACATAGCTTCGGCAATAGAACGCAATGTTTCCGGGCACATAGATTTTTTGAACCGCCGTGGGCAATGAATCCACACTTTCATAATCCTCAGGTTCCCATCCTGATACCTGTGGAAATAAGAAGAAAAAGATGATGACAACTTGTAGCAACATTTGCTTCTTGCAATCAGGGAGATATTACATTCTACATCATTGGGACAAAGTGTCCATAATCAGGGAGATGTTCAAATGTGTTGATCGCGAAGAAAGATTGGTTTATTTTTAGGAGGCTTTCTGCAGAATCAGGGAGAGTTGGCAGCTCTGGTAGTCCAAGGTGGATTCCTAAATGCATTGGCCATCAGGTGCAGTGAAGACTGGGTCATCACCATAGAGTGAGTTATAAGGTAAAACTAGAGGGAGCACTCCAATTACACACAGGTCACCGCGCTGTCACATCATGGGCACGAATCTCTATGGGATTACACACTGAAGTCCACTTACAAAATGTGTGAACTGGTGCATGACCTGTGTCGTATGATGGGTCAGAACCTTTTCTCAATGGCCCAAAATGCTTCTTGATATGGTTTTGTATGTCCACATGGCTGTGGAATGTTCTATTGTATAACCCTAAGGTCGTTATACACTGTTATTCCCGCAAACAATGTTAAGATATTAGGCATCACACAAAAAAGTAAAAAACCTAGAGAGATGGCCCTTGAAAATGAAAACAAAATTCTGCTAATATCGGCCATGAAAAAACGAAAAGTCCTGAAAATTGTTAATGTCATATTTTTGTGGACAATGTACTTATTAATGAAATTGGAAAAATTATACACCATATTTGGACTGTGACGATTTAATTTTGCCAACAAACTACCTAACGATATTATGCAATCATACGTGTACATGTTTCAGTCCTTTATTTGGTTACACCCGAAACCCCTGTACAAACACATATAACTTGGTTGCTTTTATTTTGTTTTGTTAACCACTTACCACGAAAAATTCTGAAACTATCTTGTGCTCTCAAAAGTTTGGTAGTTGAGAGTATTGTTACCACAATCCAACCATGACTGAACCAAATAAACATCCCCATAAAATATGCCAGGATTTCCTGTTCTCTTCTGGAAAAAAAAGTGGCTTTTGTTCACCATGAATCAGGCCCACCCTTGGCTGCAAACCACGGCTGATAATTGGCCATGGCATGCTGGAATCTAAGACTTACAGGTACCTCCAATGCTATAATACAACAGTGGCAGCCTAGACCCGGTTTGTCCAACAAACGGACGAAGGTCTAGAATTGGGGATTACACAATAATTTCCGCAAAAAGGGAGAAATCTGAGCAGGAGTTCCAGTACCCTTTGACCCCATTTTTTGCGAGACAAACAAAGTGTAACACGGTGAGGGCATGCACTGTGAACGCTACACAATGGAATGTCCGGGCGTGTTTACAAGTTTCTGGAGGGAATCCCTGAGCAATTAAAAAAAAACAAGTTTTCAAACCATAAAAGTTGTGCGTGTATACACGTCTTCCAGGATCAATTGGTTAAAGGCAACTGACTGTCCTTGGTGACTCACCCTGTTGAGACTCAAAAACAGGCAAGGTTTGCCCTCATCCCAGCCAAAGTTTGGTGGTTGGCAACCTCCAAAGACACTGCGGTCAAAGCGACAGGACTTGCCTTCCACATCGGTCATGTTGCTGCAGTCATCATACTCATCCCCGGTCATGTTGGCTGGATCCAGTGCTTTAAGATCACAAACAGGAGAATGTTGGTTTAAAGACACGGGTTACTCTGGTTACTGTGGCGAAAAAATATTGTCACGACACATGGTGCACTCAAAGAGAGCAGCGGGTGACATCAGGCAGTCAAAAGAGGGTGCAATTTCATGGCTCCCTATTCACCATCAAAGTAAGAATTTGACATGCAGTATGAAGCTCTCTCTTTTGTTAATTTTTCTCCAACTCTTTGTGAAATAGCACCCCCTGTTTTTTGTTTTTCCTGATTTAAAAAATCAGATTGTTCCAACTTTTTAAGGCTATACAACTTTAAAATCTGGATGATTCTGATTTAATCAGGACAATCCAATTAACTACAAAGTTGGCAGGTATCAAAGCTGCCAACATTTGCATGTTGCAATCAGGGGGTTTTTGCACAACAATCAGAGAGTTATATACAATTACATGCAACATAATGAAGAACAAATTTCCATAATCACTGATCAGGGAGATTGTCAATGGACAAATGTTTTTTCATGGAACTTTCTGCAGAATCGGGGAGAGTCGACAGCTCTGCAGGATGCTCCCTCATCATTGGTTCTCTCATACAGGTGACCATTTCCAACGTGTCGTTACCCAAAATACTTTAAGAAGTCAACTTACATTTATAGATAACTGCAAGCCTATCAACGTAAGCTTGGTACGTGACAGGCTTGTTGGGGTCGAACTCAACGGGTTGGTTGTTAAACTTGGGATTTAGAGATACACCTGTTGGTGGGAAACAAAGGTTGAGTAAGAATTCTAATGAATCAGGTATCAAGAAAAGCTCCAAGACAGTTCTTCTCATAAGGTTCTAGTCAAAAGAAAACTTTAAATCTTGTACTAATTCCGACAGGAACTCAACACCCCAATTGTTAAAAATCCATCAAAATACTCCAGTCATCATAAACACACGTGTCTCCACCCAAATGCTTGAACTCTACCTAGCTCAATGGGTATGCTTGATCTCATGCTAAGAGATGGCCGAGCGGTTCAGCAGACCAGACTCAAACTCTGGTGTATTGGCAGAGTGTGGGTCGAGTCCAGGTCTTAACACTTAATAAGACATTATTTGGACTATAGCCGTGAATCCCATAAGTCATGTAATGCTCATAAAGGAAGCCATTACATTTATCGTTAAGAGAAGGGGTATGTCCCTGTGTTTTCTGGTATGGGTGGCTGCATTCAGGATGCTCTACAGCACCTTGTAAAAAAAATTACCCATTATTAATGGGTCTACATTCTAATCATAGCTCTGCTTACATGTAGGGGAAGCAATAAACCAATGAGTGTTTTGGGATACCCTTTGATTTCCACTAGAAATGCCGAATCAGAAATTGTTACCTGGAACATTGACGTAAGAGTTGAAAGTCGGCTCATCAGGGCTGACAGTCTGCATGAAAATGAACAGCATCAATGCCCAGAATAAAGCCAAGCAGGTGTAGAAAATGAAATAGAAGATTCCGATTTGACCTGTAGAAGACATAAAGAACGCCATTAATATTAAACTGGTTATCACCATGTTGGTACCCATGCAGTCACTTCACCATGCAGAACCTAGAGCCTAATCAACACATCAGGGAAAAATTCCATAGCGCTGCTTAAACACACACTAATGCTTAGCACAGAAAACGTTTTACTCAGCAGATATGGGTTACCAGCCATAAAACTGAGTAGTGTACAACTGTAAAATCTACAGTTTATGACTGGTTCCCTGCTGAATTTTGCTCAGCACTTTTTTCTGTTAAGCAACTCTATGGCCCCGGTCTTGATTATATCTGTCACTTTAAAATCTGAAACTTAAAAATTATGTTTTTTGGACAGTGACCGAGCCGACTAAATTATCATGCAAACACAAATGCAACTGTAGTCCAAGGAATATTTTACCATCTGGAAATTTGTTTTCTTCATGTCACTATTTAAATAAGGTCTTGATACTTCGTCATACATAAATTTCACCTTTGAAAGAACAAGGCGTTTTGTAACCTAAATACACAGGGCATTTCCATTTCCAGGGGCGCCAGGACCAGGGGCACCAAGGCCAAGAGCCCAATTTCATAGACTTGCTTTTAATTCACACAAAAAAAGCTAAGCAAAAACAATCGTGCTTCCCAGAAATAGGTTACCAGCCAAAATCCCACTTCATAAGTACTAACTTGACTGGTTCCCTGTTCATTTTTGCTGAACTTGTAAACGGTGTTTTCTGCTAATAAGCAGCTCAATGAAATTGGGTCCAGGGGCAGCAGAGGCCTGTGTAATTCCAGCCCTAAATTATATGTATGGCGAAAGGAACTACACTGTATTGCAACATTCACAAGATGGACATATTCATTTACAATGTATTGATAAAATTGTTCAATTTTGATTACTGCGATGGATATATCTAGTCCAACTCTTTTAGTACAAATATACTCATTCCAGGTAGGCCCCCCCCCCAATGTAACTTCATAAAACCCCAGTTTCACCTACATGTACATGTACATGTACAGGTGTCTATGAAACATACAGATATTTGATAATAAATCTCTAGCTCCATAAACCACATGCAGTATACAGTTACTGCTTATCAAGTTATCATTGTATTACCTGTACTTTGACCTCGACTTCTCCTCCTATCTCATGCAAAGGGGACCCTTGAAACAGGTGTATAAAACCTGGCTTCTAATTAGCTTTATCTGTTTTTTTATCAGCTACTGTTTATAATAGTGAATATTTGACTATAAAAGCTCTGAAGATGCATGTAAACCTTGCAATTTATGCATGAGAATTCTATGGTAACTTCTGTTTACTTTGGCCACAGGTTTGTTACATTGGTTTTTTTTTTTACGAGTTTAATGACCAGATACATGTGTATTTATGCTGAAATTTGTTAAAATTTACAGTGCAAGTTTCCTGTGTGTTTATATGTTGGAAACTACATGTACAGACTTGAAGGTCTGAATGGTGGAAAGAAACTAACACATGAAACTTGCGGTGACACCATTTTGTTAGATTACTCTCTTTTGAGCAATTGCTGTTCAGAACCGGTTGACTCGCCAGTAGAGTTAACTGGTTCGGATCGGAACCACGCTTACTAAAAATGTTGGAACCTGTTTAAGTGTGTGATTTTTCTTTAAAGCAATGCACATGGGAACCCACGGATGCCATGGACATGATGGAGGATGTCCGACTACAAAACCAGGCTTGGATTGAATGGTCTTTTGTATCAATTAGGTCTTTCATCAAAGACTTTCTTTTTTATCATTAACAAAATTCAACTTTATAATCCCAGTCACAAAAACAACCCTCAAAGAACCAAGTTTCTGTGGTCAATGCACTTTGTACACACTCTTCATGTAAATTATGCCACTCAATAGAGTAAATAATGTATCCATTTACATGTACATGTACCAATGACAATGGAGGGAAAATTTGCTGCATACATACATAAAAACCTTTCAAATAAAAAACAAATCCAAACTAAACCTGCCATTTTGCAGTGGTGTTAATTTTACTTTAGTAAACATTTAAATTTTGGACCTTTGACCCACTTACCGAGTATTGGTCAACTTATCTACAGTCAAAGATGTTTATCAATTCATACAACTAGTTATTGTGCATTGCCTTATAAATAGGCCTAGATATATTCCAAATTACAGACAGCATCCCTTCAGCACTGCTGATAAGGATTTTTAACAAATTGACAGTTGTACCTGTAAGCTTCTTGAGATATTTTGAGAGCACTGTGTATAAGAAATGGATGTCTAATGTACATTAGCATGCAGTAGCAGGCACATCAAGGCCACCATGCGGGGTTGCCATGCAAACGCATGCAAACAAGGTGAACTCACCTCACAGCAAGTCGGTAAAGTCTGACGGATAGGTTTCGGTTTCGGTTTCGGTTTCGTGTTTTATACAAAGTTCAAGCGCTGGCAAGTCTGGAAGACGTTACGGGTAATGGAGACAATGGACAGTGTTTCAGGGTTGTGCGACGTGCTGGAAGCTACAATGCCAGAGAGGGAGGGGGGGGGGGGGAGGCTTGGGATAGTTGGTGTGAACAGGTATTCCAGCAATCAAAATGTCATGGATGGTTTTTTGCGTTGTTCATGCAAAGAAGATAATCTTAAATACAGCAAGTGTTAGTATTATCCATAGAATTTCAATAAAGCTTTACAATAAGCAAAATCCAACAGCACCGTCAGATTCTCTGAGGTGAATGTGCTTGTAAACTTTCTACAAAGGCATATTGGTTCGAACTAAAACAAGCTCTTATATTGCTAAACACAAAGAAAGATCACACATCATGTGACATGTGACAGTATGACATGAGAACAAAGAATACAAAAAACAAATCATCACGAACGATGACACAACACTATTTTCATGCAGTACTTGAGAATATAGCCTACATGTACATTGTTCAACAGTTCAACACTCATTGGACAACTAGCCAGAACCCAGACTTTCAGAAGGACTGGGGTGCTAAAGGTCAATGCAGTGGAGGAGGATCCAGAAGGATTGGGGCCATAGTGGGTTTCTGCTATGGGAGGATTTAGAAGGAATGGGGTCATCAGGCTGTATTTGACATTCGAGGAAAGAGAAGGATAGATGGATTGCACATGACGTCAGTGGCCGCCATCTTTGATGACAAACAATGGAAAAGTGCAGGCGTGTACGCGCGACTCTTAGTCAATGATAGCCTTTCACGCATGCACGTTTCATCAACGACGGCGGCCAATGCAAGGGGGTCTATTGGGGTCTTATGTGAGCTTGACCAAAATGAGATTCAGAAGGATCTGGGTTTTATGGGGGGTTCAGTCCCTGTCATAGAAAGATTCGGGCCATTAACTCTAGTAAGGAAAAACTGGAATGGCTTGGAAGGATCCAGGTCCTTTGAGCTTTTAACTCTCTACTTCTGAAGGATACAACGTACATGGATTGAGGCTATGTGTCCGCAACAGGGCTTAGTCTATTAGGGGTAGTTTAAGCAATTGGGCCTGTAACCTCAGAAAAATTAGAAAAAACTCCCCAGACTAGTGTTTTTTTTTTCAAACATACTTTAAAGATTACACAATTTATACTTCAGCTTTTCAAGTCAAAGCCTCCTTTTTTAAATAGTAAAAAGATAAATGAATTGCAGGCATGATGTTTCCTTCTTGTAAGGGCAATGCAGTTTTTTCCTTAGTAAAGGGCACCCCTACAGTACATGTATGAGGGAAGTGTAAATTTCTACTGGAACATTTCAAGGGGCACCAAGGCTACATGTATGACCAGGGGCATGGAGTCAAATGCCCCTTTCAGTATCAGGCCTGGAGTTATTGACAACAATATTTATAGAGTAAAATATCTATTCTACAAATATAAAGCTACTGGTGTTGCGTGGTGGAAATCTTCCTGCCACAATTCAAGCTTCCCAGTGGTACAAGGTACATGTACATGTATTACATGTACGATCATTTCCATAATGGAGTCTCTCTCATCCTGTGCAGACTGCAGACAGCAGTTTATGCTAATGTGAACGCAATTAGATGTGTTGGTGCTCAACGAAACTATTGCAACATGGAAACGCTAAGCCCATTAAAATACAAGTGGCATGTTTTGTTGGATGGAGGAATAGAATTACATGGCCGGTAATAAGAGAAACCTCTTAGCATTTGAGCACACAATGCCATCAACACAACTGAGGAGTGTAAAAATAACCACTGAATAAAATATGTAGTATTCAAAATGTGACATACACATGCAAGGGCTTATAATGCATTAGCTTTATGTGATTGACAATGCTATAGTACATTTAGTATTAAAAGGGAAATTGTTGTCATGATCATAGCAGGCCTGTGGATGAACTCTCACCCACTTCAGGCATATTTTGTCCTTGGGGTACAATTATACAAGAGCTGACCTTAGCAACATTCATGTGAATCACACATACTGTAGTGTAGGCTGTATTTCAGAGTTTTTTCAGGCTATTTAATCATAATTTTGCTGGTTTTTCCCCAAGGGCAAAAAATTCAGAAATCGGACTACATTGTAAAATTTAGTTGCTTGAAAACTGCCTTGTGTGACATGCAGCCGCCCTTAGTTTACACATCATGTACATTTGTACATATTTATCTACATACACACAGTGTACATCATGGATTCAAATACACTGTACATACATACAGTATGTACATGTACATGTACCACATTTGTGACCGGCTCTGCAAAAATGGCCCTTATGTCGCAAAAAATCATTTTGGAGTTAGATATATGGATGGAAAGGTCTATCTCTCAGCTTTAATTTGGTGTATTTTAGAAGTCTGTAGCATTTTGCAATCCAAAGTTATACTCTAATTTGCATACAAATAATTGCAAATTTTGTCAAAATAGGTTATGGAGAAACAGCCTTCTAAACTTTACAGTGTATTTTAAAGTATTTTGATACCAAGTTCTTGTGAAAGTCCCTAGCAACGAGTACGTTGCCGTTGGACTATTCGTCTGAAAATTTCACCAAGTGTTTGTTATGACTTTTAAAGTACAAAATATTTTGCATTTCATTTATTGCACTATATTGCTATTTTAAAAAATTAATTTGCATACTGTGCTATTTCTTATCATTTTTGGCAAATTTTAAAATAACAAACACACACTCGAGAATTATTTTGAAGAGTTTAGACCTTTTTTGGTAAATTTAGCTTTTTCTTAAAGTTAAACAAATAAACACTGGCTACATAAACCCTATGAATTAAACTTATGTATTTTTTGTGTGAAAACAAGAGCTTTTTGGAAAAAAAAAATAAACACATTTTTAAAACTTTTTTTTTTTTTTTTAACTATCAGCTTGAGTTGTTTAATAAAACTCTTAAATCAGCTCGATTTTCAGGATTAAAACTATTTTGGGGCTAAAAATTAAAAGTTTTCGTAAACAAAATATAAAGTTTACAAATGTAATATTTCCTTCTATTAGTATTAAATCTAGCACAGTCAACATGGTTTGCCTTCTACTAAGATCAAACTAGATTTAATTAATCAATTTTGAAATAATCTTTGGGTTAACATTTTGCTGTCAGTGTCGATCTTTTTATTATCTCCCGCTGAAAATAGCGATGTGGAATCAGATTCCGAATCGGTTTCTGATTCAACATCGTAATTTTCACATCGAAAGTTAACAAAGTAATCTTCCGTTCCACAAAACCAATCGTGTCTCTCCTCACGGAGATCATTCAAAGCTTCAGCCAGACACTGATTCTTCAAACCCATACTTAAGCAAATAATTAACAAAACAATATAGAAAACCTGTTGCTTAAAACAAGATATGTTGGCTAAAATAGTAAATAATTATGAAAATATTTACGCTCAGAGCAAGAAAAGTCAGTTGAGTTGGACAGAATTGACAGGTATTGCGCAGTGTTTTCGCGTGGCACGCACTCTATAAACAGTCACGTGGCAGTCACCTGACAATGAATAAACAACCAATCCCATTCACAGCGCATGCGCGCGCTCGACCGATTGTCCAATCGTTGCACTACACTGTATACACGTGACCGAAAAGATCCACGCTCCTAGTAACAAGCGCCCTTTGTATACGTGTCAGAAATTAACCTGCCTTGCTTTTGCATTTGATCTTGAACCTTTTCTATGTCTACATACAGAAAGGCAACGTCCTCAGCTTTCAGATGATACCAAATTTATAATAGGGGGGTTCCAAATAATGTGCTGCCAGATGTGTAAAATGACGCAACTTTCCACTGAATCCGCGGACACCGATCGCGCAAACCACCAACAAAACGTACACAAAACACGTTTTTTTTTCCATCTTTATTGGTCAAAATAAACATTCAACCTTACAAATTATGAAAGTGTGGATATCAACGATGTAAAAAATGGGATAATAAAAAAATCACACCAGCGAAAAATTTATCACCCTTTCAACATTGACGAGCCCATTACGTGAAAAGGCATAGCGCGACTTACAGGCCTTTTTTGCAGAGCGGGTCACATTTATCGGGTGGCACCCTGCTTTTGGATTTGCACTACGTACTGTACATACAGTCCTTACTTATGTACAACACCCCCCCATGCACTACACATACAGTACATGTCTGCACGAATGAATATAATGGTAACATACAATGACATGTACAATGACATGTACATGTACAATGACACGTACAATGACATGTACAATGACATGTAGTGTACTTCATGAATTTAGTTTCTCAAGGCAACCAAAGCAAGATATGCAAATGAATATTCCAACGTTTTCATGCCCATCTATCTTGCTCGTTTTCCATTCATAAGAGTTCAAGAGTGCCCAAATCAAGGCTGTGTGGGACAAAATGGTCTGGTGCCTTTTCATAAAATAAGCACTAGGACATTAAATGTACTACTGTCATTGTGTACATACATGTGTCTACAGGAAACCAACTTGACAAAGATGGCAGCACTATGATGAAAGTCTGATTGAGAGAAGAACCAAATACACATTAAAACAAATTGCAGAATGGTTACACCACCTACATTATGTTTCGACATCCCTACAAATGTATGTTCCTTATCCTTGACCTTACCCTAACCCTACAATGTAGCTAGACCATGAGGGGGTTATCAGAACACAGGGTTACACCAAAACAGAAAATAGTCGCCCTGTAGGGCAGTGTATTACATTGTACACATATAATACATGTACATGTACATGTACATGTACATGTACATGTACTTGTACATGTACATGTACTTGTACATGTACATGACACATGAAGTACTGCATTGTAATATCCAACCTCTATGATCACACCCTTCATTTTGCACACGTTGGAAGTGTGCATCAAATCTAATCACACAGTGACCTCCATACCTAACATGCCTAATTTAATATTTCCCTCCAGCCTGACACTGAGAGATAAGATATGAGAATATACAATATGTATTATAATAATGAGCTCTTGATAACATATAGCTTCCTTGTACATGTATCTCTTCAGATTGAGTAATGTACAGTCATGTTCCCTGTATGCAATAACCATATATGAATACTAATTCAGGTCATCAAAGGAGCCTGACTAATAAGGCCAAATAAAAAAAAGCTTCTGTTTCCGATTACATGCAATTTTAAAATAGGGTCGGTAGGTCGGAAAGTTTGTTTTTTTTGGCGTATTTTTTTAAATTCTGATATGTTTGGCGGGAGTTATTCCAGACCGATTCAATTCAACCAAAAAACTGGTGAGAGACAAAAAACTGCTCAAAAATTCAACAAAGACCTCTCTTTAGTATACTTTGAACTCACATGAGGTACGCAATGTTGCTGGTTAATATGGAGGTACAATTGTGTCGGATTTATTTCTAAAAAAGAAAAATTTCGGCTAAAATTTTGTCCAAAATCCTCCGCTTACGACTTGTCAAGTCCACGCTTGTTCATCCGTTGAGCGCATTCGACAGATTTGCACAACGAATTGGAAAAACTTGTGCGCAATTTACATTTTGCGCACTGCTGATTTTGCAGGTCATTCTGCCATCGAGCAAAAACGTGCGTAATCTCCATATTGCCCTGTATTTGTTGGGCAGCTGAAGCTGTTGATTCGGCAAAATTGCGCGCAGTATGCAGATTGTGCAAATCTGTAGAATGCGTTCAATACACACCATCGCGTACACATGTACATGTGCCTGCGGCGCATTGAATTGTGGGTACTTTTTTTGCGCGGGGAATGTGGGGACTGGACGACGGCGGGGGATTGGAAAAAAGAGACGCAAATCACAGATATATCGGTAAATTTGTCTTGATGTGTTCTGGTTTTTATTTCAATTTTGCTTAAAACATGTTAAGGTGGTCAATATCAGAAATTTTGTCGATGGTACACCCATTTTTTTGTTGATTTTTATATTTGTGTAATGATAAAAAAATTTAAACAAATTTCCAAGCCGAATAAAAAGTTTAGGGTCGGGCCTTAAAGTTAGGGTTGGTCGGGTAACTGGAAACATAACTTTTTTTGTGTTTGGTCTTACCATTCCAACCTACATTTAGTCCTTACACTATGGTTAGGTTGAACGCAATGAGAGTGTTTCGTATTCAGTGTACATTTAAATACATATCACTATGTGCATTTACATCTACTCAGGTAAAGAATTCTTCACACAGTTTTGCACAGCAAAATATTTGGACTGAATTTTTTTTGGGACACTGAATGCTAATATTGAGTAGCAACTGATACATTTTGTGTAGTAATTTGCTATGCTAATGTATACATGTATGTTGGGAAATCGTTCACTGTACTAAGCTTGGGCAATACTGTTTTTTTTCCATCCACGATACATCGTCGAAAATAAATCGCGATATTCGATGATATCACGATATATTCATGACGTCAACAAAAACCATTTAATTCCAGCGTCAGCAGCCACAGAATGCTCTCACAACAGCGCATGCGCCTTGTAAACAAGAAACATAATGGCTACAGTACAACATGGGGAGAATCCTGCAGCTGGCCTACCAAAACCGAACTCACATCACAGAGGATTGCTGACCGAAACCGCAGTGATGTTTTTTGATTGGTCTGTGAACGGCAGTTTGTCAGTTGGTGCCATTATCGAAACAACCCGAGCTCCAACTGCCAATAAGATTCGTTGTCCTCTTCTGGCGGCTAATTTTTTTTAGCCAATCACACACATTTTATTTGATCGCGAATAAACTGCCCGCGCACGATCTTAGCCATTGAGGAATTGTACATGTACATGCACACTAATTGTAGATGTACATTATGTAAATTACATGTAAAGGTCTACAAGGTTTTTAGCCAGGATTTGGTAAAAGGGTGTCCAAATTTGATGGAAGTTACCCAGACACCCCTCTGGCTAACACTATGAAGGTCTACATGTTCAGATATTAGTAGGATTTGAGGCTTTACTTGGCGTGTCAGTGTCTGAGAGGAACCAGTGGTGAAAAACTCTTCATTGAATGCCAGAACATTTCAACAGTGTGTGCCGTTTGCCTTCGGGTTCATGTTAACATAAGCTCTCAAAATGTTGTCTACTTCCCAAGTCACCCCATGCAACCTTTACCCTGCTCTGCCATGGACAAGTGTCCCACTTACAGCACAAAGCACAAATTTACTCAGCACAACGAGTTTATCACTCAAAATACCTTGTTCCCATTCCCACACTATGTACAAAAAAAGGCAAGGCTTGGAATTTCAACTTTGAGAGGGCAAGACCATTTTCATTCTACAAAGGGCACTTCTATTGGAAAATCTGAAGTCTATGGGAAACTTTTGAAGGGGCACCAGGGCCAAGATCAGGGCAACAGAGGCCAGGGCTATTTTCAAGACCACTGCCTTGACTTGCGTACAGTATTGCTTCGAGTATTGCACCAGGAAGCCCTGAAAGAATTACCCAAAGTGAGCATTTTTTCAAAATAACTTATGGAGGCAAAGCCAGAGTCAAAGCAGGAGCCTAAGGTGGAGTCCAAGCTGAAGCCGTGATTTCGAAAAGGCCCACCGATAAAATAGATTTGTAAACTGCACAGTTCTGAATTTAGATCTGACAATCGATGTGAGAGCAAGTTTGACTTGATTGCCAGTTGTTGTGCACGATTTCAATTCAACTTATCGCCAAGTGCCTGTACAAATGGGCATTTTACTTTAACATTTAAATCATATTGAGGTAGCTTCTGCTTGTACTAAATTCCAGGCCCTTCAAATAATTATGTACAATACATGTAAAGTCAAAGATAATATTCACAAATGATCGCCCCTCTGACCTGTAGCGTGTACATTTGTAAAATATTGACTGAGCACAGGTACGTTGTGCAAGCACTTAACACGTACCTTAAAGGGACAGTACATGATGAGCAATCAGCTTAAATATTTTGACCTGAACAACATTATTTGCCCTTAACTATTTCTCTGACTTGCAAGTGTGACCAGTAGCTGATTATTTCATAAGTTAGCCAGCTTTGTCACATGTAGGCTACATACAGATTAACCTCCCGGCAGCTTCGATCATCAACAACCAACCAACATGACTTCACACACACATGAACGCATACGCAGGATACCTACTGTCTTAATTCTCCAAAATCAACTGAAGACATGATGGAGGAGTGTACATGTACATGTACATGACAGGACACTATTTTAACTATCGACCTATGACCTACATGTACAGCGCACTTGTCCACTACTTTGGGAGTCAAAATGTGCACAAAGAAAATGACCCCCAAAATGGTGGAAATGGTACTGTACACCCGCATTTTGCGAAGGTGCTTTTCGCCTCTGCAAGGGGTCATAGGTTAGAGACGCTTTCCAATAATGAAATAGCCAACTGGATTCTTGGAGAGAACTTCAACTGGTCCCCCTGTTAAGGGAGAATGAGCTGGTTTCAAATAGATGAACCTACATGTACATACATGTATCAAAGGGGCATTTGAAGTTCAAGGCTTGTGTGTCCAAACTTCAGGCAGCGTTGAACAATCATTGAATAATTGAGTTAGTCCCTAAAGCCATCCCCAATGATAAGCTTATTCCTCTTCCTCTAAGTCAAACAGAGAACTGTGCCATTATCCCCTAATGAGGGATCTTATCAGTGTGAACTCCTTACTCTCCATTGACTGAATCATTGAACTCTGTCCCCATGACCCAAAGGGTCCATTTCTCATGCTGAGACTGGGCTACCACCACCCATTCAAGTCAACCCCTGCTGTCCCCAAGCTTTTTTATGTACATGTACATGTACATGTACATGTACTGCACATTGTACACTTGTACCATAACATTATGTAGAGCAAGGCTTGTGCATGCCTCAAATCAAGGGTACACTTTGGTAGTTTCTCATTTTAAACAGTAAGAAAACCCTTGGACCTGAAGCCCAAGCTGTGGTTTCGAAAACAGCCACAACAACTTCTGGGTGTCCCTTTTCTACATTCTTCATTTCCATTTATCACCCATAAACATTCAATGACCTTGCACGAAATTTATACCTTGGATCCGCCACTGATTTTTCGATAGACCTTGAGAGACTTTTAAAGTTGTTCAACAAAGGAAGTAACAGTCACTTTTGGAGAAACTCAGGTTGAAGTTTTTCAAAACCCACCAATGTCCAGTCATGCCAGCTCTCCAGCCAGAAAATAATTGTCTCAACACCTGGATGTTTTTTATTGATAAAAAACAACCAGGTTGTTCAGGGTATCTGCACACTTTAAACAAGTAAAATTTAAGACTTTTTGAGACCTTCTTGTCTTAATGCTCCTCAACAAAATTTAAGATCAAAAACAAGTGAATAAAACCGGGAAGAAATAGGTTTACCCACTCACACTTTCTGTTCCTTTTTTACACGCAGTGTAATTGGGTTCTTTATGAGTAGTTAGAAAGATTCATTACACACTTCAACTCTTTTTTTTAAAAAGCCTCATACAACTGAATTTAATACTTTTAATACAAGGCCTTAAATTTGATAGTCCAATTTAAGACTTTTTAATACTTTTTAAGAATTCGCAGAAAGCTTGTTCATGTAAAACATTTTGGGTATATATTCTTGTTTTCAGGTTTGTGCATTCATCTGTTGTTGGAGGAAACGTTGGCTCTTGCTGGGATTTGAATGAACTGAATATTACGTTGTTCTGTGATGAAAATAAAAAAGCGAGTTGTAAAAACTCTGCAGGCATACAATGTACAAGGAAAGTTGTAAAATGTTTATGGATCTTCTGGAATGTGTAACCGTGCTACTAGGAGTCTCAATTGGTTGGTGTTGAAGTATTCCACCTTGAAATAATAAACCTTACCTGATGAAAAATTTGCTCAAAATTAACAGCTTTTATGTGTTTTTGAGATCCAAGGTTATACATGAATCGTAAGATGAGAAGTTTTTAAAAATCACACTCGTTTGTTGAGCTTACAGCGCACATGTACTTACACAGTAGATGTACAGTAGATAAAAATCAACAATTTACGACTCTTTGGCATTTTTGTTTTTCTCAGAAAATTTGTTTGCTATGGCCTTAAATTCTCTTTCCTAATTTTGATGTCCATATCTGATTTTGGTTTTAATTATAACTTTCAACTTAGCAACTGCTGTACATTTGCGAGTAGACGTGGACAGACTTAGAAAGACTCAATACCGTAAAGACCTCGGGAGTTGGCAGAGCTGTAGCCAGCCACGTTACCATGACTGTACAACTGTGAAAAGCCACTCACTAACTTACGACCTTAAAAACGTGAGTCACATTGTAATATAACTTCCTAACTCACGTTCAAACTACGTTATGACCCCTATACAAGGGAAGGGGGATGTTGGTTCCCCCAGGATAATTGGACAGGGTTTCGTCAGTGACTCATATCCTGAATAGAAACAAGGCAGGAAAGTGGTGATTCCCAGTCACTTCTATACCCTTCCCATGTGGTAAAGATTCAATGGGAATGGACCACTTTTACATCTGGGTAAAATAAAATACTTTGTTAGTAAATGAATGAGGATTTTTTTCTTCAAATGAAAGATTCAGACATGCAACTTTGCCTTCTGAGGAAAAAGCAGTGAAACTGCCTGGCACACAAACCTTTGTACAGTGTTTTTCAGTTTTGTCTTTATGAATTAAGTGGAGTGATAAATTAAGATTGGGATTGAAGCAATGTTTTTTCTTCGACAAGGAAAAATACGACAATGCAAATAAAATTACAGAGCATAATGATGTCACATATTTCAATCTTAGTTTTACACTTTTTTTGAACCAACAGATCACAATTTCAAATTTTTCATTGTTCAAAAAAATTGTTGTGTAAATAATTGCATTTAGTTTCTTTTCTGCATGACAAGCAGTTTTTATGACTTTATGTGTCAACCACTCAGCAATACAAACAACACTTAATCTAAAAAGCAGTTCTGATGAACTTGCTGTACACTACATATCACTCAGACCTCCAGGTTTTCTTTGTCAAAAGGCATCACTGTTTTACCTTGTAATTTGTTTGTTTGAAAGGTCATTATTTTTTGGTTAAATGCATTTACTACAGTACAACTAACTGGCACTAGCACTATCAGTTTCTCAAGAGGGTATTCGAAAACAAAAAAATTCCTGATCAGAAGCAACATTTTGTTCAATCAAAGATTTAAAACCGTTTAGGCCTAGATACAATTTCCGATACTAACAAAGCCAATCATTGGCACCCACATTGTGTAACCTTGTCCAGTCTGGCACTGGCAGTCCTAGGTAACCAGTCACACCAGATATGTTAACCGCTTGTTAATGTTGCGTCCCAACTTGACAATCGTCCTAACTATAGTTGGGACTGGTCCCAACTTGAGTGTTAAAGTTGGGGCATCCCAACTATAGTTGGGATCGCCCATAGACTTCAACAGGATGGACATCGTGATCGATCATGCATGGATTTCTGTGTGACACTACTGCAGCTGATGTGATCAGCGTTAATTTAACAAGACTCTTTATTTCAAACCCGGGGCTCGACTCTGTACAAACTCATGTCAAAACTGATGGTTGAGCTAGAGCCGGTCGAGGTAGAATTCTACCTCCATGGCTAAACTAACTCGGTGTAAATGCATAGTGTTTTTAGAGGGCTCTGACAGCGGCCTCATGATTAGTCAGTAGTCTCTATAAATTAGGCTTACGCATTTAGTTTCCCTTCTCTCAGCTCGGAAAACCAATGAATATTTCATCTAATCTAAAATATTCTCAAGGGAAAGTGGTCTTAAAAACTACATACACTGTACTAAGAAACTTACATGTTTTTAGTTTATTCATGGAGGTGCTTTGTTGTGTTTACTGCGATCCCAACTATAGTTGGGACACCCCAACTTTAATACTCAAGTTGGGACCAGTCCCAACTATATAATATAGTTTTAATACATAAAAATTGAATTGATTATAACTACTAATTATATAACTATAAGTAAACCGATTGTTAATTAACATAAAACTACAGAGACATCTTCAAACGATTAAAAACAAGGTAAAGCCTGCAAAAAGTGTTGTTGAAACGAGAGAGTTAAGAAACCCATAATATAAATTGGAGGGCGCCCTAAAAAAAAATCGGCATCGGGGCCGCGGTCGATCGGATGGTATGGTGTGTTCATAAAAAAGCAAGCTCTACTAAAAATAAAATGTTTAGCACAAAAACGTTTTGAAAAAAGCAATAACGAAATAAAATAATTACCCCAACTCTTTGCATTTCGGCCGAGAACCTCTGACTTCTCTGAATTCCATAAAAACACGCGGAATGCTGCCCAATTCTTTCGGACATTATCCAAAAAAGTTGGCTTATTTTCTTCACCACCCATGATGAGGTCTGATCAGTCCACCGGTTAAATTAGGGAGAGACTGTGCTTGTTAGAATGCAAACCGTACACCCCCAGCCGGCCGTACGATCGAGAGCTCGAGAAGCTCGAAAGCTAGTCTTGGTGCAAGACGAACCGCCCGCGAGAGCGGTTCGTGGGCTAAGTCAGGTGTTCGTGGCGGGCGCTGTTGGTGAGTTGAATGAGCGGCGGGTCGGCCGCGCTGCATGAAAGGTAAACGAGAAACGTCTTGCACTAAGACTAATCGAAAGCACGCGCCCACACATCCTCGTTCCCAGGGGTGATCGATCTCGCCGCGCCATTTTTTCCCAGCATGCCTTGCTCGATCATAACGAGAGGTATCGATACGGCGCGCGCGCTGCCACATACTGTCAGTATAATAGAGATCAGGGCCCAATTTCATAGAACTGCTAAGCACAAAAATTTGCTTAGCATAAAATTTCTTCCTTGATAAAAACAAAATTACCAACCAAATATCCATGTGTTGCATATTGCTTGTTACTGGTAGTCAGCTGTTGTTTGCTTATCCTGAAAATCACGTGGAAATTTGGTTGGTAATCCTGTTTTTATCAAGGAAGAAATTTCATGCTAAGCAAATTTTTGTGCTTAGCAGCTCTATGAAATTGGGCCCAGTGCGCGCTGCCCATGGTAGCGAGGCTGGCGCCCACACGCTAGAAAAAAAAAACTTCGTTCCCAGGGAGGATCGAGGATCGAGGATTCTATTTCAAATAAATCATGATTTTGCACGGTCACCCTAAACTGCATACAGTAGACGTATCACAAAATCAAAGAAGAATGGCAGAGGACACCACCAGTTACTTTTTCACTTGGCGCCTCTTTTGCGTAGAACTAATTCCAGGAGTTATGTGCGAGCAAGGTATGCTGGGACAAAATGGCGCGGCGAGATCGATCACCCCTGGGAACGAGGCTGGGCCAATGTAATGGAGATCAATAGTTGCAACCCATTGATCTCCATAATGGAGATCAATGTTGCAACCATAGAGTTATATAATAGGAACTAGAGGGCGCACTCGGGTAATGCTACACGTGCACAAAACACTGATCTCTATTCTAAAATATAGATTACGCGACGGCAACGTTGAATACGAAGTACGCGGTGTGCTTGCTAAATACACGCGGTCTAAAAATCGGGCTGCCGCTTTTAAGTTGTTTCATGGTGTTGATCTTATTCGTTTCAATAGAGGGTGAACAACATGTGTCATGATTTAGTGTCCAAAGTGAAGGGTTATAATTCTAAAATATTTAATTTATTCGGGGATTAAATAGAAGTAGAACTATAAACGGTCTTCACTGGCATTCAAAAAAATTACAGTAAACTTTTTTTTGTTAACCATTGCTCTGTTGCAACACGCACTAATAGTCTATACACAAATTATGTTTGTTTTTATTGGGACTCGACTACTTACGAAATGGCCGCCGCTGCCCTTGTCGGGCCGCCATTTTTTCCCCGTACCACACGCTAGCTATGGGGCAACAAAAAAACGTTCTGATTGGTCCGTTTCTGCAGAGGTCGTGCATTTTAAATAAGGTAAACTAAGGAAAACGTTATTACACAAATAAATGACTGGTGGTACAGGGCCCTGGCCTTGGAGCACAGCATGCGGTGCGTGTGGTGTTAATACAGTGGCACTTGGTACATTGTGTGCGCTATCGGTGTCGCTAATGTTCCAAATCGGTGAGAGACAAGAGGTAGGCCTACAAGAAAACTAAACAAACTGAAATGTTATCTCATGCCCATTTTTCCTACTCCACTGATCTACTTTCTTTTAATGTATCAACTATTTGTTGTTTTTGAGTCGTGTAAACGAACAAAATTTAATGCAAAACACTGTTGAAAGGACAATTTTACAAATCACAAGTCATAGTCTTCCCAAATAATTATGAAGGCCTACGTGTCAATAGGTATTGCCCCACACTCTGTCATTTGAAGGTTACTAAACATAAACACACCAAACATTCTTCAAATCCCCCAGTACTGACCAGAACAGGGGGACCACCCTTGTTCCAGGAAATGAAGTCATCTTTCACTCTGATTCTCTCACAGGTTTAGCCACTTATTATCATTTTGGTTTATTTGGCCATTTCCCTGCGTGACACCGTCAACAAAATTTTCACACTCAGACACCATGTCTTGCCACAGAGAAAGGGTAGTACCAACTGTCGAAACATCACACGCACTGCAGGCTGTGCCCCAAGGCCAGGGCCCTGTACCACCAGCCGTCGATTTCACCAAACTCTTCCTAACTTTAGGATTAATCTATTAAGACGAGTCCCAGCCTTGCACTGTAACATGTAAACCTTAAGATTAATCCTAAGTTAGGACTAGTTACTCGTCCTAACTCAGATAGGATTAATCCTAGCGTTTCGTGAAATCTGTAATAACGCTTTTCTTAGTTTACCTTATTTAAAATGCACGACCTCTGCAGGAACGGACCAATCAGAACGCTTTTTGTGGGCTCATAGCTAGCGTGTGGTACGGAAAAAATATTGCTGTCGGGCCGCGTAAACTAGGTATAGGCTAGTGCGCCCTCTAGTTCCTATAAGTAAAACTCTATGGTTGCAGCCCTCCTCCCGACCAGAGCCGCCTATTGTTTGCACACTGGGCCACCCAGGCGGTCCCCGCCCGTCCATCCCAGTGGAATTGTGTGCCAGGGGTAGGCCTATTCCGTTTTTTAAAAATCGTTAAAATAGAGGTTAACAGATTATGTGTGTGTTTGTGTGTGTTTGTATTGCCAACCCTCACTAGTCATTTGTGTACAAAACCAATGGGGATTGCTTCAATACAGGAACAACAGAAAGTACAATAGGTGTCCTCTAACGTATAGGAGTGCTGTACCTGGCTGTGTGTGTGGGGGGGGGGGGCGGGGGGCAATAGTCTGTTGTTAGAAATACATGTACATGAACACCCTTCAAGCCAATTTTCAATGAATATTGCTTCAATCCAAAACTAACATGTGAGTGTTATTATTAAGTGAAGTACATATTCACGAGAAAACAGCGCATTGTTCAGAGAACAAGTTTCGCTTTGAAGATACGACTACATAAATAATTCCGCCACACCCCCCTCGAACCCCCCCCCCCAAAAAAAACCACACACACACCCACAGTTTTCTTGCCCAGCGCCCCCTTTCGTTGAAAACCCTGCACACACTATAAAAAAAAATGGTCGCTCACCACGCACACTATTCGCCCACTGATAGCTCATTCGAAACTCATGTCCGTTTGAGATAAGGAAGCGTGGGTAAGTTTGATTAAAGAGGGTATCTCTAAAAAGCAAAAAAAAAAAATGTTTTCCACAAAGGTGCAACAAATAATTATGTAGACATACAATAGTGATAATTTGCCTGCATTACAGTAATACCAAAGAGCAATACCGAGAGAAATTTACCATTCTGTTTTCATAAAATCTGTCATAAATTGTCTGTTTACGTTGGGAAAAGAGTACCACTTTAATTATGGAATTTTATAACGGAAGAGCCTCGAAAAAAATGTACATCCACTACATGTTTAGAACAATCAAGCAAAGTCATTCAAAGAGAGAATAGGTTAAAATGGCGGAGCAAATTGTAGTCGTGCCGGCGGCAGCAGGAGGTAACGAACCAACAGCAGAACGGCCTGATGGGGCGCAGCCCAAAAAGCCCCTTCTCACAACGATAAGGGAAGAGTGGCACAAATTTCATACATTCGTCTGGAACTCTGAAAAGAAAGAGTTTATTGGAAGAACTGGCAAGAGCTGTGGTAAGTTTTGTTTGTATTAAAAAAACAATATTCACCGCAATAGATTGTACTCGTTGTTTTAGGCTTTGCATGGTGGGGTATGAATTTATTTCACTGAGTATTGTGCGAGTGGTAGGCCTACACTTTGTAATCTCATCTAAAGTGGACAGACACGGCTCTTCAAAAAAGTAGAAAACGAGGGTACAAGGGTTGACCTGTAAAAGGTCTACGTTTTTAGGCTTTTTAACACAAATTTCGCTGGTTTTCTTTTGGCAACAAAATTGGGAATCTCTGAAATGAAAAGTTTTAACATTTGGACTAGTTTGCTCTGGTCTTCCATAGAAGGCTGGGGTGATATTAAGCAATATTGGTTACTTATTTGGTCGATGAGGAAGTACATGCCTGTCGACGGGAGTTGTAACCAGGATAAAAAGATAATGTCAGAATTAACATTGGCCTAATTGTCAAAGTTGGTCAAATAGCAGATGAGCAACAAAGCAAAGTGTTGCAACTGCGTTGGGCTACACTGGCGGGTCCCGCACTAAAGCTAATTGGTTGAAATAAGATACATTAAATTAAGCAACAGTCTGTTAACCACTGACAGATATCTGGAATTAAAGACATTGAATTGTTTTTAGTTTGTTAACTGAAAAGGAACAGCCGATGAGATTTTGTGGGCTTGAACTTCACATTAACAATAATCGGCATACCAATGGCATTCTCTTATCTTAGCACGTGTGGCCTGTACCATTTTTGGGGGTCTTGTGTTTAAAACTTCCCTCTTTCATTTTAGACAGTTTTAGACTTAGACTCGTCGCGGATTTAGACAGTAATTAGCTGTTCCGACATACAGTCGGAACAGATATTGTTTTTGTCGAGATTTTTATTATTTTTATAATTATTGTAAAAACTTCTCTCCTAGAGTTGTGCACTTTCTCTGAGTTGGTTGTTGAAGAATACATGAATTGGCAGTTCTAGTAATTGTGATCGTAGGTGAAAATGAATATTAACCAACACTGCACATGTACTGTACATACATCAAAACCAAACAGGATGCGGTGTCCGACTGATAGAATATCTTCTCTGGCTGTCTGTAACAGGAAGTATGCGAAGAAGTATCGGTTTCCCTGGCATTGATCATACTTATGTAGCCTCAATAGTCAAGGCTATCGCATACGGGTGTACCACACTAAATAGGCCAAAATTCATACGCCAAGCTAATTGTCATAATTTGTAGTCCCTCAAAATCTGTTGAATAATAACGTTTTGGGGGTCATGCAATTAATAGATTGTGTAATTATAACAATGTATCACAACCTGGGGGCTCTGTGCTTCGACTTTTGAGAAGATTTGATAAATTTGTAGGCTTTAAAGTTGGTACTATTTGGCTTGGGAATGGGAGGGATGCCTCATGGAAACTGGCAACGAGTCAGTTTTGGAAAAATCACATTTCGGGGATGTTTTTTTTTCAGAGTAATTAGCAAAAATTCCAAACGGCTGACCTACCAAAAATTGAAAAGAAATCTGAAGTTTAGTTGTCTGAAAATATATCTGATTTGTTTTCTAGAGGCTGAGAGACTAAATATTTTTGAAGATTTTAACAACTATTTAGCGTTTAGCACTGGTCCCCTATGGGAGTTTATTTAGTGTGGTGCACCCATACCCGGACAGTATACAACACGAACAGCGCCACCGCTGCGATAACACGAGAAATAATGTCCGTTTGAAATCGTTGTAAGAAGTTGAGAAATTAACATTAGAGGTACCTACATAATTAATTTGCCACAATCTAAGTATAATAACAAACAAACGTGTTGATCAGCGACAGCAGTGGTAGCGGCGGCCAGCGGCAGCATCAGGCAGCAACAGCAGCAGCATGCAGCGGCATGCAGCAACGCAGCAACAGTATATAGATGCTAAAAAAGTGACTGTTCTTCTTTTTTGTTTTTTCACAGCACAAATTACCCTGTTCTACATTTGTTTCTACACGTGTTTGGCCGGATTCTGGGCAGCTTTGTTCGCCATTTTTTACCAGACAATTTCCCTGGATGAACCGACCTACAAATCCCTCATTACTCCACCAGGTAAGTAAGCTATGAGAAGAAGTTTGTTCACATTTAGCCTGTTGGGTGGACAGATTCTCCTGGAACACTGGCATGACACAGTAAAACACCCAGTGCCAAGTGGTTTTAGGTTTGGAGGTCGCTGAAAAAGCCCTACTTTCATTGGGGGGGGGGGGGGGGGTTGTAACAATAAAACATAAAATGCTATTACTGAACAGCAAGTTTTAATTAGTTGTGGCTGTTTCCCTGTCAATACCGCTGCATAAATATTTGTGTTGAAATGATAGAGTTTTCAGATAATCGTGCAAACTGTACGTGCACAGTTAACTTAAACAGCGCCCTCTGTTGGATTCCCCCAGCATCCTTGTTATTTCGCTCGGCCCCAGCGGCCTATCCTTTGGTTTTAAGGCAAGGCGCTGGGGACGAGTGAACCTTGTTAAGCACATCACGTAAACCATTCCAATCGGGATATACTTAACTCTGATTGGAAACTATATCTCCCTTTAGGGGTATTAGCAGTATCCAATCTGGATTCCAAATAAGCGCAACGAGGGCCGAAAGTGAAAACGTCATAAAATGAAGTTGTTAACATCCCGTCGTAAAAGCTTGGTAAACTTTTCTTTGGAGTTGTGACCCTTCTCCGTATCAATAAAGGTTTCTGGTCTTATTCTTATTTCAGGGTTGAATCTGATCCCGTTTACGATCGATGGTAAACAGATCCAGTACGGAACGGCGGAGGGAAATGAGGCCAGAACAAGAATTGAAGAACAAATCCAAAAAAATGTTATCGATGGTAAATTACCGATGACGCTCATCTCAAGAAGCATTTATAGATTCTCTTATCCCTTTTAGAATACACATGTATTTTCTCTACCTTTGTTCCCATCCAAGATTATCCTATCCCGATTTGGAAACCATGTAGGCCCCCTATACTTTTACCTTGATTCGGGGCTAAGATTATCATATTCCAGGGATGTATACCATGATACTTTTAGTTTCTACATTGATTCGGGGGTTATTCTCCTATCCATATTGGGATTACCATGTGTTTTGTTTCTACCTTGATTCGGGGCCAAGATTCTCCTATTCCAATTGGGATAGCATGTTTACTTCTTAATGGGATACTTTATATACTTCTTCCTTGATTCGAGGGCTATTCTCCTATCCCAATTGGAATACCATGTATACTTCTACCTTGATTGGTATTCTCATATTCTCCTCTTCGAATAAGGGTACATGCTCTCAACCCACCAACATTGCTTCTCTTAATCACGGGGGAAGGTGTGTCATGATAGAGATAAACTCCTCGTCGGTGACGGTGTGCAAAACCATTGTGAGCTAAAACTCCCTAAAGAAGTAAAAAAAAAAACAAGTTTGGAGAATGTAGTTTGCCTGATGTGACCATGAAGATATTATTGTAAACGCTTCGATCTAGTTATGAGGGTATTCGCTAAATAAAAGACCCCTCTAGTATTAATCTTTAATAATAGCAGTGAAAAACTAACAAATGAATCATACATCTTTGACTGTAGTTCTTTCCAGAGATCAGTCCACGTTCATTGATTGTGAAAACCTTGGACCAGCTGATTCGTCCGAGGAAAGCTTCTGCCAGTATGACCTGTCCCTACTCGGCCCCTGTGCATCGAATGGTAGCTTTGCCACAGACAAACCATGTTTGTATATGGGAATAAATAAGGTAGGTGATGACAACAACGACAACGACGACGACGACGACGACAACAGCAACACTAAATACAACAACGACGACGACAGTAACAACGATAGTAACATGTAATCTCCACATTTTTGTCTAAAGGTGTTGGGATGGGTTCCTGAGAATTACGAGTCTGATGAGCTGCCGAGTGAATTAACTGACATCCGCAATCAATTGAATCTCAATGGAACTACAAACGACCGAATAGCCGTCACTTGTGTCAAGGTAAATGATGCATCACAGCTTTAATTATGCTAACTTTTGATTAACTCGATCATTACATGCACCCAAGGTCATTAGAAATGGTGCTTTTGGCACTACTATTTTGAGCAAGAAAATAACAGTCAACACGCAGGGCGTGTTTTGATTTGCCCTCCGAGCTAAATAATATCAAAATATACTATATCTATGCACTTATTTACAGGGTAGTCAAAAGGAAAACATGCTGTTTGCACTAATCAAAAACATATTCATATCTTTTTGAAGTCATTTTCTCTTAGGGCCTATGTTTAATTTCGGGAGCCTAGCTGGTTTTTTTAGAAAACGGATGAGACCCACAGGGATTTGTAAACAAATACATTGGGGTGAAGTATCCGCAAAGTTGAACAAACTGATCGAACTTTCTCAGACAACTGAAGCTTTTCCTGTTTGTTTGCGTTGACATGAGGACAGACTATACGCACACAAAAACAAATTAATTAGTTGTTAACTAATATTTTATTAGTGTGGGGTCATCTGCAGTAGAGCTGCAATGTGCCAGTCAATAATGTAAAATAATATCATAATACATGTAGTTTCTGTAAGAATCCTTTATGGTTTGAAATGGTGCACACTAGAGTGTTCATGCTGATGTCTTTTAATTTTTAAAAACTTCTTTTCGATTTCTCAATTATTAGTGTGACCGTGACAACGAGACCAACTGCTCGCCCATTGACGTGTATCCCAGTTACGGTATATCCTTCGGTCATTACCCATACAAGATGGGTACCGACTCAGCCCAGCAAGCCCTCTACGTCCGTCCAGTTGTAGCCGCTCAGGTTCCCATCAACGTTGTCGGCCAGGCATTCCGGGTCAGCTGTCGAGCATGGGCAAGCAACCTGGATGAACCCCTCGGGGGTCTCTTCTACAGCAGAGCCGAACCGGCTCGTTTCAGCATCAGAATTATGAGAACCGAGTAAAAGTCGGAGTTGCGAGTTGGTCAGTCGGAGTTGTGAGTTGTCCGTCGGTGTCTCGTGAGTTGGTCCATTGTAGTATGGGATTTTATTTTAAAAACTAAATTGCAAATGTTAATACGTGGCGTAGGGATACAATTCCGTGTAAGTGCTAGAGTTTCAGTGTCAGGGGGTACGGTACAGTTGTAGGCCGTCTCCAAATTGACGGCTTCAGCATTGGCTATGACCAGATCGCAAAAAGTCCTATTCTCCATAGCCATAGCCGAAGCCGAAGGCGCTTCATTCGGGTTAATACAACCTCCGTCACAACACTGACCGTCAACTTACAACTCCGACGGCCAACTTATAGCTAGCTCCGACGGAGCAGTCCACAACAACGACGGAGGGCTGTCCTCTGTGCAAAACCATAAGAAAGAAACATACGGAATGAGGTGAAGCTCCATTGTGCCAGTTGTTCGGGCTTTACCCGTGTACTGGTTTTGTTTTTGTTCAACTGTTTCGTCAAGAGTTGGCCTAAGCGACTGTTATTAAATTGACACCAGGGTGCACCACACCAAATCAACTCCCTAAAGGCTTAATATTCAAAAATACTCAAAACAAACTTAAAGTCTCTCATTCTCTTGAAAACCAATCAAACATTATTTTCGTCAGATTTCTTTTCATCTTTTGGCAGGTCAGCTGTTTGGAATTTTGGCTAATTACAAAGAAAAAACACGCCTGATAGCGTGCTTTTTCCCAGACCGACTTGCTGCCGGTTTTCACGAGGCACTCCTCATCCTAAGCCAAATAGGACCAACTTTAACACCCGAATTGATCAAATCTCCTCAAAAGTTAAAGCACATCAGACTCCACAGATTGTTATACTTACACAATCTATTAATTGCATAACCCCAAAACTTGGTTATTATTCAGAAGTAACTGTGGGTTTACAAAAAATGACGATTAGTTTGGCGCAAGAATGTTGACCTATTTAGTGTGGTGCACCCACCAAGAACTACAAAGTGAGAGCTCTTGCGGTCTTGATAAGCCAGTGTGCATGTTTAATCAACATGACGCACGTAATTAGCTACCGATAATCATTGGAGCAATTTGTTTGCTCTGCTTGATTTTCTCTTAACGAGTTGAAAGATAAAGGACAGGTATCCCACTTTACATAACAATATTACTTAACCATTTTTAAGATAAAATAATAGTTCTTAAAAATATTTTTAAAGTTATAATGGATTAATTTTGAACCTTTTGTAACCAAACTGAAAGTACTGTAAGATCAATTTGTGGCCTAGTGACATTTGAACTATTTAGCTTGACGATAATTACCATATTTTTAAAATACTTTTATACGCATTATATTTTTAAAACGTAAATAGAAACTTTTTAACAAGGTGTAACAAAGTTTGTTAACGGGTTAGCTGTGTAACATTTTCTTCGACGCGTTTTTTTTAACAATAAATTGTTCAACAATAGCCTATTGTTGTTACGATATTAATAAAGTACATGTCTTATCTTCTTGTTTGTTTGGTGTGTAACAGAAACTTGACCCTTTTGAAACCACGGCTTGGGGCTCTGACTGCACTTCCGGGTCAACGGATCCCAGGTCCTAAGGGGCCTGACCCATTTCAGAGTCAGGCCGAACCGGAAACTAGTCCTGCGTCAGCCCGACCCATTTTGGGTTATGGCCGTGTCCGAAACGGCGACTTCGGCTACAGCTACAGCTAGATCAGCGCGTCTGCCAGTGTTGAAGAATAGGCAGACGCACGCGATCTAGCCCTAGCTGTATGCCGAAGTCGCCGTTTCAAACACGGCCTAACTTTGATTCAAATTCCGGGTCACCCTGACCCAGATATTGGGTCAGGTCCCCAGAGCCCCGGGCTAATTTGGACAGGAGTTTTTTTTAAAGTGTAAGGCCCTTGTCCGTCTGTGTTTAAAGCCCTGTATACGGAAAGCGTACGTTTAAAAAAATAACTGACGACGTCTAAGCCAGAGCCAAAGCCGAAGCCGTGGCAGCCATCTTGTTGTCTTGTTTCCTTAAGACACACATGAGATTTATTACGCAATACTCACCATGGCACCTGACAATTTTAAAAATCTGTTTAACGGGGAGGGGCAAACAGCTATGAGCAAGTTCGACCAAGGGACTATAGTTGACTATTGTCGACCATTGGGCGATTTTGCCTGGTACCCAGGATGTATTTCATGCATAGGTAACCATGGAACATTGACTAGTAGTTGACAAATGGTCGCTGCTCGAACTTGCCCTATAATGAACTTGTTCAGTTGATCGGAAATGGTCACTACTGCTCGTAAAGCTATCAGGCGCAGCCAAATCAACTTTAACAGTGGGGCGCCCTCACGTAGAGGTCAAACGGAGGTTTAGGAAGAACATCTGACGTCACACTTCGAGGCGCATGAATAGCGAGAGATAACGACCTTTAAAACCTGCTAGTTGTGTCTTTGTCTTTGAATGCCATAATACTGTGTTTGTGTGCATCCACGCGTGTAGTATAAGTCTGGTTGTTAGGCGTAATTGTATTTACATGTGTAAGTCTATCCAATGAAACCATTGGGTTTGTAAATAAACACAAGGGTCCAGTCTACGGGAGGTTGGTCAGATGACAGCAGGAGGACGTCAATGCAAACGGTCCAATGCAGCCTCACTTTCAAATCAAAGTGAACAAAAGGTGACTATCAACAAGTTGACGTCAGGCGGTTGCCACGTTACATTAATCCCCCGCGATAAACGACTTAAGACCACCGTAATGCAGTCTCTGCTAATATTAGCGTGTTGAGAAAAGAATGTTTGATATTCCTTTGAAAGGTGTGACTTTTCATACGCGAACTCCTGACAGCGCAGTGGGATATCTTCTTAATTGCTCGAGACGAGAAGATTGCATTCATATAAACGCCTCTCCGAGAAAGTCCTTGAAACATTGAGCATCAAAAAACTTTATCCCACACATTGGAAAAATAAGGACCAGGCAGTTGCAATCTAACGAAGTATTGAAGATTTACATACGGCCGTTGATAAACGCACCGTTTGATTGACTGTTGAAGTATCACATCTGTTTCAGATATTCAGTTCAAGTTCAACAAACTGATATTGAACTTCGGTAATTTCAATCTCACTTACTTCTAAAGGTAGGGGCATAGAGTAGTCAAACAATGAATGACCATAAAGACGTAGTTGTTGAGAAGCACTGCAGCTGTTGACAGTTTAAACTATTTTGAGAAAGGATTCTCTCTTAGGGCCTAAATGGTTTGGACTGTTCACCCAAAACTTTTGAATCTGAGAAACGATTCATAATATAATAACTCGTTTCTCAGATTATTGCTGCGGCCAGAGATGCAGTTGGTACCCACTGTCATCTCCCTAAACGTGGATGGATTGGACGTCCGTGTGAAAACACCTTGGCAGTGTTTTGCTTATTTTTCTCAGCAACACACTGTATTCAGCTGAAACTTTCAGTGATGTAACTCTTTTGGTATCTTTCTTCATAATTTTGGCTATACATCAGCATGACATTGACGAACACAAATCTATGACCCTACCTTTGACAGTGCTATACGTGAATGGTGATGAGTGAATGAACCTATGAACTACTTTTTATATCAACTATAGCAATAATTGTCCTGAGATTCCGCATTGACGTCATCCCACCGTGCCACCATCTTAGTAGTCTTGGTCCAAGACGTCACTATCTCATACTCGTAACGTAACGTGATAACCCTACAGAGGGCGCGCTTTTCTTCTTGAATTTATTTCGGTTGACGACTGTCTGTAGTAACGTCTTGGATATCTTGTTTAAGAAGGCGTGGCCAAGTTATTTCCATGAAGCATCAAGTCATGTTTTATTCATATTAGTGACTAAAATGACAAGCTTGCAAGAAAAGCAAGATAAGAAAGGTCACGAGGTCGTCGACACGATCGAGCATGATTGTATGCAGTATGCACGCGCACTCACGTTTTGATTGACCATGACTTCTTCATCGCTATCAACGCACTAAGCAAGTGATTCTGAAATTACTCAAGCTAAATTATATGCTTGCAGTTGGTTAGGTTTATCGGTTGGTCATTGTTTAATGGACGTTTGAATCTTGTACATTGCCGATGTCAGCCATGTAATTTTAGAAAAGGTTATCTTTGCATCTGAATTACGGTACTTATCATTCTACCATTCGACATGCCCTGAAAATAAACTATTGGCAATAACAATTCTACTTTGTTTACTGGTCCCATGCTCTATGCTTTTACCTTTCTTTGCAACTACACGAATGTAATGAGGACTTTTGTAATTTACTGCATCTTTTATATGAATATGTAGGCATAATTCACAAAGAAAGAGGGGTGAACTCTAGACTGTTTTGATCATGGGGGGGGGGGGGGGTTCGTATGTGATGGCCATCACTCCAACATGCTACTTTCAACAGTATTTTATAAGTTGCTGCATATAAGGAGCGTTTCAAATTCCGGGCACCAGCGTCGTTGTCTTGTGTGTGTGTGTGCCCTTACACATGCCAACTTACGGGGTACTTTTAACAATGGAACAATGGACCCCACAAGGCAATTTCAATAGGAACAATAGGGCCCCACAAGGGAATTCTTTAGAAAAGGGAACAATAGAACAACAATAGCAGTACCCCACAAACCGGATCCGTAAGGTTGGGTGTGTGTGTGTGTGTGTTGCTCTTTGCGGTTTTGACTGGCTTTTCAAATACTGCGCGCCCTGTGCATGGATATGATGCAGTTTCCTTTGCAAGGTCAAAGTGCATAAATAAATGTTATACAATTTTAGCCAGCCTATTTTTTACCATACATGTACATGTGTGTGGAAATCTATGTTCATGCGTTATCGTTTACCATTCCTTCATTCCTTCACTGTTCCTGTAAACCTTCAACAAACAAAGACTAAGTTACAGTCACTAGACACGTTTGGTAATTGTCAAAGACTAGTATTCTCACTTGGCGTATCTCAACATATGCATAAAATAACAAATCTGTGAAGATTTGGGCTCAATGGTGGTCATCGAAGTTGCTAGAAAATAATGAAAGAAAAAACACCCTTGTTGCACAATGTGTGTGCTTTCAGATGCCTGAAAAAGGCTTCAGGCCTGAAGTCTTTCTCAGATTCAAATATTTTAGTGAGAAATTACCCCTTTCTCAAAAACTACGTTACTCCAGAGGGAGTCGTTTCTCACAATGTTTGATACTATCAACAGCTCTCCTTTGCTTGTTACCAAGTAAGTTTTTATGCTAATATATGATTTGAGTAGTGTCCAGTGCCTTTAAATATTATTATAAACAAAAGGTAAGCAATTTCAGAATAATCTAGAGAATTTTTAAGTCCAAACCCTAACCCATTGTCGAGCTCTTTTCAGAATGCATTTTATTCACTTTTTAATAATTCCTTGCGAGAAGGTACTTTTCGCCACAATACCATTCACAATCACAACAACGTCCCATAGCGAGCTAGCTGTTAGAAACACATGGCGAATCATGAATAATTCACGAAAAGGTGCAAACTCGATCGTTGATTGGCTTTCCCGGAAAGTCGGGGGGAAAACAATGAAACACTTTAAGCACCCTCATACAAGATATCCAAGACTTCGCGCAAGCTGGAAATCGAACCGAGGATAGTGACGCCCTCTGTTGTTTGAATTGATCCATTTCGGTGCGAACTACCAGCGATGGATAGTGGACTCATTCTGTTGTTCGAATTGATCCATGCGAAGGTCTTGGAACCAAGACTACCATCTTAGAGGTAAAGCGGCAATGAATTGACACGGGAGACGCGAAGCTAAGGCCATTTTCCTCACCTAGGGTGTGGATTGGACTCTGGCTCGGACTCCGTTATCAGTTGTTGACCATTGCATGGACTTCAACATCCAAGCAGAGCCCGGGACCCGGAGCCCGGATCCCGGAGCCCGGAGCCCGGAGCCCGGAGCCCGGAGCCCGGAGCCCGGAGCCCGGAGCCCGGAGCCCGGAGCCCGGAGCCCGGAGCCCGGAGCCCGGAGCCTAAGCGGAGGCTTGGATAAAGTGTTAAGTAGACCTACGCACAACCTCGTTCCAAGAGGTGTACGATCTCGCTGCGCCGCCTCTCCTCCCCCCAGAATGCCATGCTTGACCATAACGAGAGGTATCAATACAGCGCTCTGCCAGTGGTAGCGAGGCTGACCTACGCGAGTGGGCCATAGCCCAGTCATCAGACGTCACATTTCGAGGTTTGTAAATAACGACGGAAACCGGCCTTCGGTTGCTATATCGAAATCAACCGTTTACACATTAAATAAATGAAAGCAATGGATCCACCATAAGCAACTAGCAATGTAACCCGTCAGTAGGATCACTTGATGTATGTATCTATAGAAAAGATGCTGAGGAAATTTGAGTTTTGGTATGGGAGGAAACCCCGGAAGTAGGGAAACCCCACACAACCAGAGGCACTGAACCCAGTCACATGCAAGGCACCGGTCCGGGATTTGAACCGGGGATGAACGACAGGGAAGAAACCACGTGGCCAATCTGAATGTCACGTCACTGTCCTATCGTACAAGTATACGGTCCCTACAATATACGTGTATACTTTACTCACCGCGAAGTGTGAGCTGCCATATAATGTGCTATGGACCAATCGTAGCCCAGTTTTGAAAACTTACGTCATCAGTACAATGCAGATCCAATTAAACTATATGTTTGTAAGACCGGTGTCTGACCTCATTTTTATACATAGCCTACGATAGGGCGCCCCACTGCAGTGACGTCATGTCCACAAGGTCTGCAGGCAGCTACCGTCTGACACACTGCGAAAAAAAACTGTTCCCCACACTCAACTAAACGGGTCCATTATGAACGGGCACACAATCCCTGAAAAAAATATACACCGTTTAATTTCTCTAAAACGTGACGCCATTGTTATATAAATATTTGAATACTCACAGGTTCGCTGTTCCTTTTAGTTGTTGAAACCAGTGGTAACGAGATGATATTTATGCCCTACAGGCAACATGATAGTAGTAGATGTAAGCTTGTTACCCCTAAGTAAAATAATACATAGAAATACAACAAGTGCTGTCCGATTTTTCTTTTGAACTATGTAACATTTTGACTAAACATTGAAGGGAAATTTGAAAAACCAAGTTAACGTAACAAAAACAACGGTTTGAACGTGTGTGGTTGTTTCTGCAATGAATAATTATTTCCCCCTGACGATAAGTAAACCATTATTCAGACTTCTCGATAGCTGTAACCCCTACCTCGCCCCTTCCCTCCCCCCACACACCAATAACAGAATCGGAATACACTTTTACAGGCTGGTTGTATGGTGTGTCAAAAAAAGAAAGAACAAAAAAAGAAAGAAAGAAAGAAAGAAACAAGTATTGAAGATGCGGGTAAAATCACAGTCGTCTGAAACATACTAAATTAATATGTACGTGACAACTTTCTCAACATTCATTTTGTGAAATTCTTGCGAGAACTGACTTTTGTAAAAAGGAGAGTTATTTCGTGATTTTACAGTTCGAGACATTTCCTTTAAACCCTAAACGACGAGGAAAAACATCATCTCTGACTTGAAATATATAAAATATTCCCCCACATGCTTGAAAAACAAATTTGGAAATAACCTTGTTGTCATCTATACGACCATCTTGGTGATGACACATGCCCTCGCCGTCTCGAACCATCTTCTTCAAGACGTAGTGCAAAGTGTTTTTTTTTTAGACCACCAAGAAAGTCTGCCAGAAAGTTGGGCCTTGGTAAAAGCAAAAAACATTCTGCACGAGTATGAAATAGTTGTCTGTTATATTGGAATAATTAAAGGCTGAAAGAGGGCAGTGTCTGGCACCCCCCCCCCCCCCAAACAAAAATTCACACACAGTGACCTCTCTTCACTCAATCCAAGATGTCATCTTTCACAGAAGTGAAAACAAAATATGCCCAGGTAAAATTGTAATCTGTTATCAAACATTGTTGGGGCCTAGGTTCGAATCCCCCGGGCTGATACATTATTTGACTGGTTTGAATCCAACATAGTCATTTACTGCATTTCGTTTTGAGACTCAAATTCAAGCCCGTTCAATGCACTCTTGGTCTCCACGTATGCGCAGTTAATTAGATGAAACATTCAGCCGGTTATTACGCGAGAATCAAATAACGATTAGAGGCAAGACTACGGCCCAGTGATTCGTCTCTCGGAACACTTAACGTAGTTAATGAGCACGTTAAATTAAACTAATCAAAGGATAACAAAGTGATCGTGCTAATTAGAGGATGGGGATGACCAAACACTACACAAAAAGATCTGATGAACAACATCGGAGAGGATGACCGAAATGACGGCGAAAACAAGAAGCGGGGTTTCGCCTGTGATGCGAAAATAACATCTTCAGCAAAGCCGGTAACATCGTGAATTTTGTCTACCGGTGTGTGTGTCCTCCATCGGTCAATTAACATGGGCTGAAGGAAGTTGGTTCCTTTTAGACAAACTTGTTTACAATTCGCCGTGTGAGGGGGTGGGGGGGGGGCAGAATCTCCTTCCTGCCGCGACCGGAAGGGCGACGACGACATCTTCTGGATTTTCCCAACACACAGGTACCCCTCCCGAGCAGCAGCACGCAGCCGGGCTAATAGAGCTGCTTAAAAGCACAAAAGTAGCTAAGCACATCAACATTATGAAGAATCAGGTTACCAGCCAAAATACCATGTCGCATGTACAATCTATGACTGGTAACATGCCTATTGTTGCTAAGTAGCAAATGTTTAAAAACTGTTTTCTGCTCAAGCAGCTCTATGATGTTAGGCACTGGGTGCTATTCGACAAACCTCTTACATTGGCCCGAGGATCTCACTCCTGTTATACTAGATACATGCTTACGTTTAATCCCACTTTCCTCCCCAGCCCCTACAATCCATATAGATTTTATGCTCAGCATTGATTTTTAAGGGACTAATCCTTTCTGGGTCAGTAGGACATTGATTTAGGGTCAGACTGACTAGGATTCAGTGTCGAGCTGACGTGGGGTCAGGAGCAGTAACTATGCTGTATAAACACATTCTGAGTCAAGGTGACCAAGTACCAGAGGTCAGTGTATCGCCTGTTGACCCCCGTCCAGAGTTAATTCTGACCCGCAACTTTTGAATGCAACACAACTTAACATTTCGCATTACCTAGTATTTTAACGGCCCAATGCACTAACTCAGCCATGTACTTCACGTGCAACGTCACAACGTAGCCCATTGTTGTCTGTTTTTTTAAATGCTTTTACATGTGTTTATTCTCCTTATACACAGGGAAAACAAATTCCATACTGTTTTTCATGACAATAAATATTTTGAACATCACATTAAATATTTTGAACTGAATTTAATTTTGAATTTGAATTGTTGTAAACGGCGTCCAGAATACAGATACCTACACATTCACTGCTAACGCGCGGAAAACAGCTGGGTCCAATGTCAAAGAACTGCTTATGAAGCAAATAATTATTTCTTAACAATTTTCTGCTAAGAAAAAAACTAAGCACTATCCGGTCACAGATGGTACATGTAGAATGGTATTTTAGTTGGTAACATTACTCTGGTAAGCATAATTTCTTCTTGCTTAGCTACTTTTTTGTGGTTAAGCAGCCATATGTAAAAGGGCCCATCTCCTCTCAGCTTGTTATTGTTAGTGATGACGATCACATCCGCAGCAACAGTTACCGGTATAATTTCCTTTGCTCAAGTTATACAGTTGTAACTAAGAAGATGCATACTCCATTGTACCTTAACTCGAGTCGTTATAATGTGAAAAAAACATCATAATAGCTACGAGGAAATGTTTTTTGAGTTAGAGACGTTTGATGGCCGGACCATACTCTTCCTTTAATCGTATCTCCATCATCCTCTATCATCAACGTTCCATCTCCCCACAATTTTGTAATTCTCCTGTAATAACATTGACCTCCTTCACCCATCAACACCCTAGCAACAGGCCTGTCAATCATCACCATAAAGAGAGAAAAAAGACACGAAACAGCCGTTGGTATGTAGGTGGGCACACGCTAGAAGAAATATCAACATTTCTATTAAAGGTTAAAACATACGTAATATTTTGGTTTAGATCCTGAAATTTCACTGGTTACAAAGCTCGTACCAATTATGCAGAAAAATACTTACGTCGGTAATACTCTCAAAGTTGAAAAAAATAACAATTAAATTAATATAGTTCTATGTCAACTGATCCTTGAATATGTTTCCTCAGTTGTTTTTGTAATCGATTAGTCCCAGCTGTTTATAAAAAACGCTGTTTACTTAAAAAGACGTAATAACAATGTTACAACAATGTTTGAGCTGGCCAATTATCAAGGCAAATAATCTCTATTTATTTACGTTTCTTTTTATTATCCGCACAGTGATAGAAAACGCAACGTTGGAGTCAAACACAGATCTATCGATGATAACAATTTTATATAGGCCTAGAAAGTTATTGTTTCCGTCAGATTAATTGATGTTACATAACACACAAGGAGATTCTTGTCATTTAATTGGATGATTGCCGGTCATGAAGCATTCAACAATCCAATCGTGGCCGAGCGGATAAGAGCGTTGGACTCAAGCTTTGGTGCTTCTGATCAGAAGAGTGTAGGTTCGAGTCCCGGTCTTGACACTTGTGTCCTTGAGCAAGACACTTAGCCATGATTGCTTCGTCCTTCGGATGGGATGTAAAGCCGTTGGTCCCGTGTGTTGTGTAATTCACGTAATGCACGTAAAAGAACCCAGTGCTCTTGTTGCAAAGAGAAGGGGTTTGCCCCGTGTTCCTGGTTTGATTGAGTGCATATTGTGCAACAGCACCTTGTAAACCATTACATGGTGCTATATAAAGGAGTAGGTCTCATACTTAATTAAAAAACGTAGCCCCACATATCCTGAAAATACTGAATGTTGAAGCGACGGATATGAGCGCTATATAAGAAGCCACTGTTATTGTTATTATGGCCTTCGTCAAAAAACCGTGCAATTTCGTCCCATCATTTTTGTCTATTGGACGCTACACCACACCATGCGTTGAAAACATCAGTGCAAAACGCCTTCGCCTACGTGGACGTCAGAATACAACTTTGTACATGTTTGTTTATTGTTAAAATGTTATTCTGCCATCAAAATGACAAAGATCCACTTTGATGTTATATTTCACATTCTTGCAATGGATAAAAAACTCATATAATATTCTCACCAGTGCATTGATTGCTATTCTTTTTTTGTACAGCGTTTCCATTTTGAAACATTTAATGGATATTAAAATTATCACATGTGGGTATTAAGGGGGGGGGGTAACTAAATCATTCAAACATCACTTCCATTTGCCATAACAATCTAACTTTCTTATAACTTGTTAAAGAAAGTGTTTAAATAGCTTGTTACAAAATAGGGTGAGCTACTTTTCCAAGCCCAGCCCCCTCCCCAGCCCCGCCACCCGTTTCGAAGTAAGCAACACCCGTTTCGAAGTAAGATTCATCACCTTATTTCTCTGGGAAAATTCATCACGAAATTCAACAAATTTGCTTAAAATGTAATTAGTATGCAGGTCAAAGGTTAACTTCGTCACTACTTAAATACCTACGCCATGATACATATATATCTGGATTCAGTTCCCAACAAGGTTTGGAAGAAAAAGAGTATATAGATGGACAAAAGTTCATAACAGACAAACACCAATAGAAAAGAAGTAAACACTTTACAACAGAAAGACAATCTCGACTGTTTGGAATGCATATTTGAAGTTACGAACACATTATTTGGATTGTGAGTGATACAAATTGGGTATGATTGGCACAGTCCAGAATCTTATACTGCGTTTAAGGTAGGGTCATTACTTTCGTAATGAAACTGACAAAAACATTTTGAAATATTTATCTGAAAGCCTTCTTGATATAAAGTTGGTAATAGTAGTAAGCAATTTTAAGCACCCTGCGAAAACAATCAATAAAAGTAGGTAGAAAAAATTGAATCCGAAAAGATCACATGAAGGCAACTTTTGGAGATTCAAACTGCCGTATGGTGTCCGTTTGTGAATGCTGCGTTCAGAGATGCAGTTGGTAACCGCTCTCACCTCACTAAACGTGGATGGACTCGACGTTCTTGATGAAAATACCGCGATACTTTTTGCTGTCTTCTCAACGATAGACACTGCATTCATCTGAAACTGTCACAAGTGACTTTTGTTGTATCTTTCTTGAGCTTTTTGCCTATAAATCAGCATTATGCTGCCAAAAACCAAACGATGATCCTACCTGTAGCAAACAACCAACGGACGTGCCCTTTCTTCCCGTTTTAAACTTATAATCCAAACACAAGTCTAAAAATGATTTACATTTTTTCTCAATTCATTAGCCAACTGTTACCAAAACTGACTTGATTTAACGCTTTCATTAACTCCATCCCATTATAACTCAAACACGGTGATTAATGAAACCACAAGAATGCAACTGGAAACAGCGGTTTTAAAATCAACACTAATAAATAACTCTGTGCCATTAAACATATTAAAACCGAATGGGAGATTAGTTTGATTGTGAATATTATATAGTAAATTACAGCTTGCTGAACATCTGCAGTGAACTTTGGAACTTCACTTTCAGTTATGCGCTGTGAAAACTAGAGTGTAAAAACAACACCACTGATGTCAACTGCAATATTGCTGGGAGGTGTTTAGATAATTATTATCGCATGATGATTGAGCACGGCCTGAATGGTCGTACTTCCACAACCTGCATTTAGTAGAAAATGCAAACTGAGCTTAAATCATCGTTGCTGGCGCTTCTGGAGTTGATGTTTTATGAAAATGTACTTTACTCTAGTGGTTGCCCTCGTTTATTAAATATACTATGCCTTTATTTTCTGTAATTTTCCATTAAAATCATCCTAATAAAGTCAACCTTTCAAAACCTTTCTTGATTGAATGACGACACATCATAATAATTATGCCCAGTTTGATTCTAATTTTAAAAAACACACCAAATATATATTAACAATTACTGGAATTAATAATGATGACAAAAAGGTGTTTGGGGACTTTGACTGCAGTAAAGATAATTGGGGTGTCGTGGCCGAGCGGTTAGGAGCACCGAACTCAAGTTCTGGCGTTTGTGATCAGCAGAGTGTGGGTTCGAGTCCCGGTCTTGCCACTTGTGTGAGTTGTGTCCTATAGAACAAGAAACTTTACAATAAAAGCTCCATCCTTCGGATGGAATATGAAGCAGTAGGTCGACGTAGGTAGAACACTTATTGTGGAAGAGTAGGGATTAACCACCGTGTTTCTGGTTCACAGGCTTGTGAGCTACAGTAATTAAGGTCACTTATGAGGCATCCTTGGTTTTATTACCAGACATTATAATATAAATCAAAAGTGTGTGAGTACCAGGAAGTAATTATTTCAAGTAAAATGTTGAGGGAACAGCAATGTATAGATCCCCTGAGGGAGGAGTGGTGGCAAAGGGAAGAGCCGATGGTTTCTGGCAACGAGAAGAGCCGATGGTTTGGTCTCGACGTTTCGAACAGTGCACTCTGCTCGTCTTCAGGAGAATGCTGGACAGTGCCTAATGTAAACAGTATGGACTATAGAAATACTTACTTCTTACATGTTTAGAGACGGAAGAGTCTAACTTGTTTTTTGAAAGACTCCAATCAATGGAACCCAATCGGGGTAGGCAGAAATGGCATTGGTCCGACTGCAAAGAGTAGCAACGCCCTCAGGTTTGGACCTGTACAGAGTCTTACTCAAAGGCTACCGGAGAAATCCGGTGTCATAGGGGATTTTTCTCCCGGTGTGTTTGTCCCCCATACGGTAAATTAACATGGGCTGAAGAAAGTTGAATCAAAAGAGGGCGCTATCAGACAGAATTTCCACACAACTCGCTGTATGGGAATAGGGGGGGGGGGGCAGAATTTCCGGGGCAGAGTGTCCTGCCACACCAGCGTGCCCAGCGCACTGGACTCAGGCTGTGGCGCTTCTGATCAGCAGAGTCTGGGTTCGAGTCCCGGTCTTGACACTAACTTATGTCCTTATTGACAAGACACTTCACCATTATTGCTTCGTCCTCCGAATGGGACGTAAAGCCATATGTTCCGTACGCTGATGCACATAAAAGAACCCAGTACACTTATCGTTAAAGAGTGGCCCTAAGATGCTCTTTATATTTTAATTATTTCCATTTTATGGCCGAGTAGACATCGTAGATACCGGTATTTTACACTTAAAATTTGCAGTTAGTTATAAAGAATTCAGGTAAAAAAACTGGGCACCTCTCCGCGCGGCTTTTTCAGCCGAAAGAGATTCGTCTGGTGTTTTCTGGTATGGTGGCTGCACATGCCACCACAACAGCTTGTCAACCGTCACATGGTGCTGTTGAATATATGGGTCTCATAAATAGAACAAAGCTCCCAAATGCATGAGTAGAACAAGTTGACGGACTAAAAAGCTACCAGCATGTTTCTTGCTTTTAGATGACTGGCCTCCTCTCGATAACGAGTGAACTCAACCGCCAAGTTTAATTTGACATTGGTTTAAAGAGCGTCAAAAAATATTAAATAGATAAAACAAAACAAATTTTGAGCTTAGAGACTTATAAAAGTAAAAATAAGAATAGAATTGTATGTTTACATTTATGAGTAGTGATTTCAACCTGGCGATCAGGTATGCACATCGTGTTCTTTACCTCCAGCAACAATCATGACGACGTGACCTCCACGAGTGTACGTGTGACCAGACTATTTCCCGTTTAGACCATGGGGCGTGCAGTGAAAAGGTGCTTAGAAATCAAGTTTCGTGGCGCACCTCATGCATGAGCGTGGAAACAGTTTTAATTTATAGATAATTACATGTGGATTGCTAACATATAAATCCACAATCATGAAACTTGCCAGTTAGGCAGTTATTTGCATTTTAATTAAGCATCATGAAAATAGCGCCCTCTGTTGGCCATTTTTAGAAAACTGTGTACATTTCAATGGGGTAATTTTTGTAAGAAATGTTTATCATGAATAGCTATCTTTTTATGTTTTCCCCCTTCTCTGAGCTGAAGAATTGGCCCATTGGGGGGTGGATCTACCACTGTCTACTCCAAAGGCCAATTATTTTATCTTTAAAAAGATTATACCTATCAACTGTTAGTTTCTTGCTCAAATTTAACTGTTAGTGTTAACACATTTAGAGACCGTCTACAGCTGATGTCAACATTTTTCAGGTCATAGAGTACTACTTTTGAGACCCCCCCCCATGTTGCACATTATTTAAGTGTCTTAATATACTCTTTATTATGACAGTGAAAATTACGACAATTTTGGGACGGCCCCTTAATCTTTATTAATATCCTTATGATTAATAAAATACTTAAATAAAGGAATCGCAAAACAAAATTATTACTGTATGACACTATTTTGTTTTATTCTTTCATGGTCATGGTGACCCCTTTTCGGGCTTTTCCATCCTATTTTGATATATACATTTGTAATAACAAATACTCTCTGTCCTACATGATAAAGTCACTGTTCAGTCTGCAAGGATAAATCATCTGAAGTTGATGGCCATGGTAGTGAAGTGACTGACAGGTGAATTCTTCATTATATTACGTAGTACAGCTGATGCAGTGAAGAGTGTGTGAAAATTTGCAGTTTCATGTGGAAATCTCTCTGCTTCTACAGCTACTTCACTGCTGTCTGTATCTACTATCAGTATCAGTACATGATGTATCTGAGCCAACTACTGTCTCCACCAGTTCTTATGCAGCAAGAGATTGGCTGTACACCAAGTCGCTTGCATTTTTAGCATATGACCTTTGAATTATGAGTGTGGGGAATGTTTTTTTCAGGCGTTTCTTCAGATTGTGGGTCCGGTAATTAGTACAGTCGACTTCCTCAACTTCTTGTACACACTTGATAAACTTGCGACGCAGTGACGTTAGGAACAGAATTTCATTATTTTCTATTATTCTTTTCTGGATGACTTCTTCGCAGAACTTTGTGTAAGCATTCTTGAACCTGGGTGCTTCATCCGATGGACCAGACCGTGTCAAGAATCGGGTATACTCATTATAGCAAAGACGATGATAGCATACTTCTAAAGCTATGAGATCTTTATTCTCGATTTGCATTAGTAGCCTCTCATCCTTCTTTTGCCATGCTGCTTCTAACAGTTGGCCTGCAGTCACGGTTTGGCACTGTGAGTATTTGTCACGCACAGTTTTCCTCGATATTTTCTCTCTACTCCATCTGTCTTTCTTATTGCAGACAATGCACACCTGTGCAAGAACATGAGGTTTTTCTGGGTTGCCAGGGAGGAAGTTTGATGATGAACTCAGTTTTCTTCGCTGGGGTTCAGTGCTGCCTTTTCCCTGCTCAACTTCATCTTGGTCTGAATATGTATGAAGAGAAAAAAACAATGAGAATAGGAAAAAAACAAAATATATTATAGAAACAGAGGAATGAAGTGACTTAGGGATGGGCATCGTGATCAGAAATAGAGGTGAAAAAACAAAACTACACATGCAAGAAGATTTGAAAAGCAATAAGAAACTTAATATTACTGCACATTTAAATCTTGATTGAATTATTCAATGTCTGCCTACCTTGATGTTTCCGTTTCTTCTCGTTCCTTTTCTCAGCCCTTGAAATCTGGTTATTGTCACAAAAACGCTTGTAGCACTCACGAGTGGTACCCATAAATCTGTAAATCAAATAAAAAAAGTAATAGCAATTATAAAAACTATATAATTTCTTTTGGCTAATCATCCGTACATACATATGGTTTTGCGTATGCAGTCCAAAAGTTTATAAAAACCAGCATCCATCGAGTGTATATGTTGGGCATGTTCAGTCGATCCAAACTATTGGTCGATCATGTTTATCTTTCAACCAATCCCACTACCACCAGTCTTCAGTCCAATACCTTTTCAGCTGAACGTTTCAGCTGGATACATTCTAAAACAGCTAAAAACTGTCACGGTACTGTCACAAAAATGTTGAAACCAATCAGGTTTACCAAACATGCCAACCACATCTCTGGCTGCATCATTCGTGAACGGACACCAACCCTCAGAAATCTAATACAATTCATCCCTGAATTGTTAATCAGATTCAAATGTTTTTATTGGTTTCCAACAACTGGGGTATTTCAGATGAAATAATTTCACAGGATGCCTACGATTGACATCCTCATATTCATAACAAGTAAGGTTTCAGATACAAACATACATTTTTTCCCGAGGTCATCCCCATCTTCAAGTAAAACAAATCAAAGAATAAAACAATAAAATTAAATTAAAAAGCTCAACTGAATAAAAATCATTTCCATGTTTATTTTTGTCAGATGAAAGGCCAGAATAAATAAAGACAACATTTTTCACAAGTTTGAATGGAAGAATATATTAAAAAGATTTGTTTAAATGGTTAGTTAAATACTAACACTAGAGAAGAGTAATACTAGAGTACTGCAACATTGCAAGTGTAGTAAAAAATGACAAACACCCTGCCTTTATAATTATATTTATAGTTTATGTTGTTGGTCTAACTTAAAATAAGGACAAACGTTGTGAATAATCACCAGTCCACGATATAATCTTTAAAGGATTAATAAATAAATTCCTGGAAAAGTCACTTCTGAAAAACATCACGAGGATCTTCCCGTAGTAACTAATAGTAAGGCCTCTAGTCTAACTCTAAGGTAAGGGTATGCAAGTCAGTACCATTTATTATTTTCTCTGGACAAAAAGTAAACATGGAGCGCTTGGAAACAAATCGCCATAGAAAAAACAAAGCCAATAAAATAAATCAAGACTAAAAACATCACTGGGTTCCGACATTTTTTTAAATTAAGAAGAAAAAGGTATCGTTGGACGTTACCTGAGCTGAGAGAGATCTTGTGACAGTTGTTCATCATCGACGTTGTGTTCTTCGACATGGCGATCGCTGAGCTCGAGCTCGAAGAGCCCAAGACATGCCTCTGCTTTGGTGACAATTTCACGCTCGACAGTACCATCTATTTCTTTCCATCTTCTTGCACATGAAAGGAACTTTCTCCAACTTTTTTCCGAAAATTGTAAAACCTTCGTTCCAACGCTAGACAAATGCAAAATACATTTTCTTTGCGACATCTTTTCTGCAGACAAGGAAGGGCAGCCATAATGCAGTAATGTAATGTTGTGCGTCTCTATCGTTAGGTGTGCAGAGGTCATGACCTCGTGAACATAACAGCTCTACAGCTATTGGTTTACTCACCGCAACTGCTGCCGCGCGGTCTCGTAAAGCCAACGTTGATTGGTCATTGATGAGGTCATGCTTTCCCCCAGCCTCGCACTATGCTTTGAAAATATGGCAGTTAAATGTGCCCATTACAAGAAAACTGGCCAAAAGATCGATTGTGGATTTATGGTACGTTGTTAACCATATTTTTCTTTTAAATTCAAGATAATAAAAATGCTCATGCTTGATATGCGTCACGAAACTGCACGATAATCGGCCACACATTTTGGTCTAGTTACACACTCAGAACGGTTACATCAACGTGAATAAGAGATATTGCTAATACAATTCATAATTCTTCTGGCCTTTACCGTTACAGCGGTTGACCCATGTTCTTTCATCATCCAATCCGGCTCTCAGGGGTCCCTACCCCATATGCAACAGCGATAAGCAGTTTTGACTCCACTAACATTTCATGAGTACAAATTGGATTAGTAAGTCCCGCCACGTAGTGCACCACCTTGTGGAAACGGAACAGCCCAAAGCACCAGACCATTCTCAAAATGTGATGACAGAGGAGGCATGAAACAGTAAGTGACAAAACGCATAGATTTGTTCTGTAGACGAGCAGACGTATTAACACACACGGAAAATACCAGCGTCGAACACAGGCGGTCATTCCATCGGAGATCAACTGCTGATAAAGTTGTTAAAAAATTGAATCAACATTCAAGTATGATAAGCAAAGTTCACACTTCCCTTTTTTCAGAGAACAGCCGACGTACCAGCATTTAATGAAAATAGATCAAGTTTGTATACTGTTTTGCTTCGTCGCAATTATGTCTACAGGAGTTTGCGTTTTGCGTGAATTAATAATTTCTGGATGAGTCGGCGCGGCTGTGTGTTGTCTGTACCATCCATATCGCCGTTGGCAAGGCAGACCGATCATCCGCGCATCGCACTGCAGCCCCGGGGCCGTTGTTTTAAGACAATCGTAACTGTTTTCTTTGCGGGAATTGCCAGCTCCGAAAGTCACCTCTTGTTTATTGTTGCATGAATTCTCAAGCACAAGTCATTATCATATTTTAGATTTCATAAAAGTTTGATAACTGAAGGGAAGATGTGTATACATACGTTAGCGATTTGATCACAAACTCTCGGGAGGATTTTGGTCAAATTATTCAGCAGCAAGATGGCATTCTGTGTGGAGCTCCACAAAGTCTAGTGGGGACGAACTTCGGTACATAGCAATTAGTTTATCATCCACTGGGAACATCGCGCCGTTCATTACGTTGAACAATCATCGTGCCATCGTATCGCCTTGGATACATTGAATGCAATTCAATCTGGTAGATGAGACAGTCTTACACAGGATCCTGGCAGTCCTTCTTATCGCCCATCGACGAGAACGTACCTCCATACTGAATACACGGACCAAGGACTTGCCTATTGTGTAGTTAATTTCCCAAAGCTTCATCTAAATGAAGTTGTGACACACAAGAGGTATGGATTATTAAATTGGTTGCAAGTGAATGGGTGAGTTGAATTTGTGTAAAGGACGCGCATCGCAATCGTCGTATTCAGCTGAGATTTTCTCTGCGTATTCCAGTCCACTCACCAACCCCGTGTCGATTTGTTTTACAGGGTTAGAAGTGAAGTCGACGAATGATGTGTGATGAAGGAGAACTTGATTAAGTTGACGCTTAAGGAGATTTTCATCTTTGTGTCTGTGACATTTTTACCATCTGAGAAGACAGATCAAGGTGAAAGCAACAATATTGTCTTTGGGCAGACATAGAGGTACCGGTATCGGTCAAAGCAACCTTGTGTACAGACAAAGAGGAAGGTCGCTGAGGTGTTTTATAGGAGGAAAAAGGAGACAGGACGTCTTTATTTTGAGATGGAGAGGGAATTCGGTGTGATCTGGGCTGCGTCTCTGTATCTCATAGTCGGTGGTCTGCAAAATGGTGTAACATTTACACAACAGGTGAGTGTATTCACTGCTTGTTGAAAGGGAGAACATGCTTAATTTGGGAAGGGATTTTATTATTTGTCTACAAGACGAGACAGTAAACTATTTCTGAAATGTGTTAGAGACACGGGGTAAATTTTTACACGTATTTGGAGGCAACCAACTGCCCCGCGTGCAAAGGAGCACTTCAGTAGCACGAGAAATATAATTTTTCTAGTAGTGTGTTACTGCCTCAAAGAAATATGTCATACTCGAATTATGAATATTGTCCCCCAACAAACACCGGGAGCTGAACCACAGTTCCTGGAGCTGCTTACCACAGAAAATTCTGCGCTTGAGACACTGCGGGTGATTATAACAGCCGTAAGCGCAGAATCCAGCGGTAAGCAGTGTTGTGAAACTGAGCACGGGTTGCCTGTAGTGCATGGCACGTATGACGCGGCAGTTTTTATCTGTTGATGGGGGGAAGGAAAATGGTTTAGTTTTATTGTTTTGAGATCTCACCACGTAATCAGGTTGAGCTTGTAGTGTGAGCACTCGATGACTTCCATGGGGAAATATATTGAAACGAGACCGCGAATGTTGTGGGTTTAATGTCTGCGGCCGGCGGTTAGGAATTGTAAATGTGAAACGGGGAATGGCTTACGGGTAGGGGTTTTCGTCAGTGGACGGGAAATGCAGCTAGTAAGTTCAAAACGTTAATGGTGTGGTAACTATTTTTAGATCCGGTGACAGTGGGGAGATAAATGCAGAGTAAAGGGAAAACTCGTGAAAATGACATATTCAGTTTAAAGGAGGTCTCGCCTTTTAGCGTTAATAGCGACTGCAGTCAACTTAATTCATTATGTTTTTGTATTTGCTCGTTATATCGTAACAGAACTTTCATTTAATACGAAAGCATTGCTCTTGAAGTTTTGTCTCCTTTTACTAGTCTTTACATTGATGTTATTTATGCTCGGCCCCCTTCTTTGTTTTCCCTATGGCCCCTGGAGACAAGCGAAAACCCCCAACAAAGAACAACAGAGAAAACAAACATAGCATAAAACATACAAAAGTAAAAACAGCCATGCAATTATTTTAAGTATTTGTAAAAACATAAAACACAGATTTGCACGACTTTAACAAACTTATGGGTACGAACCAAACCACAGTTAAGAACACTCACTTGAATGTTGTAAGTGAATGTTCACCTCAGAAAAAGTAACGTTTAAGATTAAAACGCAACAAGACTAAGCGAAGCACGAATTCTACAGCAGGGAAAAACCTGTCCTATATGCAGGATGTATGTATAGCTGCTCGCATGGCAAGAACTTCCGTTAATAAATATCTTCAAGTAACAAACCACAAGAAAAACTGACTGGGTAAGTTATAAATAATTTGGGTTTTAACAAAATAAAAGAAATGGACTGGAGTGACCAACTACCTCCAGGTTAACGTGCCGGTGCTCTATACCAACTAAGCTATTTTAGCCTTATGTTGGCGGTCTCCCTATTAGTCAGTATCTTTATTAGGGAATGCCAGTCAGAAGCCATAATTATCCGTAAGCTGCTGTGTAGCCAGGGATTACACCCACGTTTACGATACAACCTGGGAAGCGGCAGCCAGTGGATCACCTAAAGGGGATGGGACTTTTCAATACTGAATATCAAGTAAAAAACCACAAGGGAAACTGACTTGTTAAATTTTAAATAATTTGGGTTTGAACAAAGAACAAATTGACTGGAGTGGGACTTGAACCAACGACCACTGGATTAACGTGCCGGCGCTATACCAACTGAGCTATCGATACATATTGCTTGTGTACGAAGCGTGGTGCCGCCACGAGAAAAAAACAGTCGCCCTTCTACGAACACTATAATTATCGTGTACGTACACTATAATTATCGTGTAATACACGATTATCGTGTACTTACAAGATTAGAGCGGGATTTTGTTTTATTCATGTGGCAGCACTACGCTTCCGTACTTGTGGGATCTTGTTTTACATGACATGATAAGACCGTTGAAGCCCAGCGCGTAAAAGTACAAACAACGAACCCTTGTGTTCATAACCGTGTTATAGAAACAAAATTGCGCATTTTCCATGTTCAACATTCGGATAATGTGCGCGCCAGCACACACTGTACTACGAATAATTTATCGAGTTTTTAGATAGGCCTATATACACAATTTGTTACCGATGTGGATGAATAAACAAGGATGTTGTTTTCACATCGCGTTTCGCATGGTTCCTCGAATGCACTTTACAAAGTAATTATGTCACTCTTTTTAAAGTGATAGGTTCTGTGTTTGTATTTTTGGTAATGCAATATCGTTTGAGTCATCAGACAGAAATTGTAGCATCTGTATTAAGTTAAACGACGTAACCTATTTTAATCCACTCGCAGGCAGATCATAGGTGCTTGGTTCGGTTGTCTTTCTTCCCCTCCTCTCTGAGCAATTTCTTGTTTTGTACGGTTTAACCATCCCGATCTTTTTTGCCAATTCAATTATCTGTCGACCACAGCCGCCAACAAATTGAGTTGTGTAGATCACATTGGAGGAAGGCTTCTGAAGTTGGAGCGTGCGGCTTCACATTCATGATAGTGTACAAACAGCTGTTGATGACATCGACCGCCACATGCCTGGGGCCAATGTGATGTAACGAATGTTTTGGAATGACAGGGCTTTCAGCCGTGTCGGTTAGGCTAAGTTTAGTATTTTAAAGGCCAAGTTATCTCAGGCCTATGGTATGAAGTTGGTGCCTTTACTCTTCGTTTTAGACTCTCATTATTCGCAAAATGTCACGCCATTATCTTGTGGGTGACGAACAACGGAATTTAAACAAAATTATGGTATAATTTTACACTATCGATGACTAAGAAACTCAAAAAGACGGCATCCTTAAGGCTATATCACGAGGCAGTATACAGGCGAATAGGTGTGAGCAATCTTCATAAAGGAAACAGCCACCGCTTACCGTTTTCCGGCAAACTTTATTTAGAGGTAAAAAGACAGCGTTCATTTTTCATCATTGCAGTTGGTTGCGTCCAAGTTGCCCGTTTGTTGCCCCGTGTGACAAGGCTTATACTCAATTTGTCGGAAGAGTCCATTCATTTTATTTCGATCTCCGAATTTTCACGAACTACCATTGGCTCAAGTGTCCTGCCAAAGCGAGTACATCTACAACAGAAGCTCTAAAATATAGAAACTATTTGTTTGTTAATTCAAATTCTTACGAACCTTTACAGTACTAAGCCTATGGTAATAAAAAGAAACAATGCACATCAATGTTTTTCTGAAAAGATAAGTGGATTCCTGTATTCTATAAAGACAAATCTACTCAGTCAAATTGCTTTGTTTATTGTGAAAGCTCACTTAAAAAATTCGTACCAGTATAAATTCTCAGAAGAAATATTTCCATCTGACCTTATCATTTATTATGATTAATATTTTTATACTGGTTTATTAAAAAACATTGCACTTGTACCCAATATATACATTAAAATGAAACTGGTCAAATTACAATCACATACACTATTGTCAAAAAGAGGAAAATTAGCGTTTGGACATTGATGTAACCAGCAATCTTGGGGGGGGGGGGAGTTTTTTTTAATGTTTACATTTTGGGGTTGGTTGTTGTTTGATGGTTGGGGTGTTGTTGTTGTTGTTGTTGTTGTTGTTGGTTTTTTTTTTTTTTTGGGGGGACTCATTTTTTTTCGGGGAGGGCCGAAGAGGTGCAAGAGTTCTGAGCGGGGGGGGGGAGAGTTCTGAGCGGGGGGGGGGGGGGGGGGCTCCCGCCCCTGCCCCCTCTGGCTAACCTTTCTTTTCTTTTTCAAAATTCTACGGGCCATAAGCGCAGAATGCCGCGGTATAAGCAGAGCCTTGACATTGGGCTCTGATGAAATTTTCACAGGTTGGTTTATTGGGATTTTAAATTGAAATCTAGAAGGTGGGAATAATCCTACACCAAAGACAATAGTGTAACCTTCCCTCTAACTCGGTATATGGATAATTCTCGACATTTGTCGACTTGCTGAAACGAAGAAGTCGACTTGCTGAAACGAAGAATTCTACTTACTGTAATAATTTATCTCACCAAGAATATTTTTTTTGGCATACTAATAGTCAACTCGTCATAATACTTTTCTTGTCAAGAAGAATTACTGAAACTACGACTCGCCACTCAGTGCTAATCAATGAAATTATCAGGGTCAACGTCCATGTTTCAGAAAGTCGTCTCAGAGTCATATTTTATCAGGACAAGTCGACATCTTAAATCGAGTCGACGTGGTGAGATGATTTATAAGGATAAGGTGACCTGTTCTGTTCAGAAAGTCGTCTTGGCAAGATACATTACCAGGACAAGTCGCCATCTAAGATTCAGTGCGTCGCTTTGGTGAGAAAATGTATTACGATAAGCCGACCCTTTTAGTTTAGAAAGTTGTCTTGCCGAGATATGCTGTCAGGACAAGTCGACATCCAATAGGTCGACTAGGAGAGATGATTTATTTCTTTATCTGCTTATCTTCTTATTTCCTTGTACGGCACTGTGGTGCTTCGTAGGAATGAATAGATAACAATATTAACAAACACCAGTGGGAACGTTGTGCACATCGCAGGTGTAACACAAAATGGCTAATTCATCTTAGAAGTTTTCAATCAATAGTATATGTCTTGAAGATATTTGCCATCATACTTCACGCACACTTAACCTTCCCGCCTTACATGGAGTACCTGCCTCCCGCAGAGGGAGTGAGGGCGAGAGATTAAGTAATCACAGATCCAAACATATCCGAAATAATCAACCATTGCTGTCTCAGTAATTGGTCTCACCCGACCTATGTTCGGATTATTACTAATGCAATCGGGCCAAGTGAAAAGAAATAATTGGTTGCCGTCTCGTATTGACATTAAGAAATACATCTGCTTCCTTTTGTTCGACACCCAACTTGCCTACCTTGTGTATTTATTGTGCATGACATATGAAGAGGAACCTCTCAATACACACCGGTTGATTAAAACATTTAAAGAAAGTTTAGCCTATTGTGTTACACCTGGGATGTGCACAACTTTCCCACCTGTGGTCTTTAATTTCTAAATCTATAGGGGATCAGGTAAGCTCAGTGGCTTAATCTTTTTTCTTTTACCTCTGTGGACCTCGGTTCAAATCCCACCTCGGACCGGAGCTGTGGATTGGGTTTTCAGTCCACCCGATTGCGTGGGTCTTCTCAATTTTTTTTTGTGGTTTTCCTCCCACATCAAAAACTGAACATTACTTTCTTCTCGTTTTCTATTCACTATGATGTTAATTGCGCTTGCGCTTGATGTGTAATGAAATCAACAGATGAATAAATAAATACATACATAAATATTTATAACAAGAAAGGTATTGGTAGCACTCAAAGACTAACTACTTACAATAAAACCTGCATGCTTTCGTAGCAACCTGATGATAAATAGTAGTTGCTACGAAATGACGCAGTTTTTATGTCTTTAGTTTTTAAGTGCTACCACTATCTTTTTTGTTTTATCTATCAGACTAACACGGCTATTTTTATTATTATAAATAAATATATTATAATACTTTTCATTTACTCAGACATCTTAACATGTTCTTTGTGTCTATAGAAACGAATGGTCTACCAGCTTATTAAATTTAAAATAGACCATGCGTTAATATTGATTACAATATGCTGAGTTTCGAACAGATATATTTTGCTTAAGCCAGTATCAATCCTCCAGAGAAATATTTTTGTCTGAAATAATGTGTAAGTTAAGGAAAAATTGAAAAAAACAAATGATTTAGTGTGTCTGTTGCAGGTGATGTCTTTATATGAAATTTAGAGGATTGAATTAAAATGAAATTACTCTTCAAGCGCAACAATGCTGTACCGTGTACAGTTTTGATTTTCTAGCTGGCGCAACGCGTCGTTCATTTTATGAGACATCCCACGACGCGTGAATGCTGCTTAATTGCCGACTAGGGACTTCCCTTCTGTTCACGTCCGTGCTTATTAAGGGAAATCCACTATGACGATTCAATGATGATTTGTATAGTGCCCCGTCCAACATTGTGGCTACGGACTCGGCTGTGGCCCCGGATCCGGCTCTGGATCTGGCTCTTGAGTAGGCCATGCCTCTGAATCTGGCTCTGGAGTAGGCCATGGCCTGGTCTGGCTCTGGAGTAGGCTATGGCTCTGGATCTGGCTCTGGAGTAGGCTATGGCTCTGGATATGGCTCTGGAGTAGGCCATGGCCTGGTCTGGCTCTGGAGTAGGCTATGGCTCTGGATCTGGCTCTGGAGTAGGCCATGGCTCTGGATATGGCTCTGGAGTAGGCCATGGCCTGGTCTGGCTCTTGAGTAGGCCATGGCCTGGTCTGGCTCTGGAGTAGGCTATGGCTCTGGAATAGGCCATGGCTATGGATCTGGCTCCGGAGTAGGCCATAGCTCTGGATATGGCTCTGGAGTAGGCCTTGGCCTGCCGTCGATTTCACCAAACTCTTCCTAACTTAGGATTAATCTTAGGACTTAGGACGAGTCCAAGCCTTGCACTGTACCATGTAAACCATAAGATTAATCCTAAGTTAGGACTAGTTACTCATCCTAACTCGAGATAAGGATTAATCCTAGCGTTTCGTGAAATCGGCTGCTGGTCTGGCTCTGGAGTAGGCCATGGCTCTGGATCTGGCTCTGAAGAAGGCCATGGCCTGGTCTGGCTCTGGAGTAGGCCATGGCTCTGGATCTAAATCTTGAGTAGGCCATGGCCTGAGCTGGCTCCCGATTTGGCTCTGGCCTAGGCTCTGTTTTAAGCTTAGTGTCCGGCTTAGATTGTGGCTTAGTGGCTCTAGCATAAGCGCCGGTTTCGGGCTCCGATGCTACCGCCAATTCATGTTTAAGTCATTCAGATAGCTGAAGCTTAAGTCAGACCATAGGCCATAACCTGCAGCATCGAAAACCTTGGTATTAGTAGAAGCATTGGGCCTTTTCGAAATAACCGTCTGCCTTTTGGAACCTCATGCAGAAAGCGTATTCTTTTTTAAAGAGGAACAGCGGAACATCAGCCAACCCCTTAGTTGCTACAATATAAAGTGCAGATGATCAACTGTTTAGCTTATATGTGTTTAAAATTATCTTTACCTGGATTGCTTCTCCGTGGGTTGCGGTTCGAATCTCGCCTTCTCCACGAAGCCTTGCATGTGATTTGATTTTTTAATCCCAACTTGATTGGATGTTTCTATTTGGAGTTTCCCTCCCAAATCTAAGTCTGAAAGTTTGTCCGTCGTCTTCTCCATACACAGATTTAGGCCTACGGGTTACAAAGCCTTTCACTTAGGATCCATTGGTTTTATGCAGAAAGATTTAAGTAAATATATAAACAAACAAATAAATAAACACATAACTAAAGGGATACACAACATAAAGATGAATGATTACATAATTTTTCACATTTTGCTTAGCAGTTAAGATTGTTTCACAAGCCTTCCTACAGATGAATCATGTGAAATCAAGCAGTCACTAATGCTAGAATCAGAGCCACTGACTGGAATACGACTCTACCGGGTGGTTTACGGATCCAGCCACCGGTGGGTCCCAAGCTGTGGCGGCATAAGTTCTCAAGCTGTGACGGCATAGGTTCTCACGCTAGGCGCGGTCGATCGCGATTTGCAATACGAAATGAGACGCCGATCTCTGATAATTAAAAATGACACGTTCATCATGTAACGGAAACACAATCGGCCTTGTTTCTAACGATGATGCAGGTTCTTTGTTTTTTTTTCGTTAATTGGCAATTTAGCTTTAAATTATCTTTATAACTAGAGAGGAGATTGGAGGACGGTGGGGTGTGTTACTGTCAGGGGTGAGGAGCGTAGAGTGCATTGCTCCCTTATGACCGTATTGCTGCTCATTATTTTTCTACCATGCTGTGTGTTTTATTTTTCACTTTATGTAACAGAGGTTCAGTTGTTCTTTTTCTGCCCTAATTAGAGAAAATCAGAGGACTGGGTGGTGGTGTGCTCGTGTTCGGTACTTGTGAATGGTGGTGCACATTCCACACGCCAACAAAGGGTATTTGACAGAATGGTACAATACTACCCACAAGGTTTTCTTTTCTTGAGAAAAGGGCCTAGTATAAAAACCAACAATGGAAGTACACGAATTCTCAAATATGAATTCCTGTTGAGACGTCTTTTGTTCTTTCCTTTGGTCCCTGTACGTAGCATCTCCTTTTAGAATTTTTACAAAATTTATTGTGGATGTTTCTTGTTTCTTGAGATGTAAGAAATATAATCGGTGTATTTGTGTGTGAGCGTGTCTACCCGCTGAAACCGAGGACTATAACAAAAGGGATCCGGGTGCTTGACAGAGCGAGGACGTCTTCGCTTCGCTTTCGTGTACAAAACCAATGGGGACGTCGCTAAAGAAAACTAAGGCCAAACAATAGGAGAACAAAGAGAAGTCCTCGACATACGGGATTCACAAACATGTGTGTGTTAAGGGGGGGGGGGTCCTGGAGGTGTACATAGTGCAGTTTCCTCCCTTCACTACCTTACCGTTAATCATTATTTCTCTCCTACCCTTATGTGACTGTGTTTTGCTGCTTTTGCGTCCCGTACTACAATGATCTTCCTTGTTTGCATGTCACGTTCCGCTGGAGTGCAAGGCCGAGCGATCGGGCAAAGCGCGTACTATCTTACGAAGATGAACCTTATGAAGACTTTTAGGGCAGAGATAATTTGCGTGACCTGAGGTTTGGTCTCACCACCGTCTACTGACTACAAGAAAAGGGTTTAGTGAAAACTTAGAATAAGTCATACATAAATGTTGGCTTCAGTTCAGAGAGCGGATGAATGGCAACATCTGTTTGCCTCTGCCGGCACTGATATTACATATCGTTGAATGCGACGCTCGTCTCTCAGTGACGAAGACTGGCATGGTATTGTAGTCTCTCCCTCCAGCCGTTGACTTCCTTCCATGTATATAGATACAGTCTCTGCAAGACATGCTGATGTGACCGCATCGCATATAAGATATCTTTTCAAGGAATCCTTCAATTAAATTTGCTGTCATTTCCACATCAGAGCACAAATAGGGCATCAATTTTGTTATGAACAATATGACGTTAACAAGAATGAGACTAAAAGTTGTTTTTCAACTGAATTTTTTTTTAAATTGGCGTTGAACAAAGAAAAAATTGATTAGAGTGGAATCTGAACAGACTTTGAATACAGCCAGTAGGTAACAGATTTCAGACTAATGATAAGATAATTGCAGAGACGGACAACCTCTTTCCCACGACCCCTGGTGTGCGGGATGATCGCTCAGTAGTTGTAGACGTTCAATGTTGCTTGTGGGAGAAGAAATTGAAGGAGATAGATGAAGTAGATGAAAGTAGTTTGTATTTCCAGACAGGTTATGAAAAGTATGGAGTTTTTACCCCCTTTCGCCTGACGTCATCACCACAATAATAATCCTGCTTGCGTCATTTTGTGAGTCAGTACTTGTGTGATAGCCAGTGTAGTGCGCATTTTAGGCGACGCGGCATCTACACGCCGTAAGTTCAATTTGTCTCCCAAAGTGGTGAGCGTCAGACAGTGGTCGCGTGTGACGTTGGTAAGAGGTCGTGACCTTTCCCCCTACACCATCAATACAGCGTAGTGCGGCAGATAAGAGAGACATTTGGGGGATTTGTGCCTTTTGATGACCCAAGCATGGTGTGTAGCACACAGTCAGAGTATAGCATGAGAAAGATCCATCGCAGATTGGAATGTTGAAATTTTCTTAGGTATAGATTTATCAAGCAATTGTATTTTTACAGAATAGCTACCATTGCTTGTTTTACCACCAATATTTGTTTTAAAGGACAAATCTGCGCTGGTCATGAAGCCGAATACCTTTCTCATGACATACTCTGACGGTGTGCCAAATTCCATGCTTGGATCATGGAGGGCATAATCCCATCACCTAACTGTCGTAGTAGGCGGGGAGGGGTTGGGATTGACATAAAGAAGAAGAAAAAAATCCAGACGAGAAGAAAAGATGCGGAGGAGAGGAGATTTACACAAAGAATTCTTAGCATGTTACTATAGATGTATTATGGCTTACAAGAAGAAAGCTTACAGAGCCTTCTTTTTGATTACAACACCAACTTGCGGGGGATGATGAGTCGTCACTACGATCAGTTTAGTTCCAATGACAGCCAGTCTATTCACCATGTGTTCTCCCCTGTCACCAGACATATCCCAAATATTTCGTTAGTGTTTTCTAGGGGTTTGGGTTCCGGCAGGTCTTTCGTCTTCATTTACTTTCGAGACCGCCAGGGAGCGTTCGTGGGTTTTTTCCTTCTTCATGTAATTCCATTCAAATCGTTATCATTATCAATCACACTAGACGGGAAAAGAGACAATACTGATATCTGGTGGAGAATCGTCGTTCATGTTTGTTGGGATTGTGAATATTAGCACAATCTGAGGTCGTCGAACAAACCACGAGTATCCATAGAACTCATTCTTCATCTGGTGAAAAAAAAAGTTTCATTCCATCAGTATCGGCGAAACCATGAGATGGCTGCCAACAATGTTGTACAGCTGACTTTTAAAGTTATGAAAAGCCAGCTTAGGCCACGTCACACCAGGCAATTCACAAGCAACCAGTTCCAGGTAATCCAAGAAGGCAAAATATTTACACTTCAAATTCCAAATTGCCTACACAACTCCACCGTGCGACAAGCCTTTTTTAAAAGTCTATTTTCAATAGCCCATATCCATGTCCCAATGCGCATGATCAGTTGCGCAAAAGGATTCTGGGGGAAATACGTTACACAACCATAAAACCTGGCATGGTGGCATCCATCTTGCAGCTTGATTTTTAAAAAACTGTGCTCGGTTTCCCGAGATGCATTGCGGTATATTTTTATATAATGTATATCTCTATTACTTATGTATTTATTTATTTGCAGTTTATTTAGACACTGTAGCCATGTCAGTATTACTACATAAATATCACAAAGAGCCCTGTCTACAGCAGTGAAACACTATGTACGATACATAACAATTAAGGAAAGCCATAAATGAAGAAAAAAAATCACACTCAAGCTTAATAACATGAGCTAGTACAATGACAAGAGGAAAGGTAGTAAAATGCAAGACACTTTAACATTCGTTACTAAGCAGGTGTTACATAGAACAAAATAAACTGAGCAATGTACACAAAATTCACTTTATCAACCGCAGTTAATCAAAGAGGCAAACAGTTTTATAGAGTTTACAATGTCTTTATTTCTCCGTATCCAAGCTCTGGGAACATGATCTAAGATTTTGCTCTACACTGATGTGCAATAAAGCACCGTATAAACTCAGTATTGTTGAGTCCTGTGGGAAAAAAATCCACAGGCATCCGGTTGGGATTCAAGCTAACGACCCTACGCATTTTACAGTAGGTGCTTTACCTGCTTTATAAAACACAACTATTCGTTTTCCCGATGTAGGGTGTGTGTAACATGGGTATGAGTGACAGTTGTTCTTAGATTTCTACCTTACATATACCTTAAAGTGATTTGTTTTCACCGCCAATAGACCATTATCATGCTGCCACCATCTTGGTCATGTTCCTTGTAACCACTCAGTAATGAATGCTAATATTTATTGTACAAAAAGGTACCAGACTATTTCTCCTTCCAACCTCGGTTTGGTTATATTGATTTGAATGGAAGAAAATCAAGATGGCCGTACCATGATAAAGGTCTATTGATCATGCGATCTGTGTTCAAACGCACGGTTGTGTGGTCCCCCCCCCTAAAACCTTGAAGCCAATTGTGCGTACAATGGCTTAATAGGGGATTGAAATAAAGCACGCTATAAAACAACATTAATATACCTGAAACTTATTAGTATTGTATCCTGTCGGCTCCCGTCAACTGAAAACTTATTTATTTTCTGTTTTTGTTGGGGGTACTTTATTACAAAATGATGAACTGTCGAACCATGAATAATAAAATCCGATATGAGTTTTCCCGCCTTAATAACATCGTTTGTACCTACTGCAATATCACCCCCGTAACAAGATACAGCATACTTGATAAAGAGACCCATTTGGAAATTTAAATTTCCTCCATTCTCATGAAAAAGTCATAAAGCTCTCCAGATTGGATATTACTCATCCCTTTGAAAATGTCTCTTCATCTTCGGTGACAAATTGATTTGAAAGATATGGTATACGTAGGCTCATAAAAACCAGAAATAAATGAATAACTTATGACCTTCATATTTATGGAGAAATTTGTCCGTCTGACGGGGAAAATTTGTGCCCTATTGGTCACCGAAATTGCAAAGTAATAATGAAAGAAAAAAATATCCTCGTTGCATAGAATTGTGTGCTTTCAGATGCCTGAGAAAGACCTCATGCCTAAAGCCTTTCTAAGATTCAACATTTTCGGTGGAAAATTATCTCTTTCTCTAAAACTACATTAGATCAAAGGGTGCCGTTTCTAACAATGATTATAAAATCAACAGCTCTCCAGTGCTCTCTACCAAGTAAGTTTAATTAATTTTTGGAGTAATTACCAAAAGTATACCCTCCCTTTAAATTAACAGGTCTGAGAATTAGTCTCCCCCCAAAACCAACATGGTACTAACCCTTTAAATGATCCAATTAATATGTATTCACAAGGTGACAAAATGACCACAACCGATCTCACTGGATAGTTGTTAGGCATTCACACGGTCACTGTTGACCGATTGCACAACCGTTACGTGCGGCTACCGTCTGCAACATGCTCACCATTTTGAATTCAAATTGCACGTAAACGCGACGTGGCCTGAAATGCGCGCTACGCTGTATAATGCACGGGTACATTGACTCCCAACATGGTGCAACCAAAATCATTGTAATGATGACGTCAGGTGAGTTGAATCAGTGAACCATATTGCCAGTACAGACCCTCTTCATTGCGCGTGCGAGCTTGTTGGCCACCATTTACATTCCTTGTGTGTCCTCTTTGTGGTCCTTTATGAGTTACCTCTGGTTTCGTCTTGAATGAGACTGAGAGTAGCAACATGTCGCCATAGTAGCCTCAGCACTCTGTTACATTCTTTAAAAAAAAACCGGTTCAGAATTGACTTGGGTTCTGGGTTCCGTGAGCTCTGACCAAATTCTGGGTCAGTATGACCCAGAATGTATGGCCCAGAATGGTTGTCAAAATGATCCAGAGATGGGTCAAACTGACACAGACTCCGAGGTCAAATACCATTCGAGTCATTTCGAGTCAGCCTGACCCAAAAATGGGTCAGGCTTACTAGGGCCCGGACTCCATGGCCCAATTTCATAAAGCTGTTAAGCAGAAAATACAGCTTGGCAATTTTCTATGCTAAGCGATAAATGATTGGGGCACCAGTCACAACAATGTAAAATTTATTGATTTTTGGCTGGTAACCAGTTTCTGCTAAGCAATATTTTTCTGTGCTTAGCAAGTTTTTGTGCTTACAGGTTTTATGAAATTGGGCCCTGGGCCTAATTTCATAGAGCTGCTAAGCACAACAATTTGCTTAGCATGAAATTTCTTCCTTGATAAAAACAAGATTACCAACCAAATTTCCATGTGTTGCATATTGCTTGTTACTGGTAGTCAGCTGTTGTTTGCTTATCCTGAAAATCACGTGGAAATTTGGTTGGTAATCCTGTTTTTATCCTGTTTTTGTGCTTAGCAGCTCTATGAAATTGGGCCCAGGTCACTTCTGTCCCGGGAGTTTTTAGAGTGTAGTCCCCAGTGGGATGGCATGAGTCTCCATCCAGTCGGTACAATAGAGAGCGGTGATGACCACCAATTGCAATATTTATTACCTGTCAGATCAAGCAGATTGTTAATAGAAGGAATTCAATGACAGCATCACGCCGCCATCTTAGATGATACAACAACTAACGCACACCTACGGACGCGCTGTGCGCACAGGATCAGCCAATAAGCAACCTCCATTTTGACCTCTAGCCGAGGGCGCCTTGTGCGTAAAGTCTATTAACGGGACACCAGTCACAACAAAATTGACTTATGATGGCGTTTTACCTGGTAACCTGTTTCTGCTAAGCAAAGTGTGTCTGTACTAAGATTTGTTTGTGCTTACCAGCTGTGTAAAATGTGGACACTAGCAAGTGTGCAAAAACCTCATTGGGTATCAGATTGGCTTAGTGGTATCTTTCCCTGCCTTTCACCCCTGTGGTCCACGGCTCGAATTCCACCTCCGACAACGGAGCCTTGCGTGCGTATTGGGTTTTCAGTCCCATTCCCGTTTGTATTGGTCTTCCCTTTTGTATTTTCCTCCCACATCTAAAAGTGATTATTTCCAGTGCTAGTCGCGTTTGCGGAGCCATTGGTCTCGGTACCAGCCAAAAAAACAAAACAAAAAAACTAAATAACTAAATATTAAATAAAAACAAGCTTGACCATTTATTTTAGTGAAATTTACACAATTAATTTGTTTATTTGTGTACTTCTTGGAATGGATGTTCACTTCAGTTTTGTCGAATTGCATTTGTTAGGTTTTATCATTCCCCGACCCATTCTCAGCTGTCGACCATTCACATTCTAAATTAAAAAAATAGGCGCCAACACGAGTTGCATTACGTCGTAAAAAAATGGTTAAGACAAATACAGCGATACTTCAGTTTCACAACTTAACACCATTTTTGTACTGCATTAATTTTCAACCTGCCGTGCGTACACAGTTGTAAAACCCGTGGTTTGTTTGGTATAGCAGTGATATTAATTATCGACTGTGTGATCAAGCAGTTGCTGTCAATCATACATTAAAATAATTTTCATCTCTGTTGATTTACAGCAACCGACGGTGTTTTTAAAGACCACGTTCCTGTATATAAATCGAGTTCCTCGAAAGGTCAATGGGCTCACCAAAAGAATGTTAAATGCTGCGCTCTGATCCGTTTTCTTGTTAGTCTTGATTCGAGGACGTTAAGAGGTCTACGTGCGGTTTTTCGTGACATCAGTATTAATCTTTGTAATTATTTTAATCGGCAGTTCAGTTGGGCCTCAGGGTACGAGGTTGCAAATTGACTCCACGCTACTTTTATACGACTCCGTGCACATTAAGCATACTGCATTATTAGGCGAACAGAGCACCATGGCAACGTTATGTATGTCTAGTGGCTACACCAACGCAATGGAACTCGACGAGTGCAGTAGTGGTGTACCGAAAGCACACCATTATTTGTGTTTCTGAAACTACATTCTTTTATCTTGCTAAAACCACCTTTGTCAGATGCCCTGTTTATAATATCAGTAATGATACTCATACTATTCAAAATCAGAGTCCAGACTTTTCATTGCATAGAGCCTCGGTTTGGTTGCGTTGGTTTCAATGGAAGGGGAAACAGGATGGTTAGGCCACAAAACCACAACGGAAAATTTATGGCAGACCAGCTGGTGTGTGTGTTCATTAGGAAGGCCCCGATGAAACTAATATCTATCCATCTAACCCCGCATGCCATCCCGAAGGTCTTCAGTCAAATGTATTAAGTTGCAGGTTTCTTAAAGACAAAGTGCCGCATTTGAAATTATCCAAAAGAAAAATGATCAGCTTCAATATGAAAATTCACCGAGTGTCAAGTTCGTGCCAGTATCAATCTTCCAGAGAAATAGTATGTCTGTCTCCTCTCTGAATCGAGCTTTTGACTTTGAGCCTTAAAATTACTACTGCTGATTTCGGTTGCCGTAGATGAAAAACAAACATTGAACATGCACACATCGTTGACAATTTTTACAAACCGGCTTTCTTCGTTTTCGCGAAAGAATGAAATGCAGTAATCTGATGAAATTAGGTTGGTCGATTCATGTGTTGATTGGAAACAAGAGGAATAAAATAAATTTACTTAACAAAAAATAATAAAAAAACTGTTATGTATTGTCTTTAACAAACTTCAATTGGCCTTGTCAGCGACCTGCTTGTTACTGTATCCCCGCTGGAGATATCGGTCTTCCCCCCGGGACACCAATTCGTCTTCAATGTCAGAACGAATGACACCGCACACTGCTATTGCCATCCCAACAATGCAATGAACCATCTCGAAAGCGCGCCACATTTTTGGCGCGCTTTTCTGCTGCTGCGCACCATATGCTACCGGAGAGGTGGAGGTGGAGGTGACTCAGCCATCAGCGGGCGGTGTGGTTTTCCCCTCGATGCACGGCGCAATCCTTTTGCTTGTCACGCTGAAGAGTCAGCATATGTGAATCCATTTTATCCCGGGGACTGCTCCCGTATCTCCCCCCCCCCCCCCATAAGACCCATAAAGAAGATACAATGTCTCGGAGTGACTTTCCCACCTGTTTTCTCGCTTGACTTGAAATTAAAAGTATAAATTGGTCTTGTCTGGATGACATCACGGTCGTCAGAGCTGAGATGTGACTTCTCAAAGTTGGTCAAGTTGGTTTCAGAAAAACCGTAAAAAAAAAATCTTGTCGTACTGCGCACAGAGCTTAGTTGTAATTGAGTGCATTTTCATATAATATGAGTACAGGTATACGAGAACGAGTTACACGAATACAAACCGGTAACACTAATACGAGTTTACGAGTACAATATATTAGTAAAAGTAGTACTCGATTGCGACTACGAATGTGACTACAAGAACGAGTACTTCTCTGTGAAGGGGTAGACCTTATCTTAGGGGAGTTAAATGCAATTGTTCATATTTACTATACTTTGAGTCAAGTACAAGTCTGCGATTATGAGACCGAGTTACTCAAGAATGAGAACGAGTAACTGAAGGGTGACTTACTCGAGACGAGTTACTCGAGAACGCGTTACTCGAGGACTACTTGAGGACGAGTTACTCGAGGATGAGAACGAGTGACTCAGGTATGAGTTATTCGAGAATGAGTAAATCAGGATGAGTTACTCGAGGACGAGTTACTCGAGGCCTAATTACTCAAGGACGAGTATTCTCAAGTACTAGATACTCAAGAATAAGTTACTAACAGGACGAAAATAATTTACTCGGGGACGACTACGAATTACCTGAGGACGAGTTTCTCGAGAACGATAAAGAAATACTGGAGGACGAGGATGCGCACGAATTATTCAATAACGAGAAAAAAGTTACTCGAAGACAAGAACGAGTAACTCGAGGACGAGAACGAGTTTCTCGAGGACGAGAACGAGTTATTTGAGGACGAGTACGGGTACCACACCTTTGATGGTTTCATTACAGATATCTACAGTCTGTTGGGGTGGGGGTGGGGGGGGGGGGTGGTGATGTATGGTGACTTTTCAATGACGTCATTTTGTGGCCATGATTGACAAAGCACCTCACGATGAACCATGGTATTGCGTTTACGTCATAATATGAATATATAGTCCAAACTTAGAATGACATCTAAAAAAGGTTTGTGAAACTTAATGCCGCAAACGGTTGTGAAATTTTACTAGATTGATAATACAATGCTGTGTCATGGCAAAGGACGTATGCTGAATAGATCAGCAAAAATCCAACTGTGGCTCGCTTGACATTAATAGACTCGGGAGAGAGAGAGAGAGAGAGAGAGAGAGAGAGAGAGAGAGAGAGAGAAAAAAACAAGGACGTGAAAAAATGAAGAAACTGACGCGTAAATCCAACGTCTTCATCCTAGACCAAGCCAGACCACTTCCGACTAGGGGGCGGGCCTGTTACCCAGACACTCCCGGGAGATACGCTGTCTCGTCCCCCATCATCAGCAAGAGTTGCGGGCGGCGCAGGTGCAATCTTGCCTGTTACACTACTTTACGCTTAACGGACTGTGCGCTTGTTAATTAAAACATGACACCCTTTTAGTCTTGTGTTTTACTCTGTGTGTCAATAGACGATCATGATCGTAGTCCACTGGGATTCAAGGAAAACAAGTGTAGTCTACAGACCTTTTTATTGCAACGTCACAGCCCGAGTTTTTAGGGTGGAAAACTATGGGAAGCCATAAATGCAAAGCAAAAACAGGTAGCCACAGTTTGTAACAATGTCACACAACTGTAGTGTCAATAGTGTTGAATTTGTTGGAAACAAAGCAAACAACCATTGGATGTATTCTGTTTTAATTGAACGTTTGCAGAAATGCTGAATGGTCGCATTATAGGTTAACACGATTGAATGTTTTGCTAACATCTGCCGTCCACGCTATCAGTGCGGTTTATTTATCAACAATACAAAGGTATATAACTCTTCTTCCGGCAAAGTCCTCGTGAGGATTTTATCTGCCAACCTCGTCCCCCACCTTTCGTTGCGATCCAGCTGACGTAATTTGGAAATGGCACACCCTTTTCGTCCCGTAGAGACGCCAAATGGATTGCAGTGTTTCGTTGACATACCCCCTTGATGACACCCTTTGCCTCACAATGACGCTCCTTTTCACCCCAGACCACATTGAAAAACTGATGTGTCCCGGATGTAAAGATCACTGCTAAAATTCATCTCGTCCGTGACCTGTCTTCAATGGGCGACTGAGAAACATATGCAGAATTCATTAGAAATCATCTAAACCATACGCCACGTTAAATTCTCTGTCAAACATTGAGTTTGAATGACGAGTTGTCTGCTTGAATAGTGCGATGATGAAGCAATTCTTCACGGGGCTTGCAGTCAATATTCACGGCCTCTATTGTGAGTGAGAGAAGCTGCAAGGTTGCGGAACAAACAATCCCTTCATATTGAGCAGACAAAATCTGTTTTTTTTTTATCCATTTCAGAATGTTCCAAGTTAATGATGAGTCAACCTCACCCTTGAGTCAAGATGAGATAACGAGATTTTATTAGAAAAAACATTAGTTCTGAGACGTTAGGTTGACCTTTGTCGAGGATACAATTCCACTTTTGTATCAACTTCATCATGGCCATTTTCTTTTCTATACATACATCACACTTTTGCAACGTTGGTAAAAGTATGGGCAGCCTTCACTGCAAAAAACACAACAGTTAGATGTGAATAATCTATCATATCAAAACACACAATATAACATTTACCACCCCCCCAAAAAAAAAAAAGTTTTAGTGTTTGATAAAAAGAGGGAATTTTTGCCTAGCCAGTTTATACATAATGTGATACTGAAGGCCTCCCATGTAAAATGGCGGTCAGTATTGTGAACAAAAGAAAGGTCTAAATTGAGGAATACGATTGGACAGAAGTTACTTTTGTATAATCCAACCAGGAAGCTCGTTTAAAGCTATGGTAAATGACTGGCTTCACCAATTCAGTAGAGGTTCATGTATTTGACAAGTAAGGCGTTGTCCCAACTTAGGTCTACTTAACATTTGCACAGGGCCAATAGGGGACATTTCTATTTATTTATTTATTTGTTTACCTTGTCCGGATCCACACAAGTCTGAGGAGAGCATTTCCCAGATGTCAATGCGGGGACTTTTGGGACGCTTGGCGGCAGTAGACCTACCATGTAAATCCAACGTTCTCGGTAATGTGCGCATGCTTAGAACTACGTAAACAATAGAAATTTAACTGGTGAAGTCTGCTGCCGCCTAGCGTTCCAAGGTCTCCCATTGGAATCAATCTCTTGATTTGTTCGCAAGAGTAACCCTTGAACGGACATTTTCAATGCTTTTGAGCTCTCGAGAGTTTGGGTCCAAAGAACTAGCAGGAAAGATTGACACAGCTGGGCAGGTGTGTAAATAAGTCGAGCGCTCTTTTATTGATTGGGTAAGGCAATACGAATACTGTTGACCTACGCAACATCCAGACTGGCCTTTCTTTCTCTGCCAAAATAGTCTCATTATTACAAGGTTTTCGATTACATGATGTGAAAATAGGATGTGAAATCGCGGTCCATAAAGAAGAAACTATGTTATGTTCAGACTAAAGGTTCTTGCTTCATGTAGGTTCTTGATTCATACAGGTTCTTGATTCACACAGGTTCTTGATTCATGTAGGTTCTTGATTCATACGTGTTCTTGATTCATACAGGTTCTTGATTCATACAGGTTCTTGATACGTGCAGGTTTTTGATTCATACAGGTTCTTGATTCTGGTTGGTTCTTGATTCATACAGGTTCTTGATTCGTGCAGATTCTTGATTCATACGGGTTTTTGATAAATACACGTTCTTGATTAACATATGAATCAAAAACCTGCATACAGGTTCTTGATTCATCCAGGTTCTTGATTCATCCAGGTTCTTGATTCACGTTGGTTCTTGATTCATATACAGGTTCTTGATTCATGCAGGTACCTGAATCCGCAAACCCACTCCCATTTATGCATCCCTGTGTAGATTTCTTTGTTCTTTGTTTTGTCCCCGTACTTGACATCCTCCGATTGGCTTTGTACACACAATTCCTAGTGGACCATCCCTCTTTAGAATTCTCTGTGGAGATCTTTTTGTCCCCATTTGTGTTCAGCCTCCATAACACCATTAAAACACCTTTTTGACTTAAGTAGTTTCGTGAATACAGCCCCAGGGCCCAATTGCATAGAGCTGCTTAAGCACAAACAAAATTACGCCTACCAGGATAAAGTAACCAGCTTATGGCACATGTACCATCTGTGACTGGCACCTTGCCCTTTTTTTGCTTAGCAGCAAACTGTTCAGCAACAGAGCTATGCAATTAGGTCCAAGGCACGATTTCATAGAGCTGCTTGCACAAAAAGATGCTGAGCACAACAACATTACCAGATTAAGGTTTCCAGCCAAACTACCATGTCGCATGCTCTATTTGTGACTGATATTCTGCTCTAATGTGCACATTTTCTGCTAAACTAGGCAGAATAATCTGCTTACCGTTTTCATCTCTAAAAAAGTTTCCACAGATGTCAATAAATTAACTAGACGGTGACTTTACCTTTAAAATTCCATGTTATCCACAAAGTGTTAAATTTCAATCATCGACCGTTAATTAGTGGATTACTTTCTCATCTCCGACCCTTGTCAATAATTTTGACAAATCGGTCGGCAAAATAGTCCCCTGACAATGGTATCAGTTCAGTAAGAAAATGAAACCAACAGCTGTTTTTATGATTACCTATTATGGTGTCCTGTTAAAAGGAAAATCAGAGATGTAGAGTTTGGTGATTTCCGTGTTCTGTCGAAAACTTGACATTAAAGGATGATTTATTCCTACTGGTATTGCCCGATGGATTATGCCTGCAGTGGGATGTTTTAATTTTGACTTTTCTTTCTACCGGTATTGGAAATATGGTCTTGAAGCTGAAAAAAGGGTCGTTTATGAAAAATAAAAAGGAAAGAAGACAACAAAATATGAAATCCATCTCTATAGGTCCAAGAGGTCAGATTACAACCAGATGTTCCACATGTCAAAACCTGTCTTTTGTTGACAATCACCATGGCCAGCATTTTGTATGGGCTTTCTTGAGAGTTACAACACTGCTACGGTGCGTTCCATATGTCCCTACCCTTTTTCACATTTCGTTTTGCGTCGCAATTTATTTTCGTTTCATCGAGTCGCAATTATTTTGCGTCGAGTTTTTGTTTATTGACTGGGTTAATTTTAATTCAATTTTCAAAAAAGTTAGAATGGGATGTGAGCCTGCAACCCACGGGTTAACGTGCCGGCGCTCTACCAACTGAGCCTTATTGTTGGCGGTCTCACTATTCTACCACGTTTCTTTGTTCACCCCCAAATTGAATTAAAATTACCCAGTCAGTTGTCCTAAGAAAACTTTTTATCACTTTATTCAATTTTACAAAGTCTGCCTTCGTAAGATTTCTTGACAGCTTGAGCAAGGCACTTAACCATAATTGCTTCGTAAAAAGTTGGAAAGGTAGTGCATTCTGCTCTACCAGCCGGGCTCCTAGTGGATGATACCCATGCCTACATCCTTACTGACTGTGAAGAAAGTAACCATGTCTCAGCCCCAGGAGTAGGTGACAATGTGCCCCCGATGACAGTTGATTTGGGTTGACAGCCCAGATAAGTTAAGTGTAGCCCTCCCCTTGAAGTGACCATCCGGCCTTGTGATGTAAGGCGACAGCTCATAAACAATATTTTTAAAAGCTTTAGACAAAACATCCATTTTGCACAAAAAATCAATTGCTTTGCCAGCTCTTTCAACTGACGTGATGGTACTAATGGAATATTGTTTCATCAGGCGTTTGTGTCTGATTCCCTACGTACACAAATGGTAATGATTAACTAAAATCCGGCTTCGGTTTGGTTGCACTAAGACTCGGATGAAGACAAATCGAGGCAACTTCACCATCATGACAAATCTAGGCTCTTAAAGATAAAGTGCGGGATTGGTTAAAAAGTGTTTATTTATTTATTAGAATTTAATATGAAAGCTCACTGATTATGAACTTTATAACAGTGCCATTTGAGGGCGTTACTAAACTTTTTATTTTATTTTTGTTTTGATTGATTGATTGATTGATTGATTGATTGATTTTTATTTTGTTTTATTTTATTATATTTTATTTTTATGTTATTTTTTGTATGGAGGCAAGCGTTGGCAAAGACATGATGGCCTTTTGATGTATCTAACCATTCATTTGTGCATTTTTTCGACCTCATGGTCGGGGGGGGGGGGGGTGGTAGGGGGGCAAGGGCTCCAAGCTGTGGGGTGTTGCTCCCTCTCCATGCCCCCACTGGTTCTGGTGCCAATCCTCGGTCTCCACAGTGGATTGCTTCCGTCTAAAAACACCTTCTAGGTCGAGGGAAATTTATTACAAGATTTTACTACTCACCATTGCTTATTTCGATTTCCGCAATTGGAATAAGATCACTACAAATGTGTACAAAATCCTCAATAGGACATAAACCAAACTTTGTTGTTTTCAATAAGGCACTAATTTATTTTGAAGACATTTCCACAGGTTGTTTGTAGTGTGTTTAGTGAAAGCTAGAATGTGGGAGGGAACTTTACCAATAACGTACTTTCCCATCTCTAACAGGGGATCACGTTGCAGTTGATGGCATTTTGGGGAGACTGGAAGGAACTTCACTTCCTGTCTCTGTCTGAAATCGCCCCCTTTTTAACTTTCTTGACAATTCATCACTTATTTCAGTGGTAATTCTGCAATGGGGAAACGGCGTGTAGGAAACCACACCCATTACTGGCTGAAATAAAGTAACCATAAAGAGAATCGGAAATGAAATCGTCTGCTGGCTCAAGTCATGAAGTTGTTCAACTATCAGTCACTCTACAAACGCGTTCTGTTTCAGGAAAGACTACAAACTCTGAGTAAATAAAGACTATAATAAGCTGCAAACTTACAAAGGGGAGCATCAACTTTGAAAACGTTGAGAAATCTGATTGTTTATGTTTTACGTCTCTCCCTAAGAACCAGGCAAATGAATTCGAAGCGTTCTGATTTACATTTTAAAAATCTTGTCAAAAGTGACACAGACAATATAATCTCATGCACCTTATTACTGATTATTAGTATTATTGTTTTGTTTTTTTCCACATTCTGGTTATGAAAGTATGGAACTTTCAAAAGTCACTTGCACTGTATCCCCAAAGGTCCGATGTGATCGTGAGGAGAAGATGGCGAGGAAATGTTCAGTTTTATAGGTCCCTATAATTGGAGAAAAAGCTTAATGGGGAAACCTACACAACAGGGCCCAATTTCATAGAAGCTGCTTATTAAGCAGCAAATAGTGCTTAATGTTTCTGTGAAGCAAAAATAAGCAGGATACCAGTCACACAATGTACATGTGACATGGTATTTTAGTTGGTAACCTTATTCTGGTAAGCACAAATTTGTTGCGGCTTAGCTAACTTTTGTGCAGCTCTATGAAACTGGGCCCGGGAGTCCAAGTCCCCAAATGACTCTAGCAAGATTTGGTAATGCCGTGTGAATTGGGTCAATGTAGGTCTGTCACTGGTTATGTCATTATTAATTAGACCTGCTGGCGACTCACAATGCGTGTGTGTGTTTCAGGCCACAGGAAAATAATATAAGGGCATATATCTATCGTCGTGTGTTAATTGTAATGCTTTGGATGGTGTGGTCATTTTACAGTTATTACTGTCATGGGAAAGCCGTTACTAATACTTCGATTTCATGGAGTTATGCAAGCTTCAAACAAATCCATGGAAGCTACTGAAGATTTCGTGACTGCTGACTGAATGGTGTTCTATAATGGACACCTACATGGCGACTTTTTTTTTTCCTACGCAGCGACTTTTTTGCGGTGATTTTGTTTTGTTTTTGTATTTTGCCGTTACCTTTTGTGTTTTAACGCTACACACGATGTGTGGACCTGAGAACAAAAGAGACCAACATAATGAAACACTATGTGGACTTACACACGTCCACACAGTGTTATTTACAGTGTTGAGGAATATGATTTTAAAGTAGCCAAACACCATGTTGCCTGATTCAAAATCCCAACAAAATTATTCCTCTTCTCGAATGAAGAATATAAATTATTAAATAAAAACAAGTTTAAGACGGACGTGTATTTTTTTTAACAACATTTCATTATCACCATTATAAAGTAATTTGAGCTGACAAACTCGTTATGGTATTAACTTCCTCAATTATATACTTTTTGGCAAAAGAAAAATCTGATTATACACATTTATTCAGTCGGAATAATTTCCTTCTGGTGAAAATATTCCTGGCGCCTCGACTACGGGCTTTGAGTCTAATGGAAACCTACTTATAGTTTTAAATTATTAGTCGGAAAAATTCAACTCCCTGTGGAAAATGTTTCGGCTTCAGAAGCTAGGAGGGAATTTTTAGTGTTGATCAAATCTCAGAAATCTTACAGGCAGACCGGTTCCCGCCTCAAATTAAAAAGTAAAACACAACATACAGTGAGAGTCAAGATGGGTCAAATTCGCACAATGACCGGGGGGAGGGGGGGTTGTCAAAAAAGCCGAGTCCTCACGACCAAAAGTATAAGGATGGTTACCAGTCAGCAAATGGTCGTCGTCCGAACTTGGGCTCAGAAGTTTCACCAAGCCGCGTTTTGGATAATTTTTTCCCCCAGGATAATTTGTTTATGATTTTTTTAAAATAACCTTGAGGACTGGAATGAATTTATCCCTTCAAAAACCACTCACATATAATCTCCCCGGGATAAAATGGGTCTCTTATTCATAATTCTGCATACCTGTCGTGAAAACAATGAGCCATTGTCAGTCATGATGAGTGCCCATCAAGGACGGCAGCGCTGTTCATCATTATTATTCGAACTTCTTGAAAGCCACATTAATTAAAATGAAGGAACAAACAACCAATGATGGAACATGCCATTAACCATTATCTACCAGTACCTTTTCACCAACAGTAAAACAAACATTACTTTCCTTCTAAAGTCGTTAACATTATAAGCTAAGGTCACGAGTAGCAGTATGTAATTTGAACATGTCGTGACTATTAAATTCTACAGAAAAGATAGAAGCGGGCGGGAATTTTGATCGGATATCAATTTTTTGTTGCTTTTTTTAATGAGCGATCGCCTAATATCACACGACCGGACTGCCACTTCAAGGTTAGGGCTACACTTAACTGATGTGGGCAGTCGGCCCAGATCAACTGTCCTCATGGGCATGTTGCCACCTACTCCTGGGGCTGAAACAGGGTTACCTCCTTCACAGTCCGTAAGGATGAAGCCATGGGTATCATCCACTAGGAGCCTGGTTGGCAGAGCAGAATGCACTACCTTTCCAACTTTTCACAAAGCAATTATTGTTTAGTGCCTTGCTCAAGGGTAAAAGTACATTTAATTTGTTTTCTACTCGTTATTTAAATATTAGTTTACTTCTATATTTAGTGAGGTTTTAGCACACCCAGCTGTTCATTTAATCATTTAGCAAAGAGTTTAACAAACTAATATATTCAACTTTAAATTATATTTACACTGCTTTTAATACAAACACAACACAACCTGTTACTGATAATAACACAATCCAAACAACTCGTTTTTAATAAAAAACACAATCAAAACAACCTGTGTAAAAATTTAATCAATTTACCACATCCCATTTTATTCGCGGGGGGGGGGGGGGGTTGAATCTAAAAAGAAAACTAAAAAAAAAAAAACCCAACAACAACAACAACACGGAAAAACAGTTTATGTTTTAAGGGATTTTTGTTAATTTACATTGCATGAAATTTCGACTTTGTCGGTATTTTAGACGAAATTATCTTCCCGGAGCATTGGTACTGGTATGAGTTTTATCATTAATGAGTTTTCAGATCGCAATTAATGTTTCATTTCATAAATTACAATTCTGTATACTCTGGAGATATGCCTAGTTCTGAAAAGAACTGTCCTTCTTCTTATTAACTACTACCTGGGCGGGGGTAGGACATCGGCCGGGACTGCTACGTTCGCTGAGCGGATCGAGGGGACTTCTCGTTGTTAACTTCACTGCCGCGGCTGTTTGGCGGGTGAAATGACCGGTTAGGCAGGGCTTGAAAAACGCCATCTAATCATTGCCATATCTATACAGAGTATACTCTTGATATGAAGTTGGTTAATAGGCTAAGTATATTTACCATGGGAAACTGTCCACAGGGAGTGAGATCATGAGAAAGCGATGACTGAGCTAAACAAATACAATCATCCAATACGTGGACAACCATCCTTGAGGATCTTCAAGTACACAGTACGACACAAATTCCCAAATTTGTTTGAATTAATGTGTGACGTGTTTCTTGAAGAGCCCCACCATTGGGGAAGTTGCTGGGGGATAGAGCGACATTTGCCCGCCCATACAGACAATTAAACGAAAGTGAAGTCAATATTAAATATCAATGCCTATAGGAATATTCGTTTGATTGTGCTTTAGTATAATTGGATCATTTCGTTTGTTCTCGAGATTGACGTCATCAAATATATTTATGGAGATGGACTTGAATTAAGCCCAAACCCTGGTTTTGTTCTCCGACGAACAAAACAGGTGTCGTAATTGCGAAAAACCTCAACCAAAAATACATGGCTTCAAGAGAGAGAGACAGAGAGAGCAAGGGCGGGAAAAATGCACTGTCAAATTCTGCTTTTTTGGTCTATTGTCATGTGCAGACATCCCGTTCAAATAAATGTTAAGTATAGTTCAAGGATTGTGGCATGTTCTAGACCTACCCCACTCATACCACACTCTGCAAAATTGCAGGTCAGAAGTGATCTTTAGGGCTTGACCCATTTCGGGTTCAATATGAACCTGACCGCAACAGTGTCAAACTGACGCTGAATCCGAGTCAAAATCCAAATGTTTTTAGCAGTTTCCGGATCAGCATGACCCATAAGTTGGTCAGGCTCCCTGAGACCCGGGATCTGGGTCATTATTTATTTATGTATTTATTATTGATGTAAGGTGGACTGTGTTCTTGGATCCTCAGGAATTCTTTAGAGGATTCTTTGGGTGGGGGGGGGGGGGTGGATTTGTTATAGGAACATTTGGGAAATCCCTCTGCCACGTCAGTTATGATGGTTCAGGGGCAGAGCAATCACCAAGTTGAAAAATACTCACGGTGGAAAATACTCCGTCAAGATGGTGGCCAGATGTTGCTACTCGTACAGTACTGTCTATTTTAAAAGGTGTATTTTTTAATGCATTTTGTTGTTGGTGAATCCTATGTAGATAAAGCCGATCCCCCGTCACTTTTCTTCCACCTTTCCTTCCGACCACGCCCTCTCCTAACGAAACAGCTTTCGTACACGTTTATCCATGAGGTATAGTTTAACACGTGGCGTGTCGTGGCCGGGTGGTTAAGAGCACCGGACTCAAGCTCTGGTGTTTCTAATCAGCAGAGTGTGGGTTTGAGTCCCGGTCATGGCACTTGTGTCCTTGAGCAAGATACTTTACCATAACTGCTTTGCCCTTCGGATGGGACATTAAGCCAGGTCCTGTACTAGGATTGGCAGTGCACGTACAAGAACCCAGATCTTTAAGAGTTAAGCCCGGTTCATACTTCCTGCGAATGCGAATGCGAAGCGAACATGACGTGAATTTGACGTCACAACTCTGTTTTCGCTGCGAATATTCGTTGCGAATTTGTGACGTCAACATTCGCTTCGCATTCGCATTCGCATTCGCAGGAAGTATGAACCGGGCTTAAGGGGTTTCTCGTGCACATAGCAAGCACCCTTGTTTAGGCTTCCATCCTTAGGCCTTCGAGCTACAGTGATAAGTTCACGTATGCAGCCTCATTGGTTTCATAATAATGTATAATAACAACTGCAACATTGTCCACTCTTTTCAACATGGTAATGACGTCCATCCATGAAATGGCTACGCCGCTGCATGAAAGCCATTCATCACATGTTCCTCCGCAACTAGAGACAAGACAGATTAAATGAATCATTATATTCATAATTATATAGATACTTCAACGATCCATTGTATCAACCTTTGCTTACAGTAGCTAACGATTGCAAACGATTCGTGTAAAAGCGATTTTTTTCACCGCGATTGTCCCGTCGAGTCTGGTTTCCTAATTGCCATTTGTCATGCTTCTCATCATAAAACGTCTAGTGCCTTCATTGTTCATTTTTTTGACGACTGCCCTTCAAGATTATGATTTCCCATTAGGCCCATCAACTAATCAGTGTTATCTTTTCCTAGAAATATTCTGTGCGTGATTGAAAAGACAGTATGTTTGTGTTGCATTGTTCAATTAACAAAATTTTGTTTCATTTCATATGAAGATTAGTAAACATTGTTAGGGTACAATATCTATTAAACATACGAGGAAAATATCGAAAATGTATAACATGGGAAATGGGTTAGAAGGTATTGTCTTGAAGCCAAGGCTAGTGGCGAGATGCCTGACGCGCAGACAAACACACACACACACACACCCAACCTTACGGATCCGGTTTGTGGGGTACTGCTATTGTTGTTCTATTGTTCCCTTTTCTAAAGAATTCCCTTGTGGGGCCCTATTGTTCCTATTGAAATTGCCTTGTGGGGTCCATTGTTCCATTGTTAAAAGTACCCCGTAAGTTGGCATGTGTAAGGGCACACAGTCTTGTTTTGCAGTCGTTGTGTGGACATTCCTTTGTTCTGTACACTTAAGGAAAATCCTATTCCTCAACACTGCAAATAACGTTGTGTGGACGTGTGTAAGTCCACATAGTGCTTCAGATCCCTACATTATGTGGACCTCTTTTGTTCTCAAGTCCACACTGCGTATGTAGCGCTTGCCCACACCCAAGTGTGTAAATGGTATAATACCGAGGACATCCCATGCTGTGGACTTAGTTTTTTTAGCGACGTTCCCATTGGTTTTGTACACGAAACAAACCGAGGACTGTCCCCGATATGTTTTTTTCCGGATCCCTATTGCTAAAGTCCTCGGTTTTAATGCGTAGACATGTTCACACACACACAACAGAAACAAAGACAAGAACACACAGCTCTGTGTTGCAGTCACTCTGTGGCGGTCACCGGCCCTGGCGGTCTTTCACTTTCGTGTTATACTTACAGATATAGCACTCAGGTCAATTCCTGTATATGAGTCTGCGGACATTCCTTTGTTCTGTACACGTAAAGAAAATCATATTCTTCAACACTGTTAATAACACTGTGTGGACGTGTGTAAGTCCACATAGTGTTCCAAGTCCCTACATAATGTGGACCCCTTTTGTTCTCGGGTCCACACTTCGTATGTAGCGTTAAAACACACGGACTAACATGTTGAATCAAGACAGAACAAAAACATTAACATGTACAGAGAAAAACTAGAACAAAACATACACTATTGGCTTAGAATTGACGCTGATTTCTGGTCGACGGGTGTCTGAACTTTTTCTGTGTCAGCATGACCAGGAATCTCTAACAAACTGACCCCAGACAGTTTCTAATCGACGTAGAATCCGACTCAAATCCCAATTTAACAATTGTTTATGTCAGCTAGACCCAATTATAGATCGGCCCCACGTGGGAACCGAATCCGAGTATTCAAGTGTAATAGATGATTTTACAGATTCGTCAGTGGCATTCATTTTGTTCGTTTTATGGTAACGATCATAACACTGTGATTAAAGTTCATCACATGCTTAAAAAGAGAACGCATGCCTTTGGGTTTTGGAACTGTTCTATTGTTTTAATCTCATATAAATGTAGATATGTACAATAAAATTAACCTGTGAAAATTTCATTTGAAAAGGTGGTAGCGTTTTTGAGATATCGCCGAAAATCCGGAGCGGTTATGTCCACGCAGGAAGAAAAGTCCGTAATTGGAATTCTCAATCGGAAAAACTGATAGCCCATCTTTTTCCATAACCACATTATTTAAAGTTGAAATGCTTCTCAAAATGTTTTATACTATCGAAAGCAGCCGCACTTCTAACCAAGTACGTTTTTATTGCCATAACTTTTTAGAGTGATTGCCAAACGTATACAGACCCTTTAAGTAAAAAACTCAATTTATTGAACCATTTCGTGATGAAGGGGTCATAAAGAGTAGTGCAGTCTGTCTCTAGCCAATTTTGCTCATCAGGCCGGTGTTTATATCCGGTTGCATTAGCATGAAACGATTGAGAATATTTCTATTTCCCCCTGGACAGGATGCCGTCCATTGTTGGTTACTCCTCATCTCTCGCCGGTACTCATTTTGTACTCCTGTGTGCAGAGCAGTAATTATGAAAAAGTACCTTGCTCAAGGACACAAGTGTCGTGACTGATCAGGGCAGGATTCGGACGCACTTTCTATAAAATTACAGACAAGGGTATTTAAAAAAACCAAACATTTTCATGTGAGACAAACTTTTGGACAACCCCCACCCCCGAAGCCAAGAAATTTGACTTGCGTGCAAAGAAAGGAACAGAAGGAGTCGGCGCTCTGGTAGACGTACACTCATTTCGGAGCACATTGATAACTTTTAAAACAGAATGTCACCCGGAAGCTGTGTCACTCTGAATGTGATTATCACTGAGTAGTAGCGACTGTACCCAGCTGAGGAAGTGTCGCCAGAATGACTGGTTTCACCATACTATGACACTTTTAGGTTTTAGGTAACTTTTGTTTGAATACACCCACACCAAACACTGCTCCCATTCTCAGAAATGCATCCTTGTGGAGCATTCTTTTGTTCTTTCCTTTGTCCCTGCACTTAACAGTTTCCCATAGACATTGTACACAAATTTCCTTGTGGAGCACCCCGGTCTTTAGAAGTTCCATGTGGATGCCTTTTGTTTTCCTTTTTTTGTTTTGTCCTTTGTCTCAAATTTGTACCGAAATTGAGCACACTCCTGTGATGTTCACCATATCTCAAGAAGGATATAAAAGTGACAGGCCGTGTCAGAATTAGCAGCTACGGCTTGCTCGTCACGTGAACGAGGGTTGAATCATTAGATGCCCATAGCGCCATTCTTAGCAATAGCCGTAGCCGTAGCCGCAAATTCGGACACGGCCGTATAGTTTTGAATATCCAAACGTTTTGCAAAGTCTTGAGAGGCTACCAGCCAAAATGTCATAGATGCACTATTGTAAAAAAAAAACCTGGTTGACTGTCATTCACCAAAAGAGATAAATAAAGTTCTGCCGACTAGTTACAGGGTACCAACTGAAAAGTTATCATGCGTGGATAATATTGTTGTTAACTGGTTTCCCGTTAAGTGCAAACATAAAAACAAAACCTGTTCCGACTGCTAAGTCGGAACAGCTAATGAGACTTGGGACACAAAAACGTTTTGCTGAGTAGTGACGGACTACCAGCCAAGAGAGCATTAGATGTGTTGACTGGTTCCTGCTAACTAAGGAGGGACTCAAAATAACTGTAGTCCCCCGATTTGCTTAATTAAATGGTGCCCATTAATGTACAATGACTGGATAAATGAGGATGGATCGATGCACTTTTCATTCCGGGCGTGTGGGGAGACGATTCCATCAGGGTGGAATGGACAAAATTACCGGTAGGCGAGACAGGAGCAGGTTGGTCATCGGATCTGATAATCCACAGGGAAACATCCGCCGTTCATCAACCATGTTTGCTTCCCTTATGGTCTCCATGTATTTGATTTATAGAAGTCATAATGAACGTAGTTTTACTTTAATGCTATAGTCTGCCGCCCAAGCGTTAGTTGTAGTTAACTAATGTGGGAGATTGTAAAGCCCAAACTAATTTGAATCGCAAGGGTTGAGCGCCAATGGTTCAACATAACTAGCTAAACGGATCGAATCAAGACTATCTCTTCTGGATGAACGAGAACTGATTGAAGTGGCAACATAAAACAGACAAAAAGCAGTAATTTAGAAGCTTAATCTAGTTGCGCCCAATGTGTTACAGATGTTGGGAATGCTTACACGTGTTTGATTGACGTATGTGGTGTCACCATGGCAACACAAACACATGGTTGGTATTAAATTATTTGCTTCTAATTGGGTTTACGACGGCGGAATTGATTGTGGGATATGCGGAGTGCCCGAAATGATGCCTGATCTAACTACAAAAAAACACAAAAAAAACCCACAAAAACCGAGAAAAGCTGAAACTCGTACTGCGCACTGTTAGCCTTGGATTGTGTTGTCAATTACTATAGACGGGGAATTATGTTGCGGCGGTAATTAAGGGCACTAAAAGATTCTCAGAATTTTGGTCCTCCTTATTGTAAATTTGTGGTTGTAAAGTACATCATTATGTTGTAGAGGAGTACCTTCACATTAGTTTACATCCTCTAGTTTTAAATAAACAAACCACTTACTAACAACCTTTAGCAAAAAGCAGATAGATGTTTTGGGGGTTTTTTTCTGAACGAATTTCGACAGATGATAATTGTTTCAAAAGAAAAACATGCAAACACTTTCTTATGCCATGGACAATGCACAAAGTACATAACAAGCCAAGTTATTTGTAAGTGGCTGATGGACGTGAGATACTGCCAGGATCCAGACAATTCTTTATTATTAGTTTTTAATTAACTACAACTTAGCATTGGGGGACAGTTTCGTGAAATACCTTGAACGAAACCTTTCCCGCATCTTGTATTAAAATATCTTTTTTCAAAGGTGGCTATGTTTGAGTGCAACAACAGATCGCGGTGTACGTTTAGTTACATATTCATATAGGCATGACGTGCTTATTTTTGTTAATGCTGAAATAGAAATGAAACGGGGGCAGTCAAAATTCTGGTCTTTGGTAGAATTTTAGATGGAAATATGTCTCCCTAGGATTGGAACGGGCACAGTAAATACTTTCTAAGGCCAATGAACATTAAATATGAGCTTCTAGTCAGCACCCTCATGGAAATATGACCACGTACTGAAAATTTTCATTTTGATTTTCATTTTTTAAAAGTACCCATGATTCATCTGAAAATATTTTTTATTTAGTTAAATAATTTGTTCAAGTAATTGCGTCAGTACTGGGACGGTAACATTCAATATATACCGCACATAAAGATCAAATGATTGGTTGGACATACGTCACGTGTCACCCTTCATTTTGCCATGTATACTGCCGCGACGCACCAACATGTAGCGTACAGGAGTCATGTAATGAAAATTTTTGTAGGAAGCTTCGGACGCTTTGCAGCGTCGTTTCCAAAATAATCGTTCCCCGCCCGTTTGAACAAATCACGCTGGACAAGGTTGGTGTCTGCATGGAGTCGTCCACGTAGTTGAGAAGTTTTTAAAAAATGTTTTAAAAGAATTTTCAGAGTGATGGGGTTGACGAGTTTGAATGTTTTCTTTGTGTTTATTGTAAAAATATGTGAAATGACATGGCTCTATCTGTGAGTTATCATTCTATATAAAACAATTGAAACATTTCCTTTTTCGCATTGTTGCAGAATATGATCACTGTGTGAAATTTGGCGTCGCCTCTTAAAATATAATAAGTCCACATTTTATCCCGTGATTACATTCTGCGACAATGCACTCATAATATGCATCCAACATTCGTATGTATGAACAAATTATTGTTTCCCTCATTCAATTTTCAGGGATGAGTTGACGAGAAACTAACATTTAAATTTTATTGGCCTAATCGGGAAGCTTCAAGATTCAAATCATTCAAAACTGTTTCTATAATCACCAACGAAATGGTATATATTATATATATTTTATCTCAAAGACATGATTAACGACGGCTATTACTAGGATAAAAGCTGTCATATTAGGCACACTTATTCGTTTTTTAGAGAAGTCATTTATAATTTCTTTTGCATATGCAAACACAATCGCCACTTACTTACGGACCATCTATCGTCACTTTTAATAAGCCTCTGTGTATAGGAAAACAATTAATATTTTTTTATCCTCCACGCAAATTTAGCATTAAAAAAACCGCACAACAATATAATGTGTGCTAGATTCAGATTGAACAAAACCCTACAAAAGTTTATTTCGCAAAATGTATTACTCCGTCACTCCAAATTGATCTGAAGTCGAATCCAATTACGTGACCTTTTCTAATCGGCACTCTAAAAGTTATTCAAATCATTTTTAGACGCTGCTTCATAGTCCCATAAAGCATGTAGAACGAAAAATAAATCACAATTGCGCATGTCCTAATCCACCGAAGATACATTTTTCAGATTCCTTTCTGCGCGGAAATTACATCAAATCCTCACCCGTAGTAGTAAAACATAAATTATGAGCGGTCGGGAAATTTCACAACTGACTATAGATTACGGACCAATGGAGACAACCCATTACGTCCATCATTAACGCCGCTAAAAGCCTGGCCTAGAAACCGAAGTGAAATATTCACTTTCTCACCCGGCAGAGCCCACGGTTTTGGATCTTGTCGAAGCAATGCAACCACACAGAAAATTAGAACAGATTATGTTATCAATGTCCATTCCTTGTTATCGAACGAGAAAGCCCACATCGTCTTTCAGGCTTAAAGAGCCAATGCAATGTGTTTGTTAAAAACATGATGTGTCCACTCACAATTAGCCCTTGCCATGAAATATGCTAATTACATTCGCGCATGCGTACTATTGGTTGACAAACGCCAAAGAGTAGGAACACTCACAAATGCGTATGCGTCACGCCAGCGCCAGTCCCATACCAAAAGGCACGACGTTCCCTCATTTCTCCAACCAGTGGAGTTGGTGCGCACGCACGATGTGTAATTTACGTTATTTTATGGGAAATATTCATTGTTTTTAAACCCTGCACAAAGTTGTTTGAGTTTTGATACTTTTTGAAATGGTTAACTCTTATGCAAATGAAAAATTAGCGCACGAAATGAATTGATGTGATGTCATGGCAAGAAAAAGGTATCTTTTGATTTTCTGTCATACTAATGGGAAATTTTAGTGGGACGCGAGGTGGCAGCAGACATATCAGGTTCCTGGAAATGTGCGCATGCTCAGAACTACGGAAGCTATGTAAATTTACCTGGTCTGCTGCCACCTAACGTGAATTCTCCCTTTGATTGCACTCCTTATCCACGTTTTATTTCCAAAGGTGCAGCGATTGTGTACACATTTTGCGTATTAATTTTGTTTTAAATGTAATGTATTGAGTGTTATTGATGTATAAACAAGATCCCCAAACATTTTGCATTTGTACTCTTAGAGAAATAAACCTGTATACGTAAACCAATACAAGATTTATTTTTCTCGAACGTGAACACAAAACTTCAATCCAAATTTGTACATTAGGAGGTAATAGTCATTTTTATGACATAGTCGAATTTAATCTGCCCCAAACCAACGACGAAGCATCCATGTTTATATTAACTGGTACCCACGTAAATAACGTCGGTGTATGTCAATTAGCAATGTATACGTTCACTGGTAACACAGATCAAAATTTACGACTTCTTGTACGGATTTATTATTAATCAAGGAGTTTATTGGAGGTGTCTGACCTGATGCCTGTGAAGTGATTCTGCAACCCTTCAAGGCCTTGGCTCTTTCATAAATCTTCCGTAAAAATTATTGGATTGCGAATCAAAATTGGTTCCAGTGACCACTGCGGGAATGATTGATTATTTGTCTTTCACCAACGTCTTGAATAAAGGCTAATTGTAGCTGTAAAATATTCACACGACACTGATCTCATCCAAGAATGTTGCGATCGAGCCCTTTAGTAGCAGGCAAAAAGTGACAATAATTGTTTGCTATGGATTTACACAAATAGACCTATTGAATCTTTGCACAACACGTAGCGCACTTACACGCCCTTATCCTGTCCATCATTTTTGGAAATGCACACAAAGGACTTGACTCCCAAAGCGGCGGAATGGTAGGCGCGCATTTCGCAGATTGCGTTCCGTATTGGGCAAGGGGTCAAAACAGGAAGAGGTTACTGGGGAGTTTTAAGTCTGGGCTCGATTTCACTCAGATGAGTTGTCGATATTGTCATCTTTGTGAAAGGGGTAGGGGGTAATGGTCTGATGCGCATGCGCGTACGTCAGCCCATCCCAGCGTCTCTGGATGGTGGGCTAGGACCAAGCGAATAACAGTTGAAGATGGGAAAGAGGAAGACGGTTTTGTATCTCGGTGTGATTCACTGCAGTTGGTAGCCTGATCGCTACCAAATTAATACCTCTCGATATGATCAAGCAAGGCATTCCGGGGGAAATGGTGTGGCAAGACTGTACACCACTGGAAACGAGGTTGCATCGCACCTTTTTGTATGGGACTAATGGTGACGAGACGCATGCGCGTTTGTGCGTCTGCCTTGTGCACAATGGCGTTTGTCCACTAACAGTGTCTGTACGCATGCGTAAAAGTAATTAACATATTTCATGGGAATGGCAACGGAAACTATTGCATAAAATTGTCCTCTCTCTTTTTACTTTCAGGCATCCAGCATGGTGGGTGGCAACACACCGAACTGGCACAACGAGACATGCGAGGACCTATGCGGGTGTGTCGAGGGGGTTATGAAGGGTCTAAACAACACCCAGATCTGCATGGAGGTCAGGGGTTATCCGTGTCACCTCCTGAGGCAGTTACTGCGCGCCTCTGCCAACACAAACTGCAGCGTTGGAATGGAAGGCACATGGTTCGAATGTGACCGAGGAAAGACGCTCTGTGTCGGCGGGGATATCAGTGTAGACGATGAGGTAATAATGTGGCGAATAACCCTGGATCAGAAGCCGAAGGCTCTTGATCGGCTACAATCGTTACCACTATCCTGATCTAATTCTATGGTCTTCGGCTTCCAAAGTATTTCTCATTTTAACCCTGACCTAAAACATTGTAACACTGAGCTATCTTTGGCTTTACTGCATTATAAAAGGCCTAAGCATAATCTCAAACATGAACTTCTATCAGCAGAGCACTACAATCCCAAATCGGCGGTGACGGATCAAAAAGAGTCATTAGCCGTGGGGTGGGGATGATATAAATTCCCTTGAGCTTAGAGGGCGTTGATTCTAGGTTTCATCTTAGATATAAAAAGTACAAGATCCATGGATCATTTAAATAGATAAGACGAATAACAGGATTTCTTACACATTGCTCATATCCATCCCAATAGTAAAATGTAGGTGACACATCTTATTAATCTAAACCACGACACAAACTCCTCCGTTCCCTGAAATGATGTGACCATTGTTCTGTCAACACAGAAAACAACCCCATTGTAAAACCTTTCAGCTGGCCCCTCGCGATAATCTAACACCATTCCAAGCAGGTGATTTATTTCTCCATGCCCTCAATGTATTTCAAATTTTCTACTCTAATGAGTCAGCTGACGATTACAGTTGGGAAATGAAAGCCCCAGACGCGGCTGATCTAAAAAAAAAAAGAGCTGGTCAGACCCTAAAGGGCCGCCATATAAGTGACCATATTAGCACTAAATGCACTCTATAATTGAATGCCCCGTCATTAATGGAATTCCAGAGAATAGTAATAGAGTGAGGCTTTGGTGGGAGTAAATAATTCACTGAAGCATTCGTCAATTTGCGTCAACAGGTAAACTGCAACGAGGAGAACTCTTCGTCTGTCTTGTTGGACGGAGTCAACACAGCCTACCTTGGGTGTGAAACCACCGTCAGCAGCCCGAACGCGAGTGTCACGTGCGTGCTGTCACGTGACAGGGACGTCATGGGCCAGTGTGTAAACAATGCAGAGTGTCTGTATAAAAAAGGTACATGAAGTTTTGGGTATTTACTCCTTGTATTTATTCAGTACACAGTTACATTGGAAATTCGTGTATAGGCATTACCATGGTTAACCTGTATTAAAGACAATTAATTAACCATTTAAAAAAATAAGGTGAAATAGCACAATAATCACATATTCTTTCTGTCAAACCGATCTCCTTATCATGGAAGTGTCCATTTCTTTCACCGAGGATTTCATAACTTGGTGGCGTCAATACTCCCATTGAGGGAAACGGGTTCCAGTAAGTCTCTTTTTGGGAGATATAGATCCAAACAGGGATGCCAATCGGGGTACGCTGTTATACAGACCTTGAGAGGATGAGAACATTGTTTACCGATAGAGGTCTCCGTCTTTGAACCATTAATAACCCTCATAGGGAGACAATGGACCCGATTGGGATAACGTGTAATACAAATGTCCACGGTATCCTCAGTGAAGAGAGATTATAGGGTTCCAAGCAGGGTATGCAAACTAAAATCACAAATCACAAATGTCACTTACCCGCACTATTAACCAGACTGACCACGTCCGATTCCAAACAGTAAAAGTGTCGGATATTTGTCAGACACTTACACTGTGAAGGGTAATATAACTCAGATTGCGGTAATCTCTCTCTCTCTCTCTCTCTCTCTCTCTCTCTCTCTCTCTCTCTCTCTCTCTCTCTCTCTCTCTCTCTCTCTCTCTCTCTCTCTCTCTCTCTCTCTCTCTCTCTCTCTCTCTCTCTCTCTCTCTCTCTCTCTCTCCACTCTCTCTCTCTCTCTCTCTCTCTCTCTCTCTCTCTCTCTCTCTCTCTCTCTCTCTCTCTCTCTCTCTCTCTCTCTCTCTCTCTCTCTCTCTCTCTCCTTCTATTGACTGAACAGTTGACTTTGACTTTCCACCTTTAGAGTTCAGCGAGATTTTACACATAATTTTGTTTTTCTTCAAATGGTGTGCACTTTAGATGACGCAACGTAACGCACTATCGTTCAGACCTGTGGCTGGGTGGGGTGAGAGTGGGTAGGCATGTCTACGTTTTAAAGTGTTCTGAAGAAAACCCAATTTTTCATAATTGAAATTGAAGAACGGATTGCGAATTCGTAGTGAGTGACTGTGAATCCCTAATTTGTACAACCGGATTCAATTTGTAATTCTTTTTATTTTGTATTTTTACGTTAACTTTATTGTTAGCCAATTCATCAACAACAGGATTATAGGATTGGTTTAGCGATCGGGAAAATCATTAGTCAATTTAATCTGGAAGCTCACTGACTATTTAGATAAATTTGTTTGAATTTGTTTGTATCGAAAAAATGAAGAATTGGAATGGATCCACTTTTCCATAAAAACAGACACAAATGATGTGTTTTTCCATAATACAGAGCAATGAATGGCGTGTCAGCAACTACTATAGAGTTATAGCCATGTATTGATGTTTTTTATGTGACAGCAGTTTCGTTCTGCCTCGATGATCAAGACTACAACCAATTAAGGTCAATCGTTTTGCAAACGACCTTTTCTTGTTCCTAATGGATTGGTTTTTACGTCACACTGTTATGTCTTTGTTCTGTTTCATGGTAAATTTGTTGGTTCTTTAAAGGCGTTTATTACACGGAGCTCCAGAAAACGAAAAAGAAGAAGAGTATTCTCTTAAGATGATAAGATCAATGAACCCACCAAGTCGACTTGTTTTACGGTCGACTTACCGAAATAGTTCCACCCAAGATGACTTACAGAAACAATGAAGAAGTCGACTTACAACCTTAGTTTTAGTAACTCAAACTCAAACTCAAATTAATTACCATGGTATTAGTTGACTTCCACAAATAATGAGAGATAAACTATCTGCTTGATAAGTCATATGGCATGCTTGGAGCTTTGTGTTTACTGCATTGGCTGAGATCGGAAGTAAGAATTAGTTGCCGGTTCTGAATCTGAAAACTTTCTTTTCGTAAACTTTCCCTTGGAAATGTTTCCGTGAAAAATAATTTGACGATGTGTGACAAAAACTTTCACAGATACTTGGTTCTCATTGCAATCTTACGAGCTTGTACACAATCATTAGCAAACGAATCACATAGAATCTCAGACTCAGAAGTCCAAAAGTGTTGTTACATCTTCACCGACGCCACGAAGTAGCACAGACCTAGATACCAGTAAAAAGTAATCGGAGAAAACGCTGTTTAAAGTTGAAAGCTTTTAAAATCAAGCTTTCAAAAACTTCCATGGTAATCTCAACTGGTTTACTCACAGTGGAGACTTGATGCATTGAACTTCATATATACGGTGCTCTTTACTGCGTTTTTTGTCCTAGTTCGCGGCGTCAAAGGTTAACGGAAATATAAATGTTCCGTTTTCACGAAGTAGCACTATCCAATGTATTACGATAATGCGTGAGTTGGCGAAAACGTAGTTCACGCGCGCACTTCACACAACATCGGTGCTACCTCGTGGAAATTTTTTTGTTAAAATTAATTTGAGGTTGGTGAGCGCAGTGTGTTGCAAGTGTTAGTTCGTGGCGTTGACAATTTTCAGTTTCGGTGCAAAGTTGCATTGTCTAATTACCGTAATTAAACATAGCAAGTTCCTTCCTGAGGCGTTGAAACTTCATGAAATTGTAGGCCTCGGTTAACATTGTTTAAATATGTAAAAAAATTAATTAAAAAAAAACCCTGAAAAAGTGGTTCGTGCTAGCTCGTGGCGTCGGTAATGACATGTGTCTGAGTGATGAAAGGCAAATGAAGAAGCACGACAGACATGACTGCCGTGATTATTCAATCCATAACGAGCTGTGACCTCTGACAGAAAGAACAATATGCCGCTTACGCAAATAGTTTTTCTTGGCAGTGAATTCAATTGCATTCAAGGGATCCAATTACCGCAAGTACGTTCTCTTTTTAACATAGAAGGACACAGCAAACAAGGTTTACTTGCGGGGAGACGAACGCGACCACTTCTAAAAAGGTCTGACTAATTACTCCGACCTTGACCAGGGCGACGTAATTGCCTTCGTTTCGCTTCAGAGATGACAAAGCGACGATTGCCCACTTGTTTTCTCACCGTTTGTTTGATTGAACTTATAGGCAGGCCTACGTGTTTGCTTTTTAAAAACAAAGAGGTTGCACGATGCGAAAGAGAAACCGAACTGCGGCTATGATCAATTATACAATGGGAAAGCTTTACACCGGAAGGCCAGTAAAATAGCCATCAAATTGAATAAAAAAGAAAAATAGTTAAATTTGTATGTTTACTTTAACAAATGAATCATACAAAGATGAACACATTTACAAGCTGTATAATTATGAAACTGAGATGATATCGTGACAAGTAAATTGAGCGGGAATTATTTTCCCCGCCTACTATTTTGGACGTCGGGAATCGTTCACGAGAATCGTGAAGTGAACAAAACAAAAATGGACAGTGTATGGAAAACAAGCAAACGATTGGACCAGAGCTTGTCTGCAAAAAACATGAGTTAGATTAGATTAAATTAGCATTGATTGTCTTCTGTCTTCCTACCTATTAACATAACCAAAATATATTTAAAAGTGTAAGAGGTAACTATTTCTCTGCTTGTCCTGAAGACGAGCAGAGTACCAAACCAACTGTTCGTCTCTTAGCCAACACTCAGAGAGATTTGCACGTGGCTATACCGACAAGAGATACTTTAAAATAGTTTATACTTCTTAGCCACACCATGCAAAGCTTCAAACATCAATGTAAATTTGTGGAAGACCTATAAAATGTTCTCACATTATTGGTAAGTATATAATGTGGTTTTTAAAATCTTCCACCACTTTTCAACACGGATCTTCCCCATTGGTGAATTGCATGGTTGGTTTTACCTCGTTTACATCCAACATAACTAGAGCTGTTCAACTGTAGCAGCTTATTATGTATATACCTCACCGTCTGCCTCGTTTTCTTTATTAGTTTATTCCTTGTGATTTGTGTTGTCCATTTTTAGAATCGGCCGCACGTCAAATCCATCTTGTCCAACTCATACTCTGCCTGTTTTTACCAAGTAAAGTTCAAGGCTCAATCAGTTATATCAGGCAGCTGTAAGGGCCGTTAAAAACCGTTAAGACATTCTCTAGCCCCCACTGGATTACACCAATGCTTTGTTAAGTTTGTTGCGAGCTGACGTCCTCGCGGAGTGAAAATTCCTGGACGCTTTTAAAAGCTTTTACGGCAGACAGCAGACGAAGCCTTGAACAAATACTCACAAAAACCCTTCAACAGATTTCATATCTTATTGACTGTGATTTTTAACTCTGAATTGGCAAATTTTTAAGCTCTACTTGTTTTCGTTCATTGATGCTTTTTTTTTGTTCACAGTCAATGGTACCACTTACTACGACGGTGAGTTTATGCTATCCTTGCGTGTGCACGAAGCTTGATGCGCTTTTCAATACTAACCCGAAATGCTAATAAATAAACTCCATGTTAATTTACAGTTCCCGCCATAATGGAGACGGATTCATTGTCGGTACATACTTAACACGGACATGCGATGTGAAGTGAATAGTAATGCTGAATGTAGAGGTTCGGGTGAAGGTTCTCTGAGTTAGGGTTGAGGACTTGCACGAGACTGCGCGAGAATTCTATTTACGTTGCGAACTATTTTTTTTGTGGCGTCAATTTCCACTTCACATTCTCGTCCTTGCCAAATGCAGTATGTGCGGGTCCATACAAATATTATTAACTCATTTGTACAGAACACCATCGTAACCTTTACATTTGTGTATACAGTAAATGCATCGTGGATTTAAGAATATTTTTGTTTTGGTTGTACTCTTTCACACATCAGTAAAACCATCATAATCCTAACATTACCGGATAGAGAACTTCACAATAACCCAAATCTCCATTTTACGATTTGGCCATTTTTGGGGGTCTGATTCACACTACACAAAACTGGTTGTGCAAGCAACGAAACTCATTAAGTAACCTGGTAAATTTGCATGTTTGCAGGGGCACCTCGTTGCAAATTAATTTTTAAAAAGCGCATCTAGTTGTTGGTTATTTTCGTAGTGCAGAAAATAATATCCTTTGAACTAGCTTTTTTTTGGAGACAGAACTTGCTGATGATGCACATGGAAGGCTTTGTCTGTTAATGGAAGTTCTTATGCAAATAATGAAATAAAATCTAAAGTGCTGTACTTTTTGGGGACGAACATGGATGGCCACGGTGCCATTAACGTTTATTCATCAATGGAGTCTCATTACAAATGCTATTTTGCAGTTTTTGTTGGACAGCTGTTATTGTGTTGATACATATTTGCATTAACGGGCACTGAACTTTCAGCGACTAACTAACCGGGCTTATTATAGTTATTAACTGCAAGGCATAACCGCAAGTTTAAACTATAGTTAACTTTCAGTTTTGCTAATATCAGTTCAAGGTATAGTGAAATAAATGATTATGAAAATGTACAATGAATCGTTTGGGATAATCATAAAACCCCGGGCCGCATTCCCAAATAAAACCCAAAACTCATTATGCGCAATTATAATACGAGGCCCATATTGTGAATCAAATGTTTGTTATTTGTACAGCTCACCGTGGTACTCCGTATATGTGCGTGGTGAAAAATAAAGAGTTTTCCGGAAGATGCACTCTGAAAAATGACCCTTCTGCGAAGAAACTCTTGGTGGCGCAATACATTGTGAATTCCTAAAATTTTCGATTCATAATCATGAACTTACAGATTTTCTACTTTCCTGGAGCTTGACATCAGGATGAAAAAAAATCTGTTAAATTCATTACAACCTGACTTTTAATATCGATTTTGTTATCAGGTAAAAATAAATCAGGTGCCAATTTTATGGCTCTGCTTGCCGTAAGCAAATTTGTGTCTAATAATACCGTAAACAGGTTGGCACAGCGAATTTGTGTTGACCTCTGTGGACCTCAGTTCAAATCCCACCCCAGACCGGAGCCATGCAAGTGGATTGGGTTTTCAGTCCCAGCCTGACTGAGTGGATTTTCCCCCATTTGGAGATTTCATCCCATATAAAACTGAGCGTTTCTTTTCGTTTCCTATCATCATGTTATGGGCGCTATTGTGATGTTGGATGTGTCATAAAATTAGTAAACCCACACTTAACTTTCACGTCATGTTAACAAGGAATGTTTGCTTAAGCTTTTACTGCATGTTTCAGACCTTTTTCGAAACCAAAGTTCAGACTTGGGCTCCAGCTTCAGCCTCCGTCCGCCTGTTTGAAACCTCGGCTGTATAGGAAAGAGCACGTTTTCTAAGTAACTGGCGAAGCATGAGCCCAAGCCCAAGACGTGGTTTCGAAAAGAGATTAAAATTATCCTCTCTGTGACGTGGAGAACGGTGACCAGTGCAGAATTCTGCGGTTAGCTCAGCCATGAAATTGGGTTCAGATTTCGAGAGCAGATGGGGTCCACTTTTGACCTTGCCCAAAATGGTTTCAGAAGACACTGATGCTATCCAATTAAATTCAGTGCATTGATGACTAGTACCCTGACTTCATTCACACAGAACGAGTATCCTGTCCGAATCGTTGGGAACCCTTCAAGCGTCACTGTCTCAGCCCAAGTGGTATCTTGGATCAACAGACTTGGTTCAATGCGCAGAATAACTGTATGGTTTCCTGGTCATCACCCATGCTCACTATCGATACCTTTGATCGAGATGAAATCGAACAACTAGAAAAGAAGAAAATTTTAAATCCTGGTCAGGAAGTGTGGTTAGGGCTCTTCAGAGATACCGTAAGTTTATTATTTTAGTTATGAATGTTATAGTTAAAGTTAACTAGGTTTATGTTCTCCAGATGAGTCAGATGACCTAGACTGAGCTTTATACCGGGTCTGAATTGGCGGCTACGGCTACGGCTAGATCGCTGTGTCATAGTTCGGTGAAGTAGGCCTACATTACGACATTATAGCAACCCTAAGAATCAGTATAGTAGCTGTAGCCGTTGCCTCTAATTTGATACGACCTGTAGCTTTACTCAAAATTTTCTGACGGAGTTTGCAAGTCGTATCCTGTGACCAGTTTCATAGAGCTGCTTAAGCAGAAAATATTGCTTAACAAACTGTCTGCAAGCAGAAATGTGCAGGCAACCATTCATAAATTGTACATGTGACATGGTAGTTTGGATGGTAACCTTATTCTAGTAAGCAAACTATTGTTGTGCTTCAGCTACTTTTTGTGCCAAAGCAGCTCAATGAAAATGGGTCTAGGTTTGGGTCATACTGTGTACCTAATACCTTTATGTGTCCAACTTTGTCTGAAATGGATTTTAGTCTATACTGTTTAAAACCATGCAGTCATGGTTATAGAAAAACGCCCATCCGATAACAGGGTTTCAGATTGATGAAAAAGAGTTCCAAAATCATGTTCTGGCTCGGTTTGCGAATGAAGATTCAAAAAGAGCAGATGTAATGATAGAAAATAAACAAAATTCAAGATAATTAGCGAATAAGAAAGGATGATGTTGTTATACAAAATGGCAAATAATTACCATGGCGATAAAAGTGTTTTAAGGATAAGCTAAATGAGCACGATTTTCCTCTTTTCATTTCCCCCCTCTTTCAACCTGGAAGGAAAATACCTCTTTCCGATGGATCGACAAAACTCCAATCACCGAGGACGAGGATCAGTGGCCGTGGGCAATAGGCCACCCTTTGCCTGGGCGCAACTTCGTCTACATCCTCGACCAATTTTTGTACTCGTCAACTTGGGATGAGCTGCACGGCTACTCATGTAAGATGAGAGGTGCGTAATGGCAAACAATTAATTCTCGCCTCGCGAAGATATTTGTTCAGAGGTACAACTATCACTCTCTACTGCCACTCTCTACTATCAAAAGCTCCGTTTGCAAGTCTTGACAATGCAAACAAAAATCATAAATAAATAAATAAATTCTTCGCTCGTTAATCAGGATGGCTTGCTTGCCATTCCCAGCGCAAACAAAGGCAGTGTTGAACTAAGCTAATGTGAATCAAATGCGGTTATAACAAAAAGGGGGGAACTAAACCTTAAAGGGTCACACCGGCTTCGTTGGGCTATTTGGGCTACAGTATAGGCTAAAATATGGCTCCAAAGGTCTTCCAGGAATGGAGAAGAACGGTTCTTAAAAGAAACCATCAAATTCTGCCGTTTTCGAGCATTTTTCAAAAAACGAAGGTCATGTGATTTATCCGAATCAAAAAAGTGGTTCGGATAAATCACGTGATCTTCGGTGTTAGTTTTACTTCCAGCCGTATAAAAAGTAAATTACTGAACCAATTTAAATCTGTTTTTTTAACAATTATTCATGAGTATTTGACGAAAAAGACTATGTATTCAGATTATTGATACAATTTGTAAATAAAGATGAAAAAATGAACATAAAATTCGCATTCAGAGAGTCCGTGCAACCGAAGCCTGTTTACGGCGCACCAGCGTGGGAGCTAGCGTAAACCTTGGGGCATATCCCGTACAGCCGGTGCCGTGTCTCGTGGGGCCAGAGAGACAAACCCCGGGGCATGAACTCCTTGCCGGTGTCATGCCAAAAAGTGTCCGCTGCCAAATACTGTCCGCTCATTAGCATATTGCGATCTAATTGGTCATGCGTCTATGACGTCACATTGTTTACGGAAGCTTGCTAAATAGTGTCCGCGGTTGTGTGTATCAAATTTGCGTGCCTAGCTTCTCAGCTGACAGGACGTTGACATAAGATCATTTTTTCATCTGAATTTGCCTTTTACAATTTTGTTTGAACACTTTCTTTGTTGTATTTGATGATAAATATTCGTAACATTTAACATTTAGCACTTTCACATTTGGTATTTTTTTTAAACCTGCACAAAAATCAGCACTTAAGTTACTAAAGTAAAATACTAATCTTTACCTAACTTTTGAGATTGAGTGTTCGTCTGTGTTAGTGTTTGATATATATTTTCGTAATCCCTGCCAAATATTGTCCGTAATCTGCCAAATACTGTCCTCGTGCAAACATACGTGCGCCCGGACACTATTTAGCAGCGAACAGTATTTGGCACGTAATACGTGCCAAATAGTGTCCGGCGTCCACTGCGCATGCTCAGCAGACAGTATTTGGCAGCGGACACTTTTTGGCATGACACCGGTCTAGCCCGTGAGCTTGTCGGAGGGGTAGGGAGCCAGACCAACATTTACGGTTTTTTTTACGAGGGTTTTAGTCTGTACCCCTAGCTATTATCCCCTAACTATTGTAACGTGTTGCCTGCGCTACACACGCGGGACGACGACGAATGTTTATCCCATAAAGCTGGTCTACTTCTATGATAGCTGCACAATGTCCACTCCCCATATCGCCACAAAAAAAACCCGGTAGCTGCGGTGCTGCTTTGCTGGCTTTCCCTTTGGATTTATCGCGTTTTTTTACTTTTTACTTTTCGTTGGACCACCCTTCTGGGTGTTTTTCCTTGCGATGTTTTTTGTACCGATCCTTGGATGTCGAAGAAACGTTCTCCATTGCAAGTAAGTTCGTCCAGTTCGTCGTACACAGAATACAGGTTGGAGTGCGTTTTCACGGTCGTAACCAATTACTGTTTCAATTGCAAATTCAACCGAAACAGTTATTGGTTACGACCGCGATAGGACTTCGACTGCTGACGTCCGTTTTGTCTGTTTTTCATTTACACGATACGTGAATTTGTGCTTGATGGATATGAAGTCTGGATCCTCATGCCTCGCCGTTGTTATAACTAATGCACAAACAGAGCACCAGTCTACTTACAACATTGCGCAACATTGTCACGTAAACTTGACAGTTGCAACGGCTGGAAAAGCGTATAAGCTGACCTTTGACCGCGTTGTGTTTTTTCCACATTTTTCGTTAATTACGTGATATTTTGATTTTTTTTTTTTACAGCAACCATCTAAACAATTTTGTCTGTCATTCCACATCACTAAATTAGGTAAACAGTAAGCCGGTGTGCCCCTTTAAACAACCTAACCTAATTTTGCTGCTGATAAAACGGCGCTATTTGTGTAACCATCCTTGGAGATTTTAGACCAGAATACAGAATTTGAAACACAAAGCAGGTCTACGAAATCGGGCCTTGGACAAAAGGTAGCTAAGCCCAACAAAATTATGCGTACCAGCATATGGTTGTCAGCCAAACTGCCATTTCTCATGTACATTATGTGAGTGGTATCCTGCTAATTGTATTTTCTGCTAAAGCTGCTCTATGAAATTGAGCCCTGGTCGTAGCCGCAACCGAAACAATCAAGTTGGACACGGCCTTCTGCCCCCCCCCCCAAAAAAACAACAACCCAAATCAAATAAGTCACTGAGAATAAATATTCTAAAGAAAAAGAAACGTTTAAAACTTTTTTTTTATTGTATCCACTCTTAGTGTCGAAGAGTTTAAAATGTCGACAACCTGAGCAATTCGACCTTCCCAAAACAACCGACTTTGGAGTCTTAGAAAAGACGACAGTAGAAGATCCGACCACAATACCAAAGGTAAACAGTATAGGAAGTCTGTAGCCTATCCGTTAAAGGAATGGTACATCACCGATAAATAACATTTAAAATTAATCCCACCCTCTATTTTTGAAAAGATTTGCAGTCCAAACAATCAGTAAACAAGTCATGGAAGTTATACTGCAAAAATCGGGTGTTAAATTGATTCTTTTGGTATCTATATTTGACAACACCGACACGGTGTAATTAATTATCCCCATTACTATACCATTGGTAAAATTAACACCGTGTCGGTGTTGTCACATATAGATACCAAGAGAATAATTTTAATACCCTAGTTTTTGCAGTGAAGGTACACCATGCCCGACATGTTGGAGAGGGGGTCCTTCCCACACACACAAAAATGGTGCGGGACACAATCTTCCCTTCTTGTACAGAACTACCCAAAGGACCCCAAAGAATTCTTGAGAAAACAATAAAGAAACAAATGCGAGGGATTATGTTTTTAAAAGTGGGTGTGCCCTTACACACGCCAACTTACTAGGTACTTTTAACAACGGAACAATGCTACCACACAAGGTTGTCTTTGTTCTAGTGATACCCCACAGAGAATTTCTTAAGAAGAGGGAATAATAGAACAACAATGGAGGTACCCCGTAACTGCCATATGTAAGGGTGGGCTACGTGAGCGCCCTTGCGGGGTATTTTCAACAATGGACCAATGGAGCCCACAAGGGAATTCTTTGTTCAACCTGGACCCCACAAGAGAATTCTTTAGAAAAGGGAATAATAGACCAACGATAGCAGGACCCTCTAAAACCAGACCCTATAAGGTTGTGTGAGTGAGCGTGTCTATCCATTCAAACCGAGGACTTTAACAAAAGGGATCCGGGTGTTTGACAGAGCGAGGACGTCCTCCCTTCGTTTTCGTGTACAAACCCGATGGGGACGTCGCTAAAAAAAACTATGTCCAAACAATGGGAGAACAAAGAGAAGTCCTCGGTAAGCGGGATTTACAAACATGGGTGTGTGTGTGTGTGTGTGTGACACTCTTTCTTGCTTGCTCGGAATTTGTGGACTCTTCTCAATCTACTTTGCCCACTTTTAAAGAATTTCAGTCTGTCAAAATAATTATTTGGATGATTGTCCTGGCACGATAAAAAATGAACTTCTTGATTGAAACTGATCATTTTTAATCAAAGTTATTTATTTTACATTTTGTGAGTGAAATATATAGAAAGAGTTTTAACTTGAGGACAGAATATTTTTTACTCCGATTTATTTGTTTACTTTTTTTAACTCAGCGGAAATCCGCTGACGCTTTACACGCAGAGCTCGAGCAAGTCCGCGGCGTCATGAAGACATTTACGGTAAGAATATTCTTTTGAAGTATACTATGTATTCTACCATGAGCATGGCGTCGGGTCGTTCATCTGTGTTGCGTCCCTTGTTCATGCGGTATCAGTAATGAACGCTGAGCATCATTAAGACCATACGGGGGCCCGACTATAAGTTGGCCTTCCTTGACCTAATCAAGCGAGTTCGGCTACGGCAATGGCCTTTGGCAACAACGTCGATGGTTATTCATGTACATCAGGGATCCTACAGACCTTTATCATGCTGTCATCATCTTGGTCATGTCCCCTGTATCCAATAACAGTAATGAATGCTAACATTCGTTGTACAAAAAGGAACCAGACTATTTCTCCTTCCAGCCTCGGTTTGGTTACATTGGTTTGAATGGGAGAAAATCAAGATGGCCGCACCATAATAAAGGTCTATAGCCGCCGAAGCCGTCGATTCGGACAAAGCCTCATGCTGTTTTCTTTTGACTGACGAACGCGATTTCTGCACTTGATATACTTAATTCTATATTAAGGTGACATAACAGCACACATGGGCACGGGTACATGGACCAGAGTGACTAGAGGCTAATTGACATTTTATGAGGAGGGCTTTGTCCAACAGGTGGACGAACAACAGCCGTGATGATGATGATGATTAATCAACCTGCAGTTCCTCCATGAGTAAACTTGGACATATTAATAATCAAAGTGCTAAGAGATTGTCCAAATTTTGTACGCTTTAAAAGAGGACAATGGAAAAATGTAATTGCTGCTGAACATCTGTAATTTATACATACTCAATGAGATTAAAGGAACCACAATATAACTGTTATAGTCCATGTATAATTTGAAATTGAATTATGGTCAGTTACAGCATCCATGGCTGGCAGAGCAATCTTCATGTACGCCCCTAATTAATGCTTACGTACATCATATCATGCATCGGCAATATATTACGATTAACTGACAAACTGTTTGCTCTTATGTGCTAAACGGGTTTCCCAAACCGCGCTTTATCACGCACGAACGGGCGCTGATTATTTCTAAGGCAGGTATGCTGATCTGGAAGTGAATTGTGAGACGAATATAGCACCCTGTAAGGGTTTACGAGGTGAAGCTGTTAGACAACCTTGCCAAAAACATCAAGGCACCCCCTCAATTAAGTGCCCTTAGTTATTTTACGTGCATGACACCTCAAGGGGCTAAGGATTTTACGTCCCAATGACGAAGTCGAAGGCCGTATTCAAATTGAAGGCTACAGCTATGGCTACGACTGCGGCTGTTGCTAAAGGTATTCCAACGCACAACGATGCGGCGATCAAGCTGTAGTCGTAGCCGCCAATTCAGCACGGCCTAATTGTATGCATGGTTAAGTGTCTTGTTTAAGCACAAAAATGCCATGACCGGGAGCCGAACCCACTCTCTGAGCTTGAGTTTGCATGCTCCACTTAGCACTGTAAACACTGGGTGTTAATATTGACAACCATTGGTGTTAAAATAACCCTAATTTCTACCCAAACATTAATACCGTAGGGTGTTAATTTTGATTTTCTTTTTGGTAATCTATATGTGGCAACACCCATGGTGTCAATTTTAACATCCCAGGTTTTGCAGAGGACTTTAATGGGTGTATTATACTGTATTCTTCTTAAATATATCTTAGAACGATACCACTGTGCTGGGTGCAGTTGATTCTCTGATATCTGCCTCGTCGTCAGGGCCCGTAAAACACATGGTAAGGTCAAACACATCTCGTTTTTTAAATGCCTGGTTAATAAAAACACACTTTTTTTACAAACGTTTTTTCCCCCTCTTTGTGCCTCTCTTTATTGTGGGTTTTATTTATTTAGGGGCGATGTAGCTGTCTGTTTACTTGATTGATTGATCGTTAATATGTACTTATTTATTTAGTAATTTTTGTTTGCGTTTTTTCCCCTGTACATAAAGTGCTGGTTATCCACATGGAATAGTGTTTTACCATTAAATCCCGGTCAACTCATGCAAAAATAATGTTCATTAACACGCATTCAAATTCACGCATGTTTCCCTAATTCATTCAAACTAGGTTTTCTTTTGTAGCTACTATTGCATTTAATTTGGTTTTCGTGCAGACAAAATTAGGTTCTTCTCAATCCGGTTCGGTTTAGCCTTGATATCAAGGCTGTGTAGACAAGTACTCTAGCTAAAACCATAGAGCAAGGATACTTAAACCTCAGCCGCCCGAATGCGATACAACCCCAGTCCCCCAACTGACTCTAAAAAAAATAGCACACCGCACTCTCACCATGCACACACACAGCGCCTGTACACACACACAACCTTACGGATCCGGTTTGTGGGGTACTGCTATTGTTGTTCTATTGTTCCCTTTTCTAAAGAATTCCCTTGTGGGGCCCTATTGTTCCTATTGAAATTGCCTTGTGGGGTCCATTGTTCCATTGTTAAAAGTACCCCGTAAGTTGGCATGTGTAAGGGCACCCACACACACACCGCTATTGTCCACACACCGCTATCGCCCACAATCCTAGCCCGTGAGCCGTCAGACTCACAGCCTTGACGATCTTGTAAACCGAGTGTCTTATGTGTTTCATTGTTTTTCTTCGCAAATCCGTGGAAAATGGGGGGGTGAGTGGATATGCAAAGATTTATTTCATGAATAATACATCATTCCTAATAGCCAATCACACACTGTCGTGTGCGGGCGCTAGAGTAATCTTACATATTCATAATGTTTATTCATAAATACCCAAGACAGTTTCGCTATTCCTATTGGTGGAGAGCATGTCACGTGGGGGTGTTTAAACAGATGATAAAGCACGGCCAAGAGTGTTTATAACCGGCTGGCTTCGCGTGTTGGGCGCGCAAGCTCACGGTACGCCAATTTGATTACGCGGAACGCAATATAGCTATTAGTACCAGCGCGTAATCTATTTTTACACGCGCGTACACACAACCCAAGGCGCACCAAACATAACTTTTAAAAAGTTTTTGAAAATGTACAAAATGTACAGATTGTCACAGATTGTCTATAATTTTTTTTTCGCTTTTTAACAAAAGGGCATTTATGAATGGGAATAAAAGAGTAGTGACTCGTTCTTAAACGGCCGTTTAAAACCTTGCAGGGTCCTGGTCGTGCGATAAAGGCCCGAGCCACGACCCTGCCGGTTTTAAACAGCCGTTTAAGAACTCGTCGCCACTCTTTTATTTCCTTATTAAACATGACCACTTCCAATGGCCAATCAAGAGCCTTTTATTACAAGTAGAGCGCACTCATTACCATAACCGCAAGACCCGGAAGTGTACAAGATCGTCAAGGCTGTGAGCCTGACGGCTCACGGGCTAGGATTGTGGGCGATAGAGGTGTGTGGACAATAGCGGTGTGTGTGGGACTGTGGACACGGGCGTTTGTGTGCTTCCTTGGGTGAGAGCGTGGTGTGCTATTTTAAAGACAGTCGGGGGGGGGGGGGGGACCGGAACAGGAGTTGCATTGCATTCGGGCATCGCATTCGTGCGGCTGTGGTTATGCACATTTTTAGCTTTATAGTAAGCAAACTATTACACACAGCCTTGCAATCAAGGCTAGGTTCGGTTCAGTCATTCTACTTCCTTTATAGACATTCAAGACTACGTTTCCACCATTCTTCAGTTGACGTTCTGCTACCTGTTTACAATTGATTAAACCAAAGGGTTGAGCAGAGTCTCGTGCTGCCGGCTTTTACGAAATTAAACGATCTTTGCGATCTGATGAAGTTTGAAATTGAATTACTCCGTTGGACTGTTGATTTCTGATTCAACGGAATCGAATGAGCAAAAGTGTTGAATTGTAGGAGTTTGTTGTTGAAATTGACTAGGAATACAATTATTTGTTTAATTTAAGCAGGTCGCTATAGCCCTTGAATTAAGCTGAGCCCACAAATTCACTAATTAGTTAAGAAATAATTATTTTGGTGATCAAGTATTTTACATATTTGTATAGCCTACCCGCAATGCACGCAAACAAACAAACAGAACAATTACCTTTGTCTGAAAAACTTATTCGAGCCTGTTCAGCTGTGTGAATAATTCACCCAAATGACTATGTTTGCAGTTGCCTTTGGGCATATACTGATGAAAAAACCTATTCCTGCAAGAGATCAAATGTATTTATTGTTATTATTATTATAATTATTATTAATATTATTATATATACTGTTACGATTGACATTCACAGACCCTCAAAACAGGTTCACACAGAATGTTAAAATATGTTTTTGATTAGTGCTTACAATACGTTTGACTGTCGGCAACTGATACCCGAGATGAGTACTGTAATTTGATACAATTAAGCTCGCAGGGTTAAAACAATATATACATATAGCCCTCTACTAACAACAAACCCAAAGTAGTTACTAAATACGCAACAAAGAAGAAACATGAGTAGATTTTCAATCTCACTTTTTTGGGAGGAATGACATGTTCTAAATTATTCAACCTGCAATTGCAGAGTGATGAGGAACAGTCGAACGATATCGAGAAGTCACTGGATTCCTTGATGGACAGTTTGGCTGAATTGTTAGTTCGACCATCCAAGCCTCTCATAGTATCGACCCCAGAAATCGGTAGGTAGTTTTCGGTATCAGTAAAAATGTTAAAATATAAAGTGGAATAATGTTGAACAAATTTGTGTTTAATTCGTTAGTTTCAGTTGAACTCATAATTTCCTTTTCACTATTAAAAATGTTGTGTTACAATGTAATAGATGTTAAATTTGCATCAGGGATAAACAATTATGTTTGTGTTTACCCGACACCGTAGTGTGTTAAGCACTGCATACTCAGTACTTTCCCGAGTCGTGTAAACAAATCAACAGGCATATTACTCGGGTGGGATTCGATGTTAAATTGGGGTAAATACAAAGAATATTCTATATCCATAAGTTCGGTGGTATAAGTGGTTAGATATTCTGCTCTAGAATTGCAAAGGTCGTGGGTTCGAATCCCACCGATAGATATGCGTTTTGTTTTTTCTCATGACTCGAGATAGTACTGAGTATACGGTGCTCAACACACATTTGCGTATTGGTAAAACACAAATAACATTAAGCAGTTCTTATTTATAGCACTCTATCATACTCGACGGGCGCCTCGTAGCGATCAGTATTTTTACGACAAGTTCGTGCAGAACCAAGTTTGAAACCACGAGACCCATTTGTATAGCACCTTGTACGGGGTTTCCAATGTGATCAAACAGAAACACCGGGCGAACCCCCTTTGCTTTCTTTCTTCTGTTTTAAACAACACCGGATTCAAGCTCTGGTGTTTCTGATCAGCAGTGTGGGTTAGAGTTCCGGTCGTGACACTTGTGTCCTTATAAGCAAGACGCTTAACCATCATTGCCGCGTCCGTAGGTCCTGCGTGTTGTGTAATGCACGTAAAAGAACCCAGTGCACTTATCGTAAAGAGAAGGGGTTTGCCCCGTTGTTCCTGGTCTGATCGGCAGCATTATTGTGCCACAGCACCTTGTAAACCATTACATGGTACTAGAAAGGAATAGGTCTCATACTTTATCACTTAGCTCCACATACCATGCAGGAAAAATACTAAGCGCCCTGATACGCCCATCGGGTGTGATAAAGCGCTAGTAACAATATATAAACTACTGGCCATGACACTGCCGAAGTGTAATGCGTAACCAGACCTACATCTACCCTTTTTACATATTCAGATAAAATATTAATCGTGTTTGCTAAGGTAGCCCTTTCATCAAAAAGGCTGTCTACTTCACAGATGCCATGGTGTTATTCTAAGACATCTCAAGTCTCGTTACAGTCATTTTGAAGCGTCAAATAATAAACCCCAAGGGAAACTGACTGTGGTTCAACCGATATCAGTCCCCTGGAAGTGACTAAAATAATACGTTCAGCCTCGTGCTCCAATGGCGCCACTCGAAGTCAGCTGATTCGTGTAATAGTTCACACTCCAAGACACTATGACACTACACATAGCATGAAAGTATAGAATATTCAAGCAGATGATGTGGAAGAGACGAACGATTTCTAGTATTAAATGTAGTTTTGTTGGGTGATGTGTTGTGGCCTAGAGGTCTAGCCCATCGGACGACCGGACTCGGGATTTGGTGGCCTTATTCATCGGAGTGTGGGTTCGACATGACACTGTCTTGTGTCCTCGAGCCCGACACCTAACCATAATGTGCTTCTCTTAATCCAGGTGTTTAAATTGGAACCTGCGAGGGCTGAGACAGTAATGTGTTGGATTACTGTATCCACGGTCATTCGGGGCAAAAACAAAATCAACCTACTATTTCACTTCCGTAAATTTGTCTCCTGCGGGACACTGACGTTTTTAAATATAACACTAGGACATTATGTGTGTGTAGAAGACCCCCCCCCCACATGTAACTAGGGTATTTAGCTCCCAAGCATGTCCATAATAACGTTCCCCATATATGATATACCTAGGGCAGAGCCAATGAAATGGTGAACCTATATACATGATTATGGTCACACTATAGTCATTTGTTTCATTTTTACTGTAAATCTTGTGCAATTCAGGCTTTGGCTGCGATGCAAGATCTTAATAAACCATTTTGAATGAATGAATGAATGAATGACTCCCAGCACATCAACAGAGGCGAAATCTCAGTTTAGTTCAATTTAATTTCAAAGTTAATAATTTGTTCTGGAGTGTGTAATTACTTTTACGAGAACCAAATCGCCGTAGAGTCAATCCTACACGAAGACAGGGAAACCTGTAGGTCTAATTTATATTTTATTTACAGCAAGAATCAAAATAAACAATTCCAATAACAACCAAGTACTGTGAGCGAGTCGTTTCACTTGGATGAACAATTACTGGTTTCATTTTGCTCTCGCATCATATGATCGAAACAGTTAAATATCTCACCTGCGGCAGGAGAAACTCTCCAGCGATGATTATGAATCAAGCTCTCTGATTCGACTATCCACCTTGGCGTTAAGGCTTCCACGCAAAAGCGCATGGCTTACAAACCATGCTGCTTTCATTCTATCACTTTGGATCAGTCACTCTTATAGGCGAGGCAGGTTTAGAACGGTGTATTTAGAACGGAATCGTGAGTGTTTTGGAAGCGATGTGTCTTTGCTTTAAAGGCCGAGTACACGTTTCGTAATTGTCAAAGACCAGTATCGCCACATGGGGGTATCCTAACATGTGCATAACAAACCTGTAAACATTTGGGCTCAATTGGTCATCCAAGTTGCAAGAAAATAATGAAAGAAAAAAAACCTTTTTGTTAATGAGATATCACCCAACTCACAAGGCCGGACGGCCACTTCAAGGTGAGGGCTACACCTGATTTGGGCTGTCGATCCAGATCAACTGTCACCAGGGGCACGTTGCCACACTCATGGGCCTGAAACAGGGTTACCCCCTTCACAGTCCGTATTGCAAAGAACTGTGTGCTTTCAGATGCATGAGGAAGGCTTCATGCCTGAGGCCCTTCTCAGATTCAAATTTTGGGGTAAAAATTACCTCTTTCTTTCAAACTTCCATTTCTTCAAAGGGATATTTTTCTCACAATGTTGTATAATATTAATAGCCCCCGGTGCTCTTTACCAGAAATTTTTTATCGTCAATGATATTATTTTGAAGTATTACCGAAGGTAATTGTGAGACGCAAAAACTTTCAGAAAGACTTTTGTTAATCGTTCACAATTGCTTGAGTACAGAAAGTTTAAACATTCCCTAATTACCTACATGCCTGCCATTGATTACGTGATGTGCTCTGAAAACATCAGCCCATTAAAATACCTCGTCTGTTTCGACGATCACCTAGACAAAACTGGTTTGTCCTTTTCATTAATTTGATTATTTGAGTGACTGAGGTTCCTCTTGTTTCACTTGGGCAAATATACCAGAGGAAGTAACTGTCTGTCACCGTCTGCTGATCTTGATTAATTTTCATTATGAACCCTGGATACGTCCTCGACAATTTACTGGGTAAATTGATGAATGTATGGAGTGAATGTGTTTGAAACTGTAGGCGCAATGTTTGGACTTCAATCTTGAGTGGAATTTAGCAAAAAGCAAAAGAGATGTTTGCAGTAAACATGATTGTTTAGACTAGAGCTGTCGCCGTGAATTTTCCATCCCGACGTTTCAATCAGTAGAACTTGGTGGTTTTCAGGAGTTAGCCGCAATAATGCTTTGTAACTCACTGGCTTTTAGCTAAAATGAAATGTCGTCACCTCGACTGAATAATGTCGTTCCTTCGAAATAATATTTTGTTACCTCGAAATAATATAATAGGCTCACCCCAACTCCCTGGCTGTGTTTTGCCTCCCTCGGATACCAGACTAAACAATATTTGGGTCAACCTGAATACGAATTTGGGTCAGGATCCGAATATCAGGAGAGTCTGGAAGTCATATCATACTGGCCTCGGAAATGGGTGTGGCGTCTTTTCGCCCAGATCCGGGTAATTTTTGACCCGGAATTTGTAGTGTCCGTTAAAACCGATGTCAATCCTGAACCAAGCAAAGCAAAGCGTTACAAGCATTTATTATCGGATTTATAAAGGCCCGCGTTAAACGTCGCACTTTTGCCGTGTCGAACTCAAATGTTTTTCGCACGGCAAAAATTAAAACGAATCGGTGACAAACGTCGAATTTAGTAAAATAGTTTGCCGCACTTTAAGTGTTTCAAAATGATGACGCGGGAGAAAATTTCTAAAGAGTCATGTTTCATGATGGCAATTCGAGCTGTGACACTCAAATATTAATGACAACCTCATAATGATGATAGTGTTCCCCACCTTAAATGTTGTCATTATTACCATCGTTGGTGAGTGGCGTTCATCGTCTGTTTTCAAGAGTGTCAAACAAAATCGATTAGCTTATTTCTGAAATCTACAAATTATGTTTGTTCCAGTCACAAGTTGTTTCTCATCCCATCCCGGAATACTCCCAGCTACGGTACTATCAAGGAGAATGTTCACATTGTTAGAAAATTCACATAAAACATTGTCAAAGTATTCGAGAGCGCGACGTCTGTCACCATGTCGTGCAACTACCGTATAGCACGGCAGAGCTTGCTGTGCTACGCGGCAGTGTCGAACTTAAATCAAAAGTTTGCGCTAAACGTAGCTCTTTTGTCGAATCTTCTTCATCACGTTCTAATTGTTTGAGTTCGACACAGCAAAAGTGCGACGTTTAGCGCAGGCCTTTAGGAAATACACCGCGGGATGAACATTCTCAAGGTATTGGTTTGGAATGATCAGGATGGGTCTCTCTGTAAAAAAACCCCAAAGAATAACCAAGCAAACAAAAATTTGTCCTTGTAAAATATCTTTAACAGAATATCGCAGCAGCATTCAATCAGTGGTGAAAATGGGGTGGGTGAACCAATTTGTTCAGGAGGGATTTTTATTCTTATATATTTCTGGTAATGAAACCATGGGATGTCTTAAAAGTGAAATTTCTCAATAATGTTCCATCCGAAGCACAAATATTTTTTTGGTTAAGCATCTTGCTCAAGGACACAAGTGCCACGACCGGGACTCGAACCCACACTCTGCTGATCAGAAACACCAGAGCTTGAGTCCGGCGCTCTCAACCGCTCAGCCACGACAAGCCACAACTTAGACTTTTTGTTTGGATTTTTCGTAAACAAGTTCCTTTTCAGTGCTCTCGTTGTGCCGTTTACTGTTTTGTTATAAGACAATCTGACGTGGAGGTAAACAATAGTTTGACACTATTAAATTACTACATCACAGCATATAAGATGTGAAATTTTATTCTTGTAAATTTAATATCGAAGGTCCAGATTTCAAATAAAAGAGGGGAGGACACGGGGGGGGGGGGGGGGGGGCAATGTCGTCAATCTGAAGGGGTCGTGCCCCCTGGTCCGCAAACGCCACTGTTGCATTTGTAATAAATATATTTCGTAGCTGGGAAATTAATTTTGGGTTAGCTATGTAATGGCTGTCTATATTATTGTTATTATGTTTAACAGAACAAAATAATTATCCTCATTATATTTAACCAGAAGGTCAAGTTATGCAATGTTATTTAAATAACTTAACTATCGAACTGTTTGATTTGTCAAGTTATGAAGGTGATGACGTTGTGTGTGGAGTGTGACGATGATGAAGCTATTGGTGGACAGCTGGGAAACCAGACCTTCTCAATTTCTCTACCAAAGTCTGTCAAAGCGGCTGGAGGTAAGACTATAATTCAACGCTCTTTCAAACCAAAGTAGTCTAATCTGGCTGCGTCTGTTGCCAAGGATGTTGCCAAGGGCAATCTATGCTTCAACGCATGATGACGTTGTGATCTAACTGCAGCCGCATCCACTAATTTGGAAACGGTCTTAGTCTCTCACTTTAGTCGCTATTCTCTTGGGCTGTATTCAAAATGGCGGCTACGACTACAGCTACGACTTTTGTAAAGGGTGTTGCTACGGACGTCCTTTACTTCAACACCATGATGACGCCAGTGATCCAGCCATATCCGTAGTCGTAGCCGCCAATTCGGACACGGCCTTATTAGTCTCTTTCAAGCTTTCTTATCACTTTGACTGATGTAACATTTTGCGTTTCAGCCACTATAGCCATTTCCACGGCTAGTCTCCTTCACGAGGAGTTGCCATCCACGGTAGCAGATGACAAGGGCCAGGGAGAAGGATCCAAGACTACAAATACCATAGGAAGCCTCGTTTCTACTATATCACTGCGCAGATGGGATGGCGAGGCCGTAATGCTCACTGACGATACGCCACTGGAACTAACTTTTTCAAACTTGGAGGTAACAATATTTACTAGGCATTCAAACATGTCTACCCAAAATGTTTATCACGGTGCACCCATCGAATTCCTATCACATTAAAAACAATGGTACGGAAATGAGGCTGTATTGGAAAATAGCCTGTTCCCGTCGTAGAATGGAAAACAACGCCTGCTGTTGAATGGAAATGAATTAACATTACAAATGTAGCCTCTTGCTTTTCCTGAAGAAGAAAAAAAAACCTGCAAAAACAAACAAGAAGTAACTATACCTAGTAAACTTGCGGGTACAGAGCCGACACTCCACACAAAAGAAATTTTAGACATGGTTCTACCAGCAAGTTAACTAGTTATAGTTATTTTTTTTATTTCCCACACCAAGCAAAGCTTCAAACTTCACTTAAAAACAAAGAAACAAACACCCCAGCACCCCCAAAGACACACAACATTATTACCTGTAAAATTGCTACGGGTTGTTTGTTAATAATTGAAGCTGAACACGTTTGTTAATGATGACCTACATATTAAGAGTCAGTTTAGTCTGAAATGCAAGTGGTTAAGCGTACAGCCGTACCAGCACTTATTTTCACTTCACTGATGATATTTTACCGCTTCTAGAAAAGAAGCAGGTCAATACGGGACGTGAGATTGAAGCAACAATTACCTACAAAATATCAGGGTAAAAAATTGTTTTCCATTTATCTGCAGCCAAAAAATCAAACAGCGGGTGCGTCATGTCGGTACTGGAAAGCAGACGGGTGAGTAAACGATTTAATGACAATGCTGCTGCCTTCTTTGACAAGTTCCCTGTATGCATTAACGCTAATAAACAATGATGTCGATAGTTCGAAAATGGCACCTGGCTTTTTTTCCTACTTTCTCTTCGGTGAAGGTCGTGTTAGGGCGAACCTGACTAGAAACAGGTTTCTGACGTAAAATATTCATTGACCGGAACAATTTCCGAGAACCGAGCCGCATCACTGCCGCACAACCGAACTTGTGAAAATGCTTCCAATGATTACAGATCAAAAATAACTGGTCGGGATCCATGGTAACATTAATTTGCAATGGTCGTGTATGTGGGTGTGGGGGGGGGGGGCGTGGTAGGGGAAGATGCTCGTAGTAATTTCTCTTTTATTTTACTGCAGTATTGTAATATTTTAGAGGCTGCTAGATTCCCTCTATTTTTGAATCCACGGCTTCGACTTTGGTTCCGGCTTAGGCTTCGGTTCCGGCTGAGGCTTTGGTTCCGGCTTCGACTTTGGTTACGGCTTAGGCTTTGGTTCCGGCTTCGACTTTGGTTCCGGCTTAGGCTTCGGATCCGGCTTAGGCTTCGGTTCCGGCTTAGGCTTTGGTTCCGGCTTAGACTTTGGTTCTGGCTTCGACTTCGGTTTCGGCTTAGGCTTTTGGTTCAGGCTTAGGTATCAGTTCTAGCTAGGCTCTGGCGTCTCAGGATTCGTTAATTATTTTTTAAAACCTGTGTTTTTGTCACGGGGCCTCAAACTACAAAACCCTTCTCAATCCATCAATGGAGGTTCCTCATGATCCTTCCAAACATATTCCACAACAAAGGCCTATTGTAGAATTACTTAAATGCCCTATTAATGAAGCATGAAAATATCCCATATGGTTGTAATGTAAGAAAGTGTCTGCCTTTGTAAGGCACAGTGTGTGCACAGTGCGACTGTGGCTACGGCTACGACTGTTGCTATGGGTTTTGCTAATATCGTCCTTAACTTTAACGCATGATGACGCAGCGATCCAGCCGTAGCCGTAGCCGCCAATTCAAACACGGCCTTATTTCAAGTAGAAAGTTTCAACCATCAGTCACGTATTGCAATCTTCCATCGTGTGTCAATGTGTGTCTACTTATCGTTTGAACATACAGCTGAACTGGTTTTATGTGGTTCATTTCTAATCAGAAGAGAGGTGGGGCGAGTGGGGTCTGGGGTGCGAGGTCTGTCTAATGTTGAGTTACACAAGATCCATCGTGTCTAAAAAGTACACACGTGCATTGCGTGCGACCCGAAATCATAATTATTAAGCGTATGATATGAAAACCACAATCTTCCTCTTATCCTCCCTCGCCATTATTAAAATTTAATGTGATCTTCTGTCGTCATCTGGTAAATGAGACATCCACGGGTGTTGAAAGTAAAGAACTGCATTTAATAACTTACTGGCATCACAATATTTTGACATAAATTTGTTTGAGCAAGTATAGCGAATGTAAAAATGATTATAACTTGCAAAACGCGTGGGTTTTGATTAGTGTGACAAAAATAATGTCAAAATCAGCGACACCGGTACAAGTTCTTTATGTGTTATTTACTTCTTCTTTTTTTACATTACTGCAATTAATCGTTTTCGTAGAATGACAACTCCAAAATTACACTGGAAGAGCAGTAAATTTTGTCTAATTTAGATTGCTGGGGCGGGATAAGGTTCACTTGGGATTTACCGACATTCTTTATATTTTCATTACACAACATTTAAATGCAGAATCTATTGGACTTATCAGGTTTTAGTTTAGACTTTAGGGAAACCTTCAATAAATCGTTCATTGTTTGTCTGTTTGTTGGGCTGTTGGGGTGTTTGTTCGTCTGTTTGTTTTGGGACGGGCTTTTATTTCTTGATCTCGAAAGCATTATTATCGGTATGTTAAATTTCGTTCAACTAGACTGTCGTTTTAGTTTCTTTCTATTTTTTTTTTAAATATAGAATATTTAAAGTAACTTACACTACCTGCTTTCTGTTGTCTTTATTCCTCCAATTACACTGTGTAGATGTAGAAAAAAAACTTAACTTTTTTCTTTTACAAAACTACCAATTCAAATTTTCAAATCTTCTTATCGAATATATTTAGTCTATGAATTTTACAAAAAGTCCGGAAAAAGACACTCGACGTATAATTTTTTTTTTAGTCACACGTTGACAATCTCGTTTTAAACAAATAAAACTAGATCATCAATAAAAAATAGAAGAAGCATATGTCAGTGTTCCCCTCGAATTATTTAAACAAACCAAACAAAACCAAAACAAAACAAAACACTGTATGCCGTTTTTTGAACGGTAATGCGTTATTATCATAACGTTAGATAAATATGTACATTGCAGCTTCGATGTGAGAAAGAAATGAAGTGTACACTTCGTGCTTGAGTCACCACGTGCGGCAATAGGACTGTTTAATTTACAGCCACTATCATTTATTTACATTTTCCACTTGGCGGGAATTGTGTTTCGATTTCTTCCCTTGTGTTTACAATACTGTGTAAATATTGGTGTGCACCATTGAGAATTGCAAGACGTGGCGGAAAGCGAACTATAATCTAATAGGATTGGATTTGAAAACGCTGACCGAAATGACTAGACAGGTAGTTTTTTTGAAAGACATTCATTTATTGGAATGTGATTATCGGTAGTGTTAGGGAAGGTAGTGCATTCTGCTCTACCAGCCAGGCTTCTAGTGGATGATACAAACGCTTACATCCTTATGGAATGTGAAGGGGGTAACCATGTTTCAGCCAACAGCGTTACTCATTCACAGTCTGTAAGGATGTAGGCATGGCAATGTGCCCCTGGTGACAGTTGATTAGGGTCGACAGCCCAGGGGTGGATTTCACAGAGAGTTAAGACTAGTCTTATCCCGAGTTAGGACGGGTTACTCGTTGTAACTTTAGGGTTAGCTTTAAGTTTTTAATAACTCCCAAGACTAGTCCTAAGTTAGGACTATCTTTGTGAAATCGACCCCAAATCAGTTCAGTGATACCCTCACCTTGAAGTGGCTTCCCGGCCTTGTGATGTTAGACGATATCTCTTTAAAAATAAATTCATTTAACATATATATTAAACTTATATAGTTACTAAGTGGCGGGAAGGTTTCTTAGAAACAGTCACATTTTATATGCAGTCAAGTAGGGAAAATTATTAGACTAAGGTGCATTTTGTTTTTGTATAAAATAGTGATATAAATACTTTACAAGTATAATTGTGTTACACAGTTTTTCGCAAATCGAATGGTCTTTCCAAGATCTGATAGCTTTTCGAAAATCTATTGGCCAAATTATCTTCAGACGGTTTCCCAAAAATTATACTAAATATTGTTCCAATGAAAAGGGGGGAATAAAACTGCAGAAAAATAAATTGTAATATTTGACCTGAACTTTCAGTGATTAGCGAGCAGGGCCAGTTTTAAAGTTGTTGCTTTACTGGTTAACAAGCTTTTGCACAAGTTCATATTTCATATTAAATAGGCATGCTTTTATACAATGAACTACCTAGACCACTCGGATAGAATTTTGACTGGTCCTCAGGTGTTTACTAACTGGCATTAACCAGCGGATCCAAGTCTAACCCTAAAAAGACCTTCTAACCGAATTAACCTTAACCTATATCCTGTATCCTAAACTACCCTAACCCCTAACCCTAACCCTACAACCCTAACCCTAACCCTACAACCCTAACCCTAACCCTTACCCTAACTCTACCGTCAATTTTCAAGGAGTGAATTCAGAATTGGCTAGTCATACTATAGGTCTCTTACAACTGTCAATAACATTTTTGCCTCACAGCAATTATTACAAAGTAAATACAATAACACATGAACAAATTATGCTGACAAACTTTTTCATCCAAAAAACAAAATGTGACGCGAGAAAAATCTTCCTAACACTCGATTTTTCTCTTAATATGGCAATTCGAATAAACACGTAGGAACTACACGAACGTAAAAAGTACTGTCAAAAACGTCAACCGTGTTTGATTGTTATTCTCAGCTAATTTTACCGGTTGACTTTATTATGCGTTTATTGTAAACTTTTTCCCGCTTTTTTTTTATAGCATGAACGGCGGTGCGTGGTCATCTGAGGGTTGTAGAGTGGCTTCCTCTAACAGCACCCATACTGTCTGTTACATGACACATCTCACCAGCTTCGCTGTAATCATGCAGATATCACACCAACAGGTAGGTATTAATCACTGGTAATTGTATAATTGAAGAAACAAACCACAATTAACAACAACTACTACTACTACTACTACTACTACTACTATACAGCAATATCTTCTGCAAACCTCTTTGTGATGCGGTATAAATGCAAAGACTGTTGTCTCTCTCACGTTTCGACCCTGGCAGAGACTTCCGTCAAAGGTAACAAGTCTTGGGTCGAAAGGACATTGAACAATTTCAGCGAAATTGATTCCATGACAAATTTTTCCAACCAACAATAATTCCCTAATAAACAATAAACAAATTAGTAACGCATACAATAAACCCATTTGAGCGAGAAAGTTGGCTAATCCAGTTTACACAAGCTTAACGGCAAAATAACTAGGTTTATAGTATTAAATTGGTTAGATTAGTAAACCGACTGTCAAACAGACTTTTCTCTGCTTAGTAAATGTGTGCGTTGACAGGGCTTCATGAAAGAAAACCCCGTTAAATGAACCTCAAATCTTGTTTAGTTTTTCTTTAAGCACTCTATTTTGAAAGAAGGGTTAGTTTGACATTACTGAGCTTCCAAGAGCTTCCATATACCCCCACCCCTCCGAATGGAAGTGCCGGTCGGCAAACTGGCTTCCATACACCCTCCAAAAAGACCTTGCTACGCCCCTGAATGGGATGTTTTAGTAATGTTATTTATTTTATTTATTTTAATTCTTTGGACAGTACAATCAATACGAGCAGAGGCCGTCCAGGGAAGGGCAGAAGTCATCAAAAAGAAGGGGCCTCTCAATTGTTTCCCTTATATCGAAATTTCCCTCGAGATAACTTCGGCTCAGCTCTAAGTAATGTTTACATAATTTCTTGAAAATTTCAATACTAGAAGGTTCTTCATAGGAAGCAACGGGCTGGGTTCAATAAGTCATGTACAGAAAGACCAATTTACATTCACATATAGGTCCTTGGGGCATTTATTTCTGTTCGCAGAAGTCAATTTTCTTTTCTTCATTTTCTTCCTTGCTTGAGTGTTCAATTATTGCGGTTGAGCACTGTGATTTTGCAAATAATGAGGACTCCATAGTGTGTTTGCCAAGGGCTCATTTCTTCTATTTTGTCGTCTTCCTATTACTTTTTGTCATTTCACGGAGACAATTTGCCTGACTCCGTAACTGTGCGTTTGCTTTGTTCACGTTGTCTTCTTTGTTCTCTTCCTATTATTTCGCGTAATTTCGCGCAGACAATTTGAATTCCACGATGGTTTGATTACTCTGAGGTCCCTATGGGGGTGTTTTACCAAAATGGCACAAAGCAACTCTCCAGTGTTCTTCATTCAACTTGGCACCCATGGGGAAGTTCCTTAGAAAATTGAACAATAGAGAAGCAATGGTAGAGGCCCCAAAAACCGGACAGGTCGGGACTTCTGTGTGACTACTTGGCTCATTTTCTCCCTTTGCGGAGACATGTGACGCCCCGCCGAAATCAGGCAGTTCTCGAAAATGAGGAAATTTAAAAGTGAAGAAAACCGAGGCTTGAATTGTTCAAATAGTCAGACCTCATCATTATAAAAACTAGTATTTACTATTGTTACCTCATGTAGGGAACGCGACAAAGCCTCGGTCCGTGATGTCGATCCTAGTGTGTTCTTTCACAGGCAGGTGATGAACTTTTTTTATCAGCAGAATGAAGCCGTCTTTAACCTTTTGTTGGATTACCTTCGTGGCGCAGCACCCGATTATTCAATTATTGTAGTGCTGGGAATTAATTTTGTAAAAATTCCGGTGAATTTGATTTTCTTTGAAGCATGCCTTCATCATCATGTGACGTTATTTATGTTATGGTATTGATTGGTCTTCAATACGTAAATATGTGAAGAAGAAAAACAAACACATTAATTTTAATTGTCTACATTTATGTCTTAAAAAGGGATTGTTCATCGTTGATTTTAACTGTACACGTTAGCTCCAGGCATCCTGAAACCATCTCAACTCCTTGGGTGTACTCAACACCGGCAACACAATTTTCTAATCATTCGCATCACCTATCTCTAACCTTGGATAATAAGAAGCAACGTTATACAGGCCATGGAACCTTGTTTATAAAAAAAGAGTGACCTTCTACATTCTGGGGCGTTTCCTGGCAAGCGAGATACTTCATTGGTCATGTGAAATTCTACACTTTGTGCTGCAACTCCCACTTAAACTCTGTAAAAAAAAAGAAGTTAAACCCAGCTGTACACATTTAGAAATGTGCCTTCTTTCTTCATATCAAAAGTTGATAAAAATCGTACTCTGCAATCTCAATGAATCTGCAATTTCCATTGAGCTGCGTACAAATCAAGATGGCCGCACCATGATAAAGGTCCATTAAGTGTCTCGTTCAAGGACACAAGTGCAACGACCAAGACCCGAACCCATACTTCGATAACTTAGTCAACAGAACTCAAGCTTGGTGTGCTAGACCGCTCGGCCATGATACACTCACGTCACATTGAATGAACTTGCAGAGTCAACTTTATCAGTTTCCTCGAGGATTAATAATATTTTTCTTTACCTTGAACATAATTCTCTTACACACTTTCAACTCATGTCTTCCTCTTCTTTTTTTGCAGGATCTCCCCAAATCTCTAGACTACTTGACGTGGGCTGGATGCGCCTTATCAATAACTTGCCTCGCAGTCATGCTGATCATCTTCCTTACCCAAAAGTAAAACAAGAATATCTCATCTCACTCTTTCTTAACGGATATAAATAATAATACCTCTTTTTGGATCAGGATATATTATTGGAATGATAATTTGACTCTTTTTGGCTGAGGATGTGTTGGGATAATAATTTGACTCTTTTAGGATCGGGATGTGTTAAGATAATAATTCGACTCTTTTTGGATCAGGATGTGTTTAAAGATAATAATTTGATTCTTTTTGGATCAGGATGTACCGAGCAGACAGGAACATCATTCACATGAACCTTGCCGTGTCACTGATGATCGCGCAGCTCATCTTTGTCTTTGGTATCGACAGTACGGAGGACAAGAATCCGCAGGTAGGACGCCATGTTTGTTTAATCTTCCATCAAAATCAACGTTATCAGACCGAGGCTAGAAGGGAAAATAGTCTGGCACCTTTAAGAATAAGTGTGCATAACCAATACTGCATAAAGGGAATGAGACACACGTGGCGACAGTGTGGTAACGGTTTCTGCTTATTACATATTACCACGACGTTGGGAATGTTTTACTCATCAGTTCGTATTGACATTTTTGGGGGTGGAGGTGGGATGGGGAATGCGATCATCACAAAGATTAATGTCACGATGTTGACAGTCTTCTTCCATAGCATTCCCATTTGAGCTGGTACAACATTTAGAACTGTTTTAAAGAGTGCATTCTCGCTCAAATCGTCGAATTTTCAGGACGTCTCAATTTGTCAAATCGAAGTACACAAATGGACTTCTCGCAGAATCCCGCAGAATCCCACGATTATATTTCAAGTTAAAGGTAGGGTCACACTTCGGTCATGACCCCCAAAAATAAAGTGTGTGTGTTGTTTTAATCCGAAAGCAGACTTGTAAAGATGGAAGGGTAGTAAGCATCGTCCATATTATATACGATGAACATTTTTAGTTAATAAGTGTGCGCGTAGGAGGCCTACCGGCATTATTGACCACTTCACTGGTCTTTAAACCTTTTTCGTGGAACCAGGCAAACACACTCAGCAATAACTTTCTGAACAAAGCATAAATTTTGACAATCTCAAGTTGTAATTTGCTATTCTAAAACCCCATAACAATAATAAGCCATGCTTATAAATCATTGACATCAATAAAGGTTAATGCAAACACTTACACAGCTTTCAGCTGACACGGAAGATCCTGTGGGAACAGTATACCACGCCGGTGTCTGGGGAAATTAAGATGATTGGTTTTGGCCAAATTAATACCTCCCTTCTTGACATTTTGTGTTCCATCAAAAATGAAAAAGAGTCGGTACAAGTTTAAATATATTATGCAGGATTGGTAAGGCAAAAAAAAAACCCACATAATTGTCTAATTTTACTCTGAAAGCTTACTGATTATGAAGTTCATTCATACTATAGAACCTTTTTTATGTGAAATATTTACCTCTAACATATATTCGTATATTCGAGAAAACAGTGTCTGAAAACATTTTAATAAACCAGCTCATTTTGGTTGCTGCAACCAAAATTAAGGACAATTTGTATGTTTACATGCTGAAAATTGTACATGTTTTTTTTACCATTTTCTCCTGACTCACACAACGAACTAAGCCAAAATGTTCACAGTTTTGGTATATCATGTTTATGGTTGATTACACAAAGGGTGAATACTGTCTCCAACTATTTTGTCAGCTCTACCAATCATGTGTAATACCTATAAAGATAATCCGGTGAATTAAAATTAATCGGTGTTAATGGGTCATTCAAAATAAGACTCGGTTTTCTAGATCAAGCAGATACCCCTACCATGCGGCACCAATACCCAGCTTTTCTACTGAAGACGATCAAAGCTTACTGATCGAAACGTCGGGTTGTTACATCACCATATATATTGTTCATAATCACCACAGCTCAAAAGAGAACTTTTATCACACGGTGTTTGTTTGTTTGTCTGTTTGTTGGGGTGTTTGTTGGGGTGTTTGTTTGTTTGTTTGTTTGTTTATTTGTTGGTGTGTTTGTTTGTTTGTTTGTTTAGATGATCTTCCCAACAAGGGAATATAAAAACGCCAAGTTGGCAACAGCCAATCTCTCTCATTACAAACATTGGTATAACATCTATGATTATGAATTGCACAAATCAATCAATTGTGCTCTAGTCACACCAAACCTTAGGGCCTTAGCACACAGGGCAGATTTACAATGGAGGTAGCCAAGTGAAGGGTATACAAAAGGAACACTTTTGTTGCATATCAGTTAATTTCTTATAAATGTCTTTAATACACGCACCAAGAAAGTTATTTGAACATTGAAACGTGAATGGCCCTTCTTCTAAGGAGATTGTCTGGAACTGGTTGACAGTAACTTAGTTCAGGGTTGTTTTCCCATCGTGCAAAGTTTCAAATCCGATCAGTATGATACACGGTGACCTCAAATGGATCAGGGACAAACTTTTCTGAGTCGTTTATTGCATTTCAAGATTAGTTCAGTTTAGTCCGGCAGCCAAAAGCCACTTATTACCTGAACCTGGCAGCGGAGGATATATAACAGGTTTTGATCGATCCATGTTCAGTAGACCTTGTACAAACAGAAACTGCATTATGACACCCTGTGAAGGTTGGGCATTTCGAGATATATGCGAAATATCCCTTCAACTGTATGGCCCAGACAAGTCATGAAAACAGGGTTCGTACGACACTAGGCAAAGTATACAATGGCTGTAATCAAACATATAGTAAAATAGAGTAACCTTTATATAAAGGATAGAGAGCAATAACAATAAGTAAAGTATTACTAAAAAGAAATGTGGAAGGACGTCCTCAAAAAGCAGTGCTTGTCTAAAGGCCCCCAGATAGCAAAAATAGAGAAAACAATGTTATGTTGTTCAGATAGATTAAAAGAAAACCCGTTTGTTCCGTGATTTGTAGTGACTAATCGATTTTTGTTTAACTGACAGGGGGTGTGTAAGACCGTGGGCATCTTGCTTCATTTCTTCCTCCTTGCTACCTTCTTCTGGATGTTGAATGAGGGTATATTCCTCCTGTCTAAGACCACCTCAGCCAAGACAAGATGGTTGCGACTACCAACTTATGTAGCCGTCGGATGGGGTGAGCAATTGACCTTCGAGGCAAACTATTAAAAATACATTTTAGTTTTATCAAAATGTAAAATACGGAAAAAAAACTGTGTCTCTGTGGGCCTTCATATGCAGTTTTTAGTAAACGATCATAAATTACTAGAATATGTACATAAACAAAGCTTAAATATGACGGTTTAAAGATTCTTTGACAACTTGTTCCCCCAGTTTTTCCTATGATAATAGTTGGCGTAACCATGGCAGCATCATTCGTATCGTACGACACAAAACACAGGTAATTGAAATCGTCACACTGTGCTTTTTCTTCACCTGAGCCGTATAGTGAGAGAGTTGCGACAACTTGCGATTAGTAGCCATTTCCGGTCCAAAAACACATTGTGTGCATACAGGGTGTCAGACCAGAATGCACATTGGACTCGGCTCGATTTCTACAGAAAATGGCGTCCAGCAACCACGTGACCACAGAAAACTTGTCTCTCCAAGTCTCAACTCTCTCAAGCCACAGCTCTGATGTTCACGAGTGCACAGCTTCCCCATAGCTTTGGCTACCATTTTCTTTTCATATCTTTGGCAAATTTGCTTCTGTTGATTTAGATCCCAAAATGGAATATGATAACGACGTGTGACCTCAGGCGTTCGACCTAGACCCCCCCCCCCCCCCACCCAATTTTGGCAAAACAGTGGGGGTACAACAAGAAGAACAAATTTGGACAGAGAAAGAAAAACCGAAATTTTACCCGGTGTTAGAAATTGGTACTTGCGTTTTTTATCTGTTTAAAATTGTGGGCAAATCAACCCTCCCGCCCCTTAACTAAAAAGTTCCCATACGCCCAAGAGTGTGACGTCAGTGTGAAGTGCTTTTCGAGACCTGTAGAGAAAAAGTCCGGCCATGGCACTCACTGATAAGAACAGATCTAGCCATGCTCGTTCCCTATAGTTCTAAAAACATACATCTTTTTTAGAATAACTTCTGATTGAAGAAGGTGAGTTATAGCGATACAAGCCAGCCAAAATCCGAATTGTGAAATTGTACAATTTGTGTGACTATAGCGTTTACAATGATTCAATATCCGTAAGAAATATACCTATTTTAAAATGAAGAGGTACTCTAAATATCACCCGTATTATTACAAAATTTTCCCGCATTTTTTTTATAACGTGAGCGTGCGATGACGATGTCACATGAGCGCCGTGGCCGGAAAGAAAGTCCTTTGTTAACTTTGTAATATTGCTTAAGCTGGAACTTCCGAATGTAATCGAGCCGTCAAAGTGGAGGCACTTTACAGAAATCTGCCAAACAAAAGTGCAGAATGTATCTTCTAACAATTAAATTGAACAATTATTATGACTACTTTGTATAAACAGATGCTGGCTAACCGTCGGGAATGGAGGGATATTTGCGTTCATCGCTCCTGCAGCTGCCGTTATCTTGGTAATGCATATACATGATTCATTGTTCATCTTACTTTCAACTATTTCAATTGTTTGTTAGTCAGTACTATTCAAAAGAAATAATTTATAATTCAGTAGTTTCCAACATGATATCTTTCTATTGCTATAAATTGATTATGTTGTTTTAATTTTGTTTATTATAGTTGGATATGTTTTGTCAATGGCATTTTTACGGCATAAAATTTATAGGACTACTGTTTCCTGAAAAATGTTAACATTTGTAAGGAAAAAAAAACAACCCAAACCCTTGATTTAAAGGCAGAGTCATACCGTTGGTATTGACCCTGTACACAAAATGTGTAATTTTATCTGAAAGCCTTCTTGTTAAGTTGTTATACAGATGAAAATGGTAGTAAGCATCCTGCGAAATTATTTGGTCTGAAATAACCCCGTCGATTGGAAATCAGAAAAAGTAGGTCGAAAGATTTGAGTCTCCAAATATCGCCTTTTGGGAACTCAAATTTCCGTGGTGTCCGTTTATGAATGCTGCGGCCAGAAATGCTGTTGGTACCCGCTGTCACCTCGGTAAACGTGGATGGATTCGACCACTGGTGTTTTCTCAGCAAGTAGACACTATATTCAGCTCAAACTTTCGCAGTCGGCTTGTATTGTATTTTCATTGAAAATGTTGCCTAAATAAGCATTACGTTGACAAAAACCAAACGATGACCCTACCTTAAAAGCTACTTTTATTAACGGAACACGTAGACTTGAAATCAAGTCGTTGGTTGCCTTCATCCCCACAATTCCTTCTGATACCTTGTAATAACGGCCGTGGGTTGGGTGATCTCAACACACACGAACGGCTTGATTTCAAGTCTATAATAAGCTTTAACCATGGTTATAACATGTGATCCTTGTTCTTTTAGATCAACGTCGGTATCATCATCCAAGTCATACGGGTGTTCCTAAGCCTCAAAGCCAACATGAACAAGAAGAAGGTTGAACGAATAAGGCAAGTATTCGAGTAAAGATAATGGACGAATCTGTTGACAAAACTATTTGACAGTTTTGTTGTAAACGTATAGATATGGTGGACAAAGAGAACACAAACCAAGCCCAATATCGGCACCCCCCCCCCATCCATGATGCTATTAAAACGAACCTATTGTCGGCATTTCCCATGATGCTAAACGAGCCCAATATCGGCACTTCCTATGACACTAAACGAGCCCAATGTCAACATTTCACATGATTAGAAACGAGCTCAAATGTCAGTATTTTCGGCATTACCACACGACCCAAATGTTGGGGCTTGTTCGTGATACCTGACGATGTCAGCACCCCCCCCCCCCCACACACACACACACCCACCATTCTCGAAAGCCATATAAACCCGGCATCAGAACGACCCAGATTTTGTCATTTTCTTGAAAGCAGAACGAGCCCGTTATCGGCACATTCCCACAAGCCCGATTCTGTCATTTTCTCCGAAGCTAATGAACGGGCCCGATGTCGGCACATTCTCAAAAGAGTCCAACGTCTACCATTCCCGACGACTGACGAATAGAGTCACACAAGAATTTCACATTAACACACATTTTGTCAAAGAATCACGACAGTTTTGTACATATAGAAGATTTGACACTTTTCATGGCGGGAATACATTCTACCTAGTAAGCTTTGCGGAGACACCATATACATAAAACTCTCTCTGTGGTGGTTCTGAAAAAGAATCGGTGGTTTTAACAACTCGACGTTTCGATCAATGCGCTCTGAACCTCCGGTTTATTTGTGAACCACAACTCATAGAGAGAGAGAGAGTTTTGTGTACACGGTTTCTCTGCAAACTTTCTAGATTTATAAATTAAACGCGTATGTTCTTGAAACCCTTCTGACAGTTCTCTATTTTATTTGATGTTATAGGATTGCTCTAAGGGCCATACTGCTGACCCTGCCGCTCCTTGGCTGTACTTGGTTGATTGGGCTGCTCTCATTCAATGCTGACACTCTGGTCTTTGCCTACATCTTCGTTGTCTTGAACTCTCTTCAGGTTTGTTCAATTTGATACTACACGATATTACCCTACCATTTGTTTTTCGGTTGCCATTTTGTTCAAAAGATTCCAGATTTAGTTTTGTTGTATAGCGGTGCTCTAAATTCCAAGACAAATGGAGCTATTTCCAAATTGATTTTACATTGTACTGAAATCTATTTGTTTAAAAATAACCCGTGGATTAAAAAAAAATACGATTAAGCAATAAATCACAATGGAAACTGTGACTGGGTTTATTTTAATTCAATTTCGGGGTGAACAAAGAAAGATTGACTAGAGACGGATTTGAATCTGTGTGCAACATTATGTAACACAGAGCCTGAAATCTACTACTAAAGTCTATGGCACCCCAAATGGAAAACAAACCAAAGTTTAGCCAATGCAGTGACGCAGGAATTATGCGTATGGATTTCTTAAGGGTTTGGTTATATCAGCCCCTCAACCCAATAAAAACCTTTATAACCTACAATGAAAACTTTCCAAACAGGGCAGCATTCATCTGGAATTCGTGAGGACAAACCAGGCATGTTGTAGGATGATAATCAAAGACTGAGCTTAGAAGACAAATTCAAAGACCAAAAACACTGAAACTAATTAGACCAACTTTTCTGCGTCTAGGTTACAAAAAATAACACAGTTGGATGTAAACACATGTACAAGGTACTGTAAGGGAGGAAGTAATTTGCCCGTTGTAATGTAACGACGTCCACGCAGAGAGTGTTGTTTTTATTACCAGAATAGCATTAACAAACAACGAAAACCGCCTTTCATAGGACGAATAGCAGAGGGCAAGATAGCAAAAATTACCGCATACTGCTGCTTCCACTGTTGTATCGTAAACTTGGGAGTGATCCCTCGTTAAACGGCATTTTCAGGTTTGTTGGCTTCTGACTGGCGCCCCAAACAAAGATATTGACAAAATAGGGAGACCCACATTATTTGAGCTAGATAGCCCAGTTGGTGGAGCACGGACCGTTAATCCCGAGGTCGCAGGTTCAAATCCCGTACTAGTCAATTTTTCTTTTTTCATCCCCGAATAAAAAAAATATAAAGGCTTAATAAATTATATTTTCCTATTTGGTTTGTTGCAGGGTGTGTTCATATTCATTCTGTACTGCTTACTCAATGACGAGGTAAGGACAATTAACCAATCATCACCAACTTTGGGTTTTTAAAATTTTTATTTGCCTTCAAATTTCTTTCTTAGTGTGTTTGAATTACAATTTTCTGCAGTTTGGGAAACCAACAACACAACTCTCTATCTCCACGATTCAATGTTTTACTGGACTGCATTTCACAAAGCGTTAGAATTCATCATGAGTTTTCAATATGGCGTGGGTGGCTAGTGCGTAAAGCCACTGTGACCCTGGTTCGATTCCCGGCGAGAGCCATATGAGAGTAGAGTTGTGCATTGGCTCTCCCCTGTGTGCCACGAGGACTTTTCTCCCAGCCATCCGGCTGTGCTCCGTGGTCATATGGGTCGATGCGGCAGGCTGCTGCCAACAAGCGCCATTGCATGCCTGCAGCTCGATCTTGTTGTAGCTGCGTCCTTCGCTTTTCAGCTTCTTTATCAACGCACAATTATTTAATTAATATTTGCCATACTTGTTTGTATTGTGACATCGATCACACTTTGCTTTGCAATTAAGATTGATGCACAGCTTATGGTCAATCTTAGCTCTTTGTGAAATCGAGCCAAGTCTGATTTCACTTTTGGATTTTCTTAATTTCAACTTTTGAACACAATCACGTTTTATATTCAGAGCACTCGATTTTTCAGTGGTTAGATATCTTTGGTTGATTATTTTATTTCGAATATTGCTGTTTTTCTTGTGCTGTAGTGAATGTAGAGGTCACAATTAATTTAATGTTAGATTTTTAGTAATCGTTTTAGATTCATTAGAATCACATTTTCACTTTTAACGAGGGTCTCCAAGGTCAAATTCAGTTTCGTGATGGACCTATGAAGGTCAGGAAATAAATCAAGTCTCTAACCTCACATGTATAACGCTGCAAAGTGCCTTTATATTTGACACCCATTTCAGTGCGAATTTTGTCAATATCCAAAAACATCAACTGACGTCCATTTAAAATAATATGGGTGCGGACATTTTTGTACAGGAAAGTATTAAGTTCATTCCTGAATTTCGATGATATTCCGTCAAAACGGTATTGAAACCATCTGACTGACGCCAAAATTCCCTCTTCAAAACGATCCATTTGTTATCGATATCCAATTGACGCCATATTTCACATTTCTCTATGAAGGAGTATCAACTAAAACAATAGCTGTTCTGTCTACTTTGTCGGGACAATGCCATTTTAAATCATGTTAATGTGAGATTAGAGACTTGTAATTTTCCCCCCTTTTTCATAATGACTATTTAAAAAATTGGATTTGAAAATTTAATTTGACATTGGAGAACCTAGGAAGTTGTTTGCCACGTTATGACCTTGCGGGTAGCGGGGTATTTCGAAGCAAAGTCTTTAAAAAGTCTTTCAACTCTTATGATCTTATACAAAACCAAAATTATCTTTAACATCCACAATTGCAAGTATATATATATATATATATCAATTTAAATAACCAAAAGTTAATCCTAGCACCGAAAGATAAAGTACGATTAGTAATCACAGAACAAACACTATTACAAGTTTAACGGCAGTGTGATTCTGCTGAGTTAAATTTCCGTCAGAAATACTGCCAAAGTCACGAAAATGTCATTTGACCACGCCACAAATTACTGTTGATTTTTCTTTCTTCCTCTTAAAAAAAAAAATCTATTGGAGAAATCACAAGAAGCAAGTATTTCAAAACATCACCTACACATTAGTATCAAACTTTTGTTCATTGGTTTCACTTAAAAGCGATCACCAAATTTAAAGGCCAGGTATACCTTTGGTACTCCTAAAAATAATGACCATAAAAACTTACTCAGTAGAAGCACTGCAGCTGTTGATAATGTATAACATTTTGAGGAACAAATTCCTTTCAAAAGGATGTAGTTTTAGAGAGAGGGATTCAAAAAATTTCAATCTGAGAAACGTTTCTGCATGAAACGTTTTCTCAGATTGTGTATTCCAATTACGGATTGTTCTTCCTGCGTGTACATAACGCTACGATCTTTTCAAATGAAATTTTTACAGGTTAGTTTTATTGTATATAAAATCTACAAACAATCGAACGGTTCCAAAAACCAAAGGTATACTTTGCCTTCAATTGGTTTTATGGTTGTGAGATGTGTAAAATGGTGTTGAAAACTCGGTGATGAGAGGTGACTTGACTCTTAAAAAAACCCAATCATTTCCTCTAACACTTTAATTTCCTGCAACACTCCACCCTACTCTTTAACCCCCCATGCCACACCCCCACCAAGCTCCGGAGTACACTACGTGCTCATTCCGACAGGATAAAACGCAGTCGATCTGCTGGCTTCACCCCACCCAACACAAACGTGGCTAAAATCTGAGCCCAAAATTCTTCCTCATGAAAATGTCCCCGGGTGGTGACTTCAAAGGTAGGGATTCTCTGCATCCAGAGTAATTGCAAGGTGTCGGTGGATCTATGCTTCAGACAAATGTCACGCCATTGCCAAGTGAGGTCGTTCTCGTGGTTGTGAGCTTTTTTTAATTTCTACCTCCGTGGTGCAAGTCATGTCACTTCACGCTACTGCTGTTCATTTACCGGTAGGGATGAAAGCACAACCCAGATACCTGATTTTTGTTTGTCGATGAAACAAATGGCAAAACCCATGGCTACAGTGATTGTATTAAAGCATTCAAAAAGCACATTCCATCACTTGGTTAGTGAACGCTTTTAAGTTTAAATACACACAACTTGGAAAGGAAGGTCTTTCTGTTTCACAATGCTTGGGTTTGTGAAGATGTATGGCAGAACGTTTTTACGGTGTTGCGTTCTTGCTTTTTAGTTTGAACTCAAGTTAGTGAGATGTATCGAAATATATTTTGCTGACCAAATCAATGAAGATGAAACTCTGATCCAGAAGTGCCATGGGCAATATCATTTGTTTCTGCTTAAAAATCAAGTGAGAGTAAAAATATTTGTAAATGGGCTGTGCTTTGCTTTGCTTTGTTGTTCTGCTACAAACCTGCTGTTAGTCATGCACCCATTGTTGGTCTCATCACTACCCCCAGGGTTTAGCCGGAGAGGGCAGGGGAGAGGTGGAGGGCAGGGGAGAGGTGGAGGGCAGGGGAGAGGTGGAGGGCAGGGGAGAGGTGGAGGGCAGGGGAGAGGTGGAGGGCAGGGGAGAGGTGGAGGGCTGGTGTTGGTAGGTTCTGAAGGGTCTGTTATAATCAGATGAAGGGCACAAATAAATTGTTCTTACGCAAGGGGGACGTGATGAAACTGGGCAGGTCCTAAGGTAGTTTGCCACGGGAGGAAGTGGGCAGAGGTGGGGCCAACAGTTGATGGGCACACTAGTGAAACAACAACCCATTAGCGCTTCCCCGTCTAGTGTCCATGCTCACCCCTGCTCACTGGATATCATTCCCTTCCCACCGGGTCTCAAAGCTGAACTGAACTACCACCCCCACCCCCTGGTAACCATCACCTTTTGGGATACGCAATAGGGGGACCGGCTACACTCATCCATGCATTGTCAGTAACAAGCAACCAAGTGGTGTGTATAATGGTTGGTGTACACTTTTATTTGTGGCCATCTATGTGTAATTCACTGGCCCCCGGCCCGGTGGCAACAGTCAATCAATGTGAAAAGAGCATGTCATAATATGAACCAGTCTTGCAGAATATTTCCAGTATACTTAGTCCGTGTCCGAATTAGCGGATGTGGCTACGGCTACGGCTGTTGCTAAGGGTGTTGCTAAGGACATCCTATACTTCAACGCATGATGACGTAGTGATCAAGCCGTAGGCCTAGCCGCCTATTCGGACACGGTTTTATTTACGTAAGACAGCACCTAGGGCGTTTTCCAAACCAAGGCTTAGCTCCGGCTCCTCCATGGGCTATTTTGGAGCTGCGAGCGTTCTTGCACGCAGTGTGCCTCCGACATCAAACTACGAAGCTCAGAGCCACAACCGGAGACTAAAACGAGGTTTGAGAAAGCCACTACGTCCATCTAGGCCAGTATAAGACTCACACAAGATTGTGGTACACGTTGTGTGGGTTAACTTTATTTTTCACTAATAATCCCATTTCAAATACTTTGTCAGTTGACGGTGGCGAGATTTATCATGTCAGATTCCCCAAATAGGTGAATATTGAGTGGGGTACACTTAATTTAAAAGGGCTTAGACTAGTTATACGCCTAAAGACTCAGTCTAAGGCTGTATCCGAAAATTGGCGGATACGGCTACGGCTACGACTTTTGCTGTGAGTTTTGCTAAGGACGTCATATACGTCAACGCTCGATGACGCAGCGATCCAGCCATAGCTGTAGCCGTAGCCGCCTATGCGGACACAGCCCTAGCCTCGTGGGTCGAATGGCTCTCACCCAAGTTCCTCCCCCCAGTCTTGCTTTTTAGGCAAACTGTGAATCGAATAATACTTCAGTTTGTGTCCATGCACATCGAGTGCCCCTTATTAAGTAATTCTTCTTCCCTTTCGAGTTACAGATAAAGAAAAGCTTGAGGAAGCGTCTAGCAAGCTTGCAGAGTTTGTCTGGAAGGACGACCAACACCAGGAGCAGCAGGACTGCCACCGGTGCCAGCAACAACCACCAACCCAATAGGGCTAACAGTAAGACGCAGAATGAAGGATACCAGGAGGCTGTGAAACTTTAGTTGGGGCTTGCTCTATGGTTGGGCCCTGAAAGGTGGAGGAACGGAGTCGTCCAATTACAATTGCATGGGATATAACTTTTGTTGAGTCGGTCACAATGATGGGTATCGGGGGAGGGGATGCCCATAATGTAAAACCTAGTCTTATTTCAGGCTCTTTGCCCAGGTATAGACAAACGGAGAAACGATTGTCCTTGTATGTGACATCAATATCCCGAGTAATGCCTTGAAACAAGACTAAGTAGAACGCGACCAAATTATTAGGAGGCTTTCAATCTACAGTGAAAATGACACGGTGTCGTGGGTTTAGTTGTATATATAAGGTTGTATGAACAGGGCCCAGTTTCTTAGAGCTGCTTAAGCACAAAAATTAGCCAAGCACAAAATTGTTTTGCTTACCATTATTAGGTTACCAGCCAAAATACAATATCGTGACTGGTTTCCTGCTTATGTTTTTGCTAGGCAGAAAACTTTGTAAGCAAATTTTTCTGCTGAAGTAGGTTTTATGAAATTCGGCCCAGAGCAAGAGAAATCTCAGATGAAAACACGCGTCATCAATGTCATGGGGGAAGTATCGGTCTGACTTGCAACAAAGCTTTCTGAAGTGAGGCTTGGAGATGGACGATGCGGCTACAGTGTAAAGTTACCGAAGGTTAGGTCAGACATGGAGGAGAAAAATGAAATGTCGAATGCACTAAATACCCTAATATTTAAATTTACCGAGACAGAGACATATTTTATCTAGTGGTAAACTCTAGAGAATTGCACCGTCAAAAATGTAAAATATTTTTTCGATAAATATGAATGGTCTTGCAAGACTGACTTTGGATACCAGAAATTTCAAGACTTGCAATTTCAAACAAGAAATGAAAAAACTATAAGCCGTCAGTACAGCTTGTACTGAAACCCTAAACTAAAGCCTCATGATATAATTGAGACACAAAACAACGAAAAGAGAATGCTCTTTAAGTACGCATTGCCAATTAAGGTGGAGAAGGAAGTTAAAAACAAACAGCGAGTCCCGTTCGTGAGGGAATTTAAACAAGCTGGTTGTGGAATGAGTTTAAGGTCGGCCACAGCTTTATTGGGATGATCGTAATACCTTTTAATTTACCCTTGGTATAGAAATTGTTGTATTAGTTGTATAACTAAATATAGGTGGTTTTTAAGCGTGAATATTTATACTACTTATGTAATTCTTGCATCAGAGATAATGACAGATTTTTATTTTGCTCTACGCCGATGGAATTCGTGCACTGTATTTTATACTCTTTGTCATGGTTCAAAATGTGAATTTGTTCCCCGGGAAAAGCGGTGCTTTGCGAGACGGGAAAAAGTACTTCTTGCGATGTCAGTTTACGTCATGTCTGACCATTGTAAAGTTGTTTTCAGAGAGCAACCATTTTGTTCGTACCAATGTAACCCTAACCGAGGCTGGGAAACTAGTCTGTGCCCTATTTGGTATTGTTTAGGAAACGTATTCATTACTAATGGGAATACGACTACCAGTAAGATCTTGAGAGCTTATCGTTGTAAGTGTAGTGTAATGTAATCATGCATTTTTCTTATTATGTATACAGTTTTAAATGCTTGTTGACTGCGCTTGTAAAGATGTCTTGCTGTGTGAATACGAAACACTAATTTCAATTTATTTAAATGGAAGGTACAGCATTGGTGTTTGAAAATGGTCCTTAACGGGGTGTGATAAAACTTAAACAAACACCCCAACACTCCAAAAAACAAACATACAAACAAACCTGGAAATTGGTTGTGGTTTCCTCTTGGTTTGAAGATCTCCCCCACGACTTTGAAAGTGTTCTTCAAATCACACTTTGATCTTGACTTCAGTTTGAAGTCAAAATGTGTGTTAACAGCTTACAAAGAGAAAACAAAATCTTTCTTAGAAATGGAAAAACGACCAAGGCCAGTAGTAGAGGTCCTTCCGAGGGCTACAAGGAAAATGTAGATAATTTAAAGAGAGAAGACATCTGTTCACATTTCTCTGCAACTGGAAAGGATTGTAAGATAGGAGAACAAGATCCGGGTAGAAGTTCCAAAGTGCAGCAGTACGAGGGACAAAGCTAGCAGAACATCTCTGGCCTGGATTTATCATCTTTGAGAGGGCAATGCCATTTTCATTTTGCAAAGGGCAGTTCTATTGGAAAGTCTAAAACTTTTGAAGGGGCACCAAGGCAAAGACCAGGCAGGCCCGCGAGAGCGGGGGGTGCTGTGGGTGCTGCAGCACCCCCAACTTTTTTGGATGGGGGTGCTGGTATATACTAAAGCACCCGGAGCTGGAATATTATACTAAAGCACCCAGAGGAATAAATACATACAAAACAGAAAGCACAAAAACAAAAGCAAACAAACAATCAAACAAAAAGCTAACATACATTAAATCACAAATATTTAAGGAACTTAAGAAAGAAAAAAAAATCACAAAACAAAGGTGATATGCAAAAAAAAAGACAGTAAAAATACTTTAATAGATATAAAAAACACCTGTTTTCAAAGTTGAGGCCTACATAAAATACAAATAAATACAAACCGAAAAAAATGATGTAAATAATTCAACAAATTCCCATTGTAAAAAGTAAATACATTTAGATGCACATTGTTTTGAAGTAACTCAAAAATAAACACTAATTTCCCCTGACTGGTAAAATGTTAATAAGGATGAAATTATTTAGCTTTAATGTAATTTTTCGTTCACCATCGTGGCAATGCCAAAAACGTATGACTATATTGTAAGCAATCAGTGAGCATTTGATGCCAGGGATAATTAAGCCTTCAGAAACTATTGTGTTCATCCTTGTAAAAAATTAACGAGAGGCACTTATTGCTCCCTTGGGTCTTATCACTTCCAAATTTGACATATTCCATTATTCATTGACAATATTAACGAAAGGACGATAAATGTACGTAAACAACTATGCATTGGAAATATTTTTCAATTTGAGCCACGATCTAGTAATTTACTGCAAGAGTCTCGAAATATCTTTTCACCCAACATCGCCTCGTCATTTTGGGGTAGTCATTTTGCAAATTACACTTATAATATTCCTGCCCCCCCCCCCCCCAAAAAGGGAGAGATTTATGTGCCAAATCGTGTCTCTGGTTGTACGAAAGAGCATTTTTAAGAACGCGGGCCCGGACCTTACACCGTATACGACAATTGTCTTTGAAAAAAACCCAGCACCCCTTTGCAAAAATTTGTTCTCGCGGGCCTGAGACCAGGGGCAACAGAGGTCATGGCCTCCGTGTAATTCCGGGCCTGTGAAGGTTCGTACAGAAGGGACAACCACTCCAGTGAGAGACCTTCTACTCACAAGAAAATAACTCTATCGGGAACAAAAAACACTTATTTGTCCCTGGCACAAACCAGAAGAAATGTTTTTTCAATCACAGCCATTTTTTCTAGAATTTTCGACTTTATAACTTTTCAACTTCTGTGAATGTGATCAATGTGAACAATGATGAACCTTCATGTAAAGAGTGTAATTGCCTTAATTTATGGATTAATGAAAACCAGACTAACATCTAAATTGCAAATTAAATTTATAAATGCCTTACTACATTTGTTTAGTAAATACTAATGAAGAAGTCATGTCTGAACATTTTATGACTGTAGATAATATGAAAAAGTGGAAATGTTTTTAATCTTGCGAATTGTAAAGTAAACATTTACCTCTGCATTAGTAAGCACTGCATAATTTATTTTTCTGTTTGAACTTAATAAATCACTGGTTATTTGAGGCGAATAAACATATTTCAGTGATTTTGTGCAATTATATGCCCCCAGGGCATCGTGGCTTACGGTCTTCAAAACAAAATCTCCTTCAGGAAACACAAGCGGGTCATCAATGGGGGAGAGAGGTTTTCAGATCGCAGCACCCAGACTTTGGAACTCCCTACCTGAAACTGTGAAACTTGGCATATTCAAGAACAGTTTAAAATCCTACCTGCGTAATTTTCTACTTATGTGTTGCTACTTTGTTTGGGGGGGGGGTGGGGGTTGCAGAGCAGGGCCATAAGCGCCCGCTTACGACGGATACCAGCGCTTGAAAAGTTTCCATTATTATTATTATGTTCTAGATGATTTTATTTAGATTTTTGTCTTGAGCCTCATTTAACCAGGTACAAAGACTAAACCACCAGAGTACTCTATCCACTTGAGCCACAAGGTACAAGGTACAAGTGCACAGCTTCATGATAGTACCGAGGGCTATGGTGTTCATCCCAAGCAATGTCTGAACCACTGTGTCTGAAATGTTGGACATAATGTGTAACGCACTAAAATCAAACTACATGTAAATGTCAGAAAAAGAGCAGTTGTTTATACTGTACTAGCAATCACATTTTAACACACAAGTACATGTGTGCACTTTCTGCCGTGTGGTACGTGGGACCAGACACACTACACCATTCTGTGTTCCACATGCCCTTATGGACTAAAGGGGCTCATTGTCCTTCGGATTGGGTGATTTGGGCTGTAAAAGTGTTTATTACACAAATCAATATAGTTGGAAAGATGTTGTAAAAGTATAAATGATTCACATAAATAACCCCTAGTGGTTTTCACTCACAAAATGGCAGGCAGTGTTAGTTTACAAAGAAAAACCACATCTAATTTCTGGGATATTTGTGTGGATCATTATATTCTTCTTTCAAAACATCGTTCCAACTATATTCATTTAATGAATAATGCTTTGTGCAGCCCAAAGCGCCCAATTCAAAGGCAATGTGTCCCTTTTACTAGCAATACATTTAAATGCATTGGGGATAAAGACTAAATAACTTTGATTTTACCCATATACCCGGATGTGATGGGCACTGTAGACTCGGTGCTTTCAATTTCTCCACCATCCCCCCCCCAAAAAAAAAAATGAAGACAATTCTATATGCTACTATGATGGGATGTGAACCCACTGTCCCCACATTCTAGGGTAGATGTCTAACCTGCTAAACCATGGAGCTAGCCTGGTGACACAAGGCCAGTTTGTTAAATTGTTGAGAAACTCTCATACACAAGAATGCCCAAGCAGGCAAAGACCCTTGCCTTTTTGTTTGCAGGCAATTGATTTCGCACGCATGGTCAAAGGGGCACTTTTGGGACGCTAGGTGGCACCAGACTTACCAGGTGAAATCGTTGTTCTCAGTAATGTGAACTACGTGAAGAATTGAAATTTACATGGAAAGTCTGCTGCCACCTAGCGTTCCAAAGTCTCCCATTAAGCCTCTATCACAAGCCCACAGCAGAGCTGCCAACATTTGCATCTTGCAATCAGGGAGATTTTGTACAATCAAGGAGATATTTACAATAACATTCAACATAACAGGGAATAAGTTTCCATAATCAGGGAGATTTCCAAATTTGTTCATCAGAACATGGAAAGATTGGTTTATTTTCAGTGAACTTCCTGCAGGATCAGAGAGAATTGGTAGCTATGCCGCCAGTTTAACTCAGAAAATGGGTGGCGTTTTATAGACTCTACTTCACCACAAACTTATAGCTCGAGATTTGCACAAACCATGCACTATGTCCATCTCCCATTGAGAATTTATCACGTTTTTTGAGAAGGGTAGGGCAGACTCAATATAGACACATCAATGGACAAAAGTACACACCAAGGTTACTGTGTAGATCTCTTTATTCCGGTGAAATCAAATCAAATATAAAGTTGTCAATGGTTGCATGAGACCGGCAGATAGTCATCCATTCAGTTGAACCATGGTATGGATTATAATAATATGTATTCAGTTCAGTGTTTTGGCTGTTTGTTGGTATTCCTCGTCTATTCCTTATCACCCACTGGGATCTTCTTGGTACCGCGGAGACGACCGGTACGACGGGCAGCGATCAGACCGACCTGAGTGGGGAAGGGAAACAAAAAATAAGGATCAAGGATGGGATCATGCAAATAATACAAATCTTGGAAAATTCTATATCATCACAGACTTTCAGCTGAAAGGATTGACAGCATAAGCTCAGCATGTCTTCCATTTAGTACGGCAGGTATGTGATGGGACTGTGCCTTTGATGATCCAAGCATGGAATTCGGCACACAGTCAGAGTTTTTCATGAGAAATATATTTGGTTACAAGGCTAATAGAGCTATAACAACAATGGCAGCCATTTTGAAATTTTGAAAGTTGCTTTTTATTCTACCAAATGTTTTCAAAATTCATATCTATGACCCTATAGCCAAATATCTTTCTAATGAAAAACTGAGATCGTGTGCCAAATTCCATGCTTGCACCATTAAAGGCAAAAGTACCCCCAAAATATTTCCTTTATCTGCCCCACATCACGTTTTTCAAGGAATGTGGGGACAGACATACAACGTTATCTCCCTTGCTCATGTCATTCTGTGCATTCTCACATTTCTGGGAAGAAGAAATTTACCCAGTAAGTCTGCTGCCAGTGACACCTAGCATCCATGAAGGATTTATAGTGGGAAAAAACAACCCTCTAATCATGCTGGTTCTATCAAACACATGAAGTTTTACGTACAGTGACAAATTTGACAAATAACCCACTCATGGTTTCTAATTCCATTACTAAAACATTGTAAAGCCAACAGATGATATCAGCGCAACTACAACAGCAATAAAAACTTTTAAAAGTAGTATAACCTAAAACTGGCTAATGTCTAGACATTGACCCCTTGCACAATGCGCAACGCACCTCCACACAATGCACATCTGTCATTTCCGTCATTTTGGGAGTCAATTCCTTTGCATACATTTTGACTCCCAAAATGGCCGACAGGATAGGCGCGTTTAAATGGCTGCGCGTTGTACAATACAAGACGCCGCTTGTGTTAACAAATAAATAAAAAGTGCACACTGTCTTTGGCACGGTCCTGTTACCTTGCGACCAGCAGACGTATCTCTCCTGACGGTAGAGGGCGCACCAATATGCTGGTGATTACCACCACCGTGGGGATGGTCCACAGGGTTCATGGCCACACCACGCACACGAGGCCAGCAGTTACGCTTGGCCTTGTACTTGTGGTAGGCTCGGCCGGCCTTGAGGAGAGGCTTGTCGATACGACCACCGCCGGCAACAATTCCTATAAAATAGAAACCGAAAGCTCGGAGTTAAAGGAAGGGTATACATTTTGTAATCACTCTACTTACTTGGTTAAAAGTGCAGCAGCTTTCGATAGTATAAAGCCTTTTGAGAAACATTTCCAAATCAAAATATGGTGGTTAGAGAAAAAGATAACAGTTTTTATCCCCCAAAATTTGAATCTGAGAAACATTTTTGTCGGGACGTTTCAAGATTGTGTATTCCTATGAGGGATTGTTCTTCCTGTGTGGCAGATTCTCTCTGGTTTTTCGGCGATATCTCAAAAAACAACCGCCTTTTGAAATGAAATTTTCACAGCTGAGTTTTATTGTATATTCTACATTTATGAAGAATTAAAACAATTGAGCGGTTCAAAAAACCAAAGGAATACTTTGCCTTTTACTTACGTTACGTTTACCACAAACATGGCCTAATATCAAGGTTGTGCTTACTGCGACATCCTAAAACAAATTCCATAAAACTGCTTAAGCACAATATAATTTTGCTTACCTGGAAAAGATCACCAACAAAAAAATGACATGGGTAGTGGGTACTATTTGTGACTGGTCCCCTGCTTATATTTACTTAGCAGATATTTGTACAAGAGTGTTTTCAGGTGAAGTAGCTCTACGAAATGTTTACACATGTATTACTCAGTCTTGAAAGTATGTGTTAAGAAAACTACATGACTTGTTTGTTTGTGGGCACGGTTACTGGCCTAATACTAAAACTAATAAACTCGGGCTAGTGGTTCAGAGGACATTTGGAGCCAGGCTTTTGGTTTTATTTCAACACACTGAACGGGAATATGCTTGACTCACCAACCATGGCCCTGTTGGCCGAGGGGATGACCTTCTTGGCCCCAGATGGTAGCTTGACCCTAGTCTTCCTGGTGTCGGGATTGTGAGCGATGACGGTGGCGTAGTTACCGGAGGCACGGGCCACTTTGCCACGATCTCCCGTCTTCTCCTCCAGGGAACAGATGATGGTTCCCTCAGGCATGGAGCCGATGGGGAGGACGTTGCCGATGGTGAGGGCAGCTGAGAGTTAATCAGTCAATAACAAAATATTGAATTGGGGAGATTTATTTAGCACTTGGTTTCTTTTCACATAGGAAAGGTTTATTTAGCACTTGGTTTCTTTTCACATAGGAAAACTTAATAAGCCAGTTGGCAGTGCATCAAGGATCATCATTAAAGTTTGGTTTAGGGCTTGAATTTGAAGGGAAATTCCACAAGACCAGTGGGCCTGAAGGTCAAAAATTTTCCTAAACCAGAATCAAAAAAAGAAAAAAAACCGTTCCAAACAGTTTAACAAATAAACAGTTTTTATTTGAACAAGCACTGAGAGAACATTTATCTCAATTTTTCGGTTGAGCAAGTATACTCCGATACTGAACAGAATTTAAAAGTATTTATTAGACTTAAAGTCAATATTTGAGTATAAGTTTTGTTTTAAGATATAACACGTGTCCAGCGAGGTATTATTATTCAATTGAAAAACACAAGACCACCGGACTTGTCCAGTTTACTGGCCCAACGCTAAAATCACTGGCCTAGGGCCTGTGGTCCACTGTAAACTACTAACCTTTCTTTCCGCAGTAGATGAACTGACCAGTGAACATTCCTTCAGCGGCCACCATCAGCTCTGTTCGCTTCTTGTACCTGTACGGATCACGGAATGCGATCTTAGCCAGGGGAGCACCACGACCTGGGTCATGGATGATGTCCTTGTGATGGGCAGAGAAAAAGGAAGGACAGTCATTATGTATCATCATAAATAAATCTTTGTAACGGGTCTAATCAGAGTGTCCCCACTGGTATAAGTAAAAAAACAGTCTGTCATCCCATATTTATTTTTTTATTAGGGAAGAAGGCCTTTGTTTTGTTTTTGTTTTGTTTTTATTTGTGTTTTGTTTTGTTTTGTTTTGTTTTGTTTGGTTTTTTTTTTTTGGGGGGGGTGAATATATCACTCTTTTTGAAGACTAAGATACTTGCGGACTTTGCATTTCTATTTGCCCTCCTGGTGTGGTGAAGGAGAATCCTTGGCCACACTTTGTGCCTTATTTTTTTGTCCAGCTAAAGCCATTGGCTTTCGGGGCCCATCTCTTACGGGCGGGTCAGCAGTGTAAACCAAATAAATGTGTCCACTTTCCTCTTATCTTTCTCGGAGTGCTATGGATGTTGAAATAAATAACCTTCAAAACATTCTTTCAAATAATCCTTTTTACAAAGTAAACAGAGCGTGGCCATTTTGAAATGGACCCACAATGCAAAGCAATCACAAGAATCAAATCTAGAGGCTAGAGGCCGGGCTGGTGGGCGGCGTGATGATGTTTAAAAATCAATTTAACGGCTGTTTCATGTGAAACCTTCAGCATACAGAGGTGGGTATTACGTGTACATGTCCATGTGGTACCCGCCTACATATGCTGTAGGTGTCGAATGAAACAGCTGTTGAATTGTTCACACACTCGTCCCACCCATCAGCCCGATGATGCCATAATGGTTTTTTGCAATCGCATTAATACATTGTGGGTCCATCCCAAAAAGACAGCACTCCATATGCAGCGAGGAAAGTAATTCAGAGGAAATTGAAAAAAGATACTTTTCAAAAGTTTATTTATTTCAACATCCAAAGCACTCCGGGAAAACGATGAGGCAAGTAATTGGACACATTTAAGTGGTTTAAACTGCTGACCTGCCCGTAGAGCATGCGCCCTAAACGCGGACGGCTTAAGCTGAACAAAAAATATGGCCGGAAGTGTGGCCAAGGATTGGCCTTGACCTTGGCCACACTTCCTTAGGTCTAGGTAGGGGGCCTACATTTCTATCTAAAAATCGAAAATCTGATTTTAAAAATACTCACTTTGACGATTCCTTTGATGTAACCGCGACGTTCGGCGTAGTCCAAAGAGCGGAGCATAGCCGCTCCCTTTCTGTGTTTGTTGTGGGACTTGAAGACGCTTCCAGCGCCCTTACGCTGACCACGGATGACGCGGCCCATGACTGCAGATCACTCTGTGTAACGGCAAGGAATAATAAAAGTGACATGAACATTTCAGTTGAACAAGCAATCTAATTAACCAACACTGACAGAGGATATCTCGTAGTTGTATTTACTTAGTAAGTGGAAAAACAGGACCGAGCTGATCTGAACACCAAATAAATGAGAGTCTGGCATGTCTGGGTTGGGGAACTGGACTGGACCTAGCCCACCTTGTTGGGCTGTTATGGCTCTCTTTTAACATCGGTCTTATTACAGTCGCCATTACAGCCCACCTTCTATGCATGTCTAAAACGCGAAGTTTTCAAAGAACGCATAATGCGTTCCACTTTGATTGCAAATTTCTCCCGTTTATAAAAATCCCATACTACTCAAACCTACTTCAAATGATTCCTTACATTTGTGGAATTACTATGATACAAGACAGTTTTTACCAAATGATGACTTTGACCGGATGTGATGATTTGAAAACGGCAAAAAAAAATCGTGTACAAAAATTACATTCAAGTTCGTCGTGCCTGGCGGCCGCCATCTTAATTACGATTCTGTGCCGCTGATCGTGAGAAGTCAAGGCGCCCGGCCGATCTGGTAATCTTGCATATTCATTAAATTGGCCAGTTTCCAGCTACAGCGCCGCGCAAAGCACCTTATACATATTCATGACTTACAGATCTATCTGTGCGTTCGAGCGCCGCAAGACGTCAACTCATGCATATTCATGACTTGCCGTGCGTGCGCAAGGCCAGATCAGCCGGGTGCCCTGACTTCTCACGATCAGCAGGCAGATAATCATAATTAAGATGGCGGCCCCCAGCCACGACGAACTTGAATGTAATTTTTGTACACGTTTTTTTTTGCCGTTTTCAAATCACCACATCCGGTCAAAGTCATCATTTGGTAAAAACTGTCATGTATCATAGTAATTCCACAAATGTAAGGAATCATATGAAGTAGGTTTGAGTAGTATGGGATTTTTATAAGTGGGAGAAATTTGCAATCAAAGTGGAACGCATTATGCGTTCTTTGAAAACTTCGCGTTTTAGACATGCATAGAAGGTGGGCTGTAATGGCGACTGTAATAAGACCGATGTTGAAAGAGAGCCATAACAGCCCAACAAGGTGGGCTAGACTGGACCGTGCCAGTGCCACTGTCGCGAGTACTGTTGTTTTTTAAATTATGGCCAAAACAACTGCGATCAGAGAGAAAGAACATTTAATATATATATCGTATGATTTACGAAATCAAAACCATTGTTAACTGTAAAGTTATGCATAATATTTCCTATATAGTTGTTTCAATTGTTACGTTAGTTACTGTGGCACTGTGTTTTAACTCGTTTATTAGGCTTAACGTTGATCGTAAATATGGTTATAAAATCCATTATTTTATTCATTTAATAAAGAGTTGTCAAGAGCAATAACAAAAAAATATGATCTTCAACTACTATTTTATAAAAGATCGTGCTTATAAGGGAGGAAATGAACAGATGGTGATGATTTTGGGGGATTATTGCGAGGTCTTTGAACACACTGACACTCACTTTCACGGGTCCACAACGTTGAAGAGACCGAACATTACCAAAATATCCCGGATGTAGGAACTGCGCCCTCTCGTGCGTATTTTGAGTATAGACCGTGCAAGTCTCGCGCGTATTCGAACATTTTTGGGACCACTGTGGTCCCACGTACATTGCTTTAGCGCGTTAAAAAAACAAACTCACGCGCTTTAACGGATCCCAATGTTCGAATACGCGCGAGACTTGCACAGTCTATTGACCTTACAGCTTTTTGTTTAGCCTTGATTCGGGACGGTTTGTCTTCTAGTTTGCTGCGTGGCAAAGCGTTATCTGTGAAAGGCTGCCTGAATTCAGATAAAAGGCTTTAAACACCCACTATATTATTTTAGAAAGTATTAAGGTTGATCAAAAAAAAAGATTAAATGTATTGTTTCACGGATTGTCAATAATTGAATTAACGAGAGGACTGCGCAAAAACAAAAAAATAAATAAATAAAAATTACGCAAATAAATCATGTCAGACAGACTTGACACAACGTCTAAGCTCGGTGGGTCAAGCTCCTCACGGCGCGCGCAACAAGCTGGCTAAAATTAAAGATGGCAGCCTCCACCACCACCCCACCACCACGTCGCAATGTAAAGTAACGTCGATGGTTTAAATAAGGAAATCACAGCAACATTCTTCATTTGTGTAAAACATGGACCGTTCTTTATTCGAACGAGCGGTAAAATACCATGGTTCTGATTTTGATAGTTTGGTCAAGGAAGAACAAACTGGGGCAACATTCCTGGACGAAAATGCCACTGAAGTAACCGACAGTTCCGGACTAGACTGTTGCGCCCTCAACGACGGTGATGTCAAGGCAAATAAAGAGAAAACTTCTAAACGAAAAGATAATAAAAGAAGGAGCAAACATCAAACCTTAGGGTAAAGTAATTATTATTAATCAATATAATTGTTGGCATGACCAAAAAGTAAATTTGGTTTAGTATTCAACTCTTTTTAAGCAACTTATATTTTTACACATTTTTTACTTGTTTGTAACTAACTAAAATAAAAAAGTAAAGTTGGAATTTGAACACAATTAACACCCAATCCATAATTTACACTTCACAAAAGACACTAGTCAACTGTACACAGTCATAACAAATTGAAAGTTAAAGTCAGTTCAGAGGCATTAACGAAGAACGTTACTTACTTCATGTGAATTGTGATACGGATACTGATATTGGAGCCAATTTCTTTCGTCACAAGAAGATAGCGCGCATACTTTACTGAATGTTTGCATCTGCACTATAAAATTCCCATTTGCTTCAACGTGAAGAATGAACCAGGCTTTATTTTATGAAATGTTTGTACAACATTTTGTAACTTTACCAAAAGTAGGTCAAAGCATGGCGAAAATGTAAAATTGAGTCCCAACAAATTGCAGATCAATTCAAAGGTTTGATGTCTTCTGCTGCACATGGGTTTATGCTCAGTGTCAGCATGCATGCTAATCATGTTTGTGTGCTCTAGTAACATCATGGTCAGCGTTCACAAAATAGCACAATACGAAGATTGATGCCATGCCAGTCCAAGTGGACCTTTGAGAAGGGTCTGAAGGAATAAAGATGTATCTTAAGTGCAGACATTTATTTTAACTCAAAATTTTTACAATGAAAAGTGAAAACAACTGATCTCCATTTGTAACTTTTTTTGCGGATGCAGAAAACTTTCAGAAATACTCCTAAAACAACCAACTAATAAGACCTTTTTTTGTAATTGATAAAGTTAAACAGAGTCTTATCATAAGTCAGCTTCTGAGAGGCAAATTGCAAATTTTGACAATCAAAACATCAAAATACTCGGCTGCAAAAATTTCTATTGACAAAGAATAACCGCACAATAAAACCAGCCCACCAGTTGCACTGCGCAAGTGCGCATGCGATATTTTTTCCCGTAGATTTCAGCACTCCGATGATTTAAAAGTATTAACGCTTTTTGTGCCAGGTCATGGGGCAAAGGACAATGTATACACTTGGGTGTCCATAATGCATTTCCAATGGTGGACCTGAGGTGAGCGTTGGCTGAGATGCGGGCGTTGTGACTCCAGTTTTATTCCACCATGCTCAAAGTCAAACTTTGAAAATTGTATAATTTTCATTTTTGTTTTGCAGATTTAACGAAGAATTCATTCAAAATCTCCATGGCTTCATAGCAAGAAAAGCAGATTTACTCTTCAGGAAACCTGATGAGTTGCCTAGCATTGCTAGTAGCACTGACTACCCATTAGCAAAGGACGATGAGAAATCAGACTATTATGCAATCATCCCTCCTATAGAGCAGTTCATGGGCGTTGACGTTGAAGTCTGCCAAGAGAAAGTCTTTGGACTTCTTAAAGTCGGCGACGTCGTCTGTGGTCGAATCCTCACCACCAAAGAGTTTGGCATTTTCGTAAAGCTCTTGGCACTTTGCAAGGATACGTCTCGTTTTCTTGAAGACTGTGAGGTGGTTGCTTTGCTGCCTGCAGGGGAACTCAGGGACAGATTTTCAAATGTTGCGTCAGTCAGCGATTTCAGCGTTGGGGATCTTGTCCGAGCTGTGGTTACCAAAGTCACTGCTGAGGAGCAGAAAGTTCTTATTTCATTGCATGCCAGAGAAGATCTACAAGAGGACACAATTCTGGTAAGAAGAGCTGAGAAGACCAAACCCTTAATGTGTTTGTTGCTTGAAAATATCTGAACAACCCTATCCCTGTCAAACACAACAAAATGCACCAAATGGTAAAAGTTGTTGCAACTAGAAGTCAACTCATGTCCCATAATTTGTTGCACTGTGCTGCATTTAGCAGGGTTTTACATGGCCTTCACATGTTCATGTGCAATCTGATTAAGTTTCCAGCAAACTACAAACTAACAATGCATATTGGTGTTGTATGCATTTGGCACTAAGGGTAAATGCCCACTGCCAAGGCTGGCGTAAACCAGTTCACTTTACAATGCAACAGAATCCTATGTTTGTTTTGCTGCATTAAGCCGTGTTTTAATTTCAACTGTGGTGCATTTTGGTGGATTTAGTATTTGCATGGTCATATAAAACACCTGATTGTGGTTAGGGTTTTAAAACCAACATAGGTCTTAATCCCACTACTTATTGATTTTTTTTTTTATGAATTGATTATTATTTTTTTTAATGACAACCTCTGAACTTGTGTTCATAAATCTCCAGGGCCTGATCACTGATGCAGACCTCCCTGTTCATTATCGTCGTAGTGTACTTCAACTGGACTCTTTAGAGTCGTATGGAGACATGCTTGAAAGCACCGTGGGTTTTGATAATCCTTTCAATGTAGCGTACCTCGGAGTTAAGCTGGGGTTGAGTAATGCTGCCCCCGTGTCACTCATGAGAGGGCTTCAAAGGTGAGAGAGTGAGAGGGTCATAGATGTATAAGAACTAGAGAGAGCACTCGCTATGTCTCACACAGAACTCCGCTGACCCCTCATGGGCAAAAATCCCGTTGGGTCAAGTGCATACAAATGTCCATTTGAAAAACGTTTGCCGTGGAAAGCTGGGGCAGCCAATGTCACAGTCATCCAATGTGACACAAGAATACATAACTCTGTCTCTCGGTATGCATCGGTGTTAACACGTCATCTGGCATTAGCTGGTTAATCAAATTCCAACTCAATGGAAAACTTTCAGGGCACAAGGTGGCAGCAGACTTACCATTGTTCTTGGGAACTTGCACATGCTCAAAACTACATAAACAATGGAAGTGTACCATTCTACCATCTAGCGTTTCAAAGTCTTCCATTGAAAATGGTATGTCGTGACCGAGGGGTCTAGCGTATCGGACTCGAGTTCTGATAACCTAATCCTCAAAGTGTAGGTTTTGAATCCTGGTCATGTCACTTGTGTCCTTGAGCAAGATGCTAAACCTCCAAATTGCTTTTTGTAAAACCCAAGTGTATAAATGGGAACCTGCGAGGGCTGAGACAGTATTATGTTGGATTGTTGTGTCATGGCCAAGCAGCCAAGTGCTCCAGACTCAAGCTCTGATGTTTCTGATTAGCAGAGTTTGAGTCCCGGGTCTTGACACTTGTGTCCTTAAGCAAGACACTTAACCACTAAAGCTTCGCCATTTGGATGGGACGTAAAGCCGTTGGTCTGGTGTGTTGTGTAATGCATATAAAAGAACCCAGTTACACTTATCGCTAAGTGAAGGGGTCCGCCCAGGTGTTTCTGGTAGTGGCTGCTGAATGCACCACAGCACCTTGAATTCTTCATAGTGTTACTCAAAAAATGGGTCTCATAGTTCAACAACTTCAAAACCTGTCTGGAAATAAATAATGACAAGCACTTTGAGAAGCCCGTAGATAAAGCGCTATTTATATAAAAGCTAGTTATTATTAACCCCTTAGTGTTAATATATGCAGCTTGCAGTTGTATGCTCCCCAGGGAGTTGAAAGAGTTTAAGGAATTGTTAAAGTACGCCTGATGAACAGGAATAATAATGTTGTAAAGCACCTTGATCTAATTACTAGGTCGTGTGCTGTTTTTAAGAACCCGGTATTACTATATTTCATCGTAAAGCAATCTTAAAATTTTTGCTAACTACAGGAAGAACTTTCCAGAGAAGGAGTTTTCAGAACCGTTAAGAAAATGGCAGACGAACCGATGGTCAATGGAAAGGTAAGAACATATAACACAGTCTAGGATCAAACAAGAACCTGTTTTCTTGGCTCAAAAATCTGCCAATGAAAACTTTGTGATAAAGCAAGGAGAAAAGAAAAGATTTTGATTATTGTTCCTTTAGACCCTTTGTGACGTTACAAGCTAAAAGTGCGCCCTCACTGAGATCAAAGGAATACCTACCATTGGCTGAAAGTTGTGCGTACACCCCAGCCTCGCTCAGTCAGTCCGCAGCACACACAGAATCCGTTCCTTTTCTTTGCACTGTATGCATGGCTCGGACGTGTGTGACCTCTCTTTGAATATTTAATGAGCTGGAACCGTTCGTGGAATGTGGGTAGTTTCTCAGTTTTTATACGTAAATTCACAAAAATATTCCCACAATTGCTAAGATTGGGAGTGTATTGTCCATTTTGCTTTGAAAATAATTGACTTTATTGATATTCTAGTGGTGTATTTTGATCGTCAAATTTTGTTTCAAAACGAAACGAAACCAACACAATTACAACACAATATGTCCCTCTAATAGATTCTCCCACAAGCCAATTCTCATATTACTAGATAGGGAATTCCATATTCTATCACAAAATAGTTGATTTCTGGACTAATTTTGTGTAGTCCAGTCAGGGCGCAAAAAATGCTGACGATAGTCCAAAACATCGTAACGTAAAAAGCCGCCATGATTGCACATGCGATTACTGCATTCTGATTGGTGGAGACGCGCGGTGAAAACTGTCCCGGATGTACATGTACAATCACAACACTATACACGTGTGGGGGATCAGAGTATCTATGGCTAAATCGATACTTTCTACGAACGTTGTAGTTTTTCACCCCGAATTTCTCATAAATATTGATTCCCAAACCGTAATAACACCAATAATAACATTTTTTTCTATATTTCACAATTCATTTTTAAAATAGAACCAGCTCGTGGCACAAATACGAGTTTTAAAACTTCTGCAGTGGCATAGACAAATCCATTTATCTTTTTTTTTCTTCCGAAAATAATCCTCACATTGGCCTAGCCCTTGTACACTGTACCTAGATTATATTTTTCTCAACAATAAAAACTAGAAAGGAGGGGGTGATCAATAAATAATCAATACAGATAATCCACACATAGTCCAAAAACAATATTTTCAAGTAACAAGGATTGAAATTTCACTTGTGAAAACACAGATTTATTTGTCAACAAAGTTAAAAAATGAAAGAACAAATACATGTACAGTGTACATGTATAACTAGAATGTTTATAATCTTATGGCATCTGCATATTTGTGAAAAACTGAACAACCTGTGAACCCATTTACAGGTAGTTAAGTCAAGTAAATAAATAAATAGCACACAAAATAATATAACAATTACACACATAGCTATTATAATCCTGTTAACATAAATAAAACATACATGTAGGGGGACTATAATATAAAAAAATATATGTATATAAAAAATATAAATGATTTTCTAGAATTGAACAAAAAATAAGTTACCTTAAAAACATGGCATTTAATATGGCATATGATATGGAAGTACATGTACAATGTTATGGCAACCATCATACAACTAAAAATCAACTTAAAAGTAAATGTATATGTTGGCTTAAATCGACTACAAGGGCTGACCTGCAAGTACGTTGTACACATAGATGTAGTGTATGGGCTTTGATAAACTTTACAGGCTATTTTATCACAATTTTCCTGATTTTTCCAAGGGCAAAACAACCTGAAATCAGATTAAAGTTGGAAGACCATATCATGCTTGTTTAATGTAAAAATTTATGAAAAACACATCACTTGCCAGTAAACAGATTTTTTTCTCCACTTTACATAGCACACATAACTTAACAATTCAACAAAAAAAGTATATACAACACAGCACTTCTTGTTCTTGAAGGTTTGAAAATAACAAGACAAGTAAAATTAAAAAGTTTACAGGCATCCTCTAAGCTCTCACCATGCTGTCGTGGTTAAGGTGTGTTGATCAAAGTCTTTGACTGAGGGAATTTTTTACGGGTAGAAATAATTAAACTAGAAAATTTTCAAAAACTAACTTCCATGAAACCAAACTCCAAATCATTAGTTCCAAGATGGATTAATATCAAGTCTGGATGATGGTTATTGGGGACAATATACAGGAAGTGAGTTCGCAACCCTAATGTTGTCACACCGTGAAGACAAGTTACATTGGAATTAAATATCTCTGAGTCAGGGATATTTTGGTGCAAGTATTTTGTGAGAGAATCACCAACAATCTCAACGTTGTATTTCTTAGATCTTGATAAAACTGGTAGAGCTGGGGCCTATTGAGGGAGTCGGTGGCCAGGATGGATGGAGGTGGCTGTTGAAACCTTCAATATGAAAAATAACACAAAATGTTGATTTAAAACTACTTGTTTTTTTCATTTTTGTCTATTACAGTCCCGGTAGATATTTAGGTCTTTAAACTGTCAAAGTCAAGAAAAAAAGAAGAAAAAAAAAAGTTTAACCCTGCAAGCAATAATAGGAATGGTATGCCCAACATACATGTACCAAGGTCCCTGAAATGCCCGAACCAATTACTTGGGTATAAACCATTATCTGGAAAACATGCAACTGTATATTCACAAAAATACAAAACCGCTGAATTGAATTAAAGATAAAAATCAATTGTTTATGTTAGCATTTAGGCTAAACATTTGCATAAAATTTGTTTTAATTAATTCTTCGATAAACATTCGTCAATCTTAAACATAAAATTGTCATACAAAAATCCAAACCTTTCTTTACAAAACAATGCAATTACATGATGTATGACTCTAGCAGTAGCACTAGCATGCAGTAGCACAACATTTCTAAGAATGCCGATTGTGGAATGGATTTTTCAAAATAATGTTGAGTGTTTACTATGTTTGTATTATTAATATACTTCGGCCCTGGCTTAAGGCACTTTACATACAATTTTGCACAAAATAAAAAACATAAAAAACCCATTCATTTCTTGTGCATGTTTAATCTCTTCCAATGTTAAATTTGCCCCACCGTACTTTTACGTGGTGGTACACGCACACACAACACGGCGACGTCGTAAACACGTGCGCCAAAAATCGTAAAAAAGCGAAATCACACGGATAATATTCGCCCAGAAAAGGCTATGTACAGTGGCTCCCACAACGTAAAAAGCATACCAAACGATAGCTTACACATTGATCTTTCTGCATCGTCAGTTTTTCTTAACAATTTTGTGTAGTCCAGTCAGGGCGCAACAAGTAAAATACCCCCTCAAATTTACCTATAGATATTAAATTTTGTTTGTATTGAAAATAGCAAAAAAATACATCATTCAAAACAAAAATTCACACTTCAAACACTCACCACGCCATCTTGGACACCAACTACTCGGGCAAAACGTCACGATGCAATAAACAGACATCTCTCGAACTCCCGTTGTTCCTCGTGCAAATCTCGCGCGCTCGCTGCGGTTTTCTCCGTGCAAAGAAAATTCGGGATTTGACCTCATTAACGCGGGCGCTGCGGACTGACTGCGCTACCATGGGCAGAGCGCCGTATCGATACCTCTCGTCGCTAACCCCTGATAGGGAAACACTGAAAATCAATGCTGATTGGCTAACCAAACTGTACTGCTTTGCGTACACGCTTGATAAATGAGAATGAGAGGGGGCCAGTTGCTCCATGACTTGATGCGTCCTTTGACAGTGCGTTCAGCGTAGTCTCTAACACAGAATGGATCAACCACAGGACTAATTAGAATATCCAATATATTTGGATATTTTCAAGTCACACTTCCAGGGGTTACAATCGAGCAAGGCATTCTGTGAAAGAAAACAAAATGGTGCGTCGAGATCGTACCACTGGGAACGAGGTTGCATACACCCATGCACATTTCCATTGTTTCACCTTGGTGATAGCAGCCTCTCCCAGGGGTTTATTGTCCTAAGAACTGACGAGGGACTGTTCACCAAATGGCTGATTATGCTTTCCAACCAAGCCTAGGATATGTGCAGAGGGTAACTAAGGTTCAACCCACAGAAGGTAACCACATAGTTTAAACCCTATTAAACATAGATGCAGTCTCCTGCCCAAGTGGTTCGCGCCACAAAATTTCACAGGGCCGGAGACTGTGGAGACTCAAAGTCCACAGTACGCAAGCCATGGGGTTTCCATTTATCACCAGCTGTACAAACAGAAGGAATCCTTTCACCCAATGCTCGCCTAGAACCACGGCTCAAATTTGACACTGGACCACAGGCTCAAGGCCAGTGATTTTAGTGTCGGGCCAGTAAACTCGGGACCAGACTGGTCTTGTGTTTTCCTATTGAAGAGTAATGCCTCACTGTGAACTGGGTTTAATTACAAATATTTTGTTCAAATGTTGACTGCGAGTCCAGTAAACATCTGTCAATTCTGTTAAGTAACAAAAAACAAAAACAGTTAAACATAAATTTTGTAGAAAGTTCTTCCTCATTTAGATTCTTTTCTTGTAAAATAAAGTCTGGTCAGCTAAAAAAATTGTTTAGCTACAAGCCGGGGTTGTCTCCATGCACAAGCTAGAGTATCAGGCTGATACGGGTGAATTGCGGGCCAGTATGCCAAACAAAATTTAAAAATAATTTTTTAAATAATAATTTCTCAAAAAAAATAAAGAGAAAACCATACAGAATGCGCCAGATTGCACAGTAAACCAAGATAAACACCAAGAAGAAAAAATTCCGAAGCTGTTTCAATTTAGTGTGCTATGGCCAAGCATCCAAAAATTTGGGTCCAGAATGTCCAACAGTTTTGACAAAACCTTGGGAAAACCCTGCAAGCCCTGCAGTCTTGTGTAATATTGCTCCACAATGAAGCCCATAATCTTTATGGAAGTCTATGGTACCTATGGCGTGTAGGCGAGTACTAATATACAATTTCTCTTTAAACTGCAGTGTTGCTAAGGGGGTCGAGCACTTCAAGGCAGAGAGGTTCCTAGAGGCAATGCAGCATCTTAACAAAGCCTTGGAGATTGATGAGGAGAATGTTGAGGCATTCGTGGCAAGAGGAGCACTGTGAGTCAACCATTTTCTACCCCCCCCCCTTAAGAAGAATCAACTCTTCTTGTGTTGTGACATTAATATTATTACATATCTGGTAATGAAACCAAGGAGCCCTCAAAAGTGTCTTGTTTTCTAAACCCATTCACCTGGAGATACCTGTTAAGAGAAGATGTTGACAAAATCTCAGTTTTAGATGTGGAAGGAAAAACCCCAATGGGTAGAATACAATGCAGTCAGGTAGGGACTGAAAATGTAGTCTTCATGCAAGGCTCTGATCTGAAACAGAATGTGAACTGTGGTCTACATGGATGAAAGGCAGGGAAGAAACCACCGAGCCAACATGGATGCCTGAAATCTCACACACTTAAAATTATGGTTTCCTTCGTTTGTCCATCTTATTGGCCTCATTGGGTAGTCATCTTGTTTTTCTTTCATACATGTAGACCCATGTGCCCAAAGTTAGGCTGGCAATGAAAATAGACTGGTCTCTTTTGTTGAGGCAATAACAGTTAGAGGAGCTGGTCTTCACTGCGTAGTAATGACCGGGTTGGTGCCTGGCCGCTGTTAATGGACTGAGATGAAGGCGAGATCCATTAACAGAGGCCTGCCACCAACCAACATCATTACCACGCAGTGAAGACCAGCTCCTCACACTGTTATTGCCATTAATAAATACCCTTAATGAAAAGAAATGATAAAAATCATCAAAATTGGGGATTTGCTGAAATTTTTAGAATTGTTCTATTCATGTTCAAGGGCCATTCTTTAGGCTGTTCAATTTTTGCATGACACCTAATCGCTTACACATATTTAACTTTTAATGCATTTTGCAAGAATCAGACTATGAGCTTTGAAAAATAATGGCGCCATATTAAAAATACTTTGGTTGGTGTTCGGCTTTATGTTTCGCATTATGTACATACATGTATGTTTCATGCACGTACCAGATACATGTACATGTACCTCAAATTGATACATTGTCTGCGCGTTCAACAAAAACTAATATGCACAAAGAAAACAGTTGATTTGATAGTTCCAGCACAACATGCGCAGTGCATACAGAACTGTTACACAACAAAATGCACAGTGCATACAGAACAATATGCTTGTTATGGGGCCATTTATGCCCTAGTTCACAGAGCCAGTCTTTACACCACATGTTAATACACCCCCATGTGACCAGTCTTCGACCAATCAGCGTGCATAAACTCTCAGAGATGTTTATTAGTTATTGTTATCATTCGATCATTTATTGTTAGTACCACTCTGCACTTGGCTTCAGACAACAGTGTCTTACCACCCCCAACGGAAAAAAACATGTGAAAATTGAAACATGAATGTGTATTCATCTTGCTTAGAACTGTTGAATATAAATTGCTTAGTTTAACATCGCACCTAACTGCTTGTTTATCCCAAATCCTGAAACAGCAGTAAGGTTATGAAATGTCTTTGTTCTTAAACCGTTGCTTGATTTCTACAGATACGCAAACAGAGATCACCTGTCCAAGGCCCTGGGTGACTTCAGCAAGGCTCTTAAGATCAACCCAAATCACCGCAACGCTAATAAATACATGTGTGAAACGCTCCTTGAAAGGGGAAAACAGTAAGAACGCTTAAAGCTTGAATAGATTTTAATTTGGTATCGGGGATATAAAGAATGTAATTTGTTTTTACTCTCACACTGATGTGTGGTAAGGGCTGTATACTCAGTACTTTCATGAGTTCTGTGGGGAAAAAATGCAGGCAAATCACTCAGGTGGGATTTGAACCCACAATCTTTGCATTACTAGAGCAGGTGTCTTATCACCAGACCACTGAGCTAGCCTGGCGGCTAGAGGCAATTTGAATCCTAGGTCGTGGGTTCAAATCCCACCCGAGTATTTTGCCTGTGGTTTTTATCTGAAAATTAAAAAAGGGGCACAAAGGAGTTGATAGTTTGGGAATGTTGGCTGCAAAGGCGATCCAGAAGATGCAAGTATTTGATTTGATTTGATTTGCACAAAATAGTTTATGGCTTGACGTTTTGACCTTAGCAGAGTCTTTCTCTGTTACCCTGCGAGAAAGATTCTGCTACATTGGAAATGTCAGGCCCTTAAAAAATATTTGCACTTTTAACAGCGGGACAAGTTCTCGAATCACTTTTCATGTTGCAAATAATCCAAAACTTACCGTAAACTGTGATAACCTCCCCCCAAAATTAGAATAGCACCAGTTTTTGAAAGATTTTCACCAAAAAGCTTAAAACCTCTTAGTCTCTTCTGTTGTTGTTAAGCCAACAGCTGTTTAGATGTTTTTCAAGCCCATGTATTTGCACAGAGAGTGAATAATTGAGTTGTGTGTACTCAAACAGCCGTTGTAGTTGTCACTTGACAAGCATGGTTTAGAATTTGCCCCTCCAGTTGGAACAGGCAAGTGTGGCTGGCTCACATGAACTAATGGCATCTATGCTTATGATCTTTAAAATTCTGCCGTGGTTTTTTACCTTGTTTTTCTTACCCAACCGACCAAATCCAGTGATTTAAAGCCCCTCTTCTTAAAATATTGACAAATAAATAGCAGCTGGATAGGGGCAACTAGGAGAATGCTTGAAAAGAATTCCATATAAAACAAATGATAACAATCTGTAACCATTTAAGTAATTGCTTACTTCCACACTTTTTTGTAGATGATCAGACTTGATGTATTCTTAGATCATTACAGAACCTTCATAATCAGGCCTGATGCTTTACAGATGCCCCTGGGTAGTGGCGCCCCACAAAACTTTTACTGGACCAGAATTCTTTTTACAAGACCAGAATCAAAATAAGAAAAATTTTCCACACAGTTTAATATGTAAACTGTACACAGTTAATCTGTAAACTGTTCATATTTGACCAAGTACTAAGAGAAAATTAATCTCATTTGTGTTTTTGGCAATATTCTTCGATACTCAACAGAATTGAAAGATATTTATCAGACTCAAAGTCAACATTTGAACATTATTTGTCAAATTTTAAAGATAAAAAATACACAGTGTGGTATTTGTATTTAATTAAAAACACAAGACTGCTTGACTTGTCCAGTAGTGAGTTTACTGGCCCAACACTAAAGGAAGTGTTCCTCAGGCCTGCAGTCCAGTGTAAAGTTCGAGCCCTGCCCGTGAAATGTTCAAGTAGAAATTTACAGTTCTATGTTTAGAGGTGGCGTGTCGTGGCCGAGCAGATAAGAGCACCAAACTCAAGCTCTGATGTTTCTGATCGGCAGGGTGTGGGTTCGAGTCCCGGTCTTGACACTTGTGTCCTTAAGCAAGACATTTAACCATTATTGCTTCGTCCTTCGGGTGGGACGTAAAGCCGTAGGTCCCGTGTGTTGTGTAATGCATAAAGAGAAGGGGTTTGCCCTGGTGTTTTGGCAGTGGCAGCTGAATGCGCCACAGCACCTTGTAAATCTGTACAAGGTGTTACATAGATGGGTCTCATAATTCAATGGCCTCAAAAACCTGTCTGAAAATGAATTATGAAAAGTGTTTTGAGACGCCCGTAATTATTATTATTAGAGGTGCCCCTCTATCAATGAAAAACTGCCTTGTCCTTACAGGATCAGGCCTGCATAATACAGACAATAAATAGTTCCTCGAAAGCTGGATCCTTGTTGTCAGTTGTCATGAGACAACACCTTGCGTGTACAAAATCAATAAGGGTTGTTTCAAAACATTGAAATCTAACGGCAAAGAGAACACTAAGAGAGGGCAAAGGAGTTCCTTGTCCATGCCTGAATGTACGACTGCCTGTGCAGGTCTACCGCTTACTGCGATGATCGAGAAACAGATTCTTACGCGTATTTCAGTTTGCTGGGCTAGAGTTAGCAAACTATGATTGATATTTTGTGATTGATCTTTTGTGATTGTGCAAATACAAAATGCTTTTATTCAAAATACGAGAAACAGCTGTGTTGCCCTAATGCAATGACAACATCAGGTATATTAAATCTATTATTGAAGGAAGTTTAGCATCAGTAGCATTGGCTTTGAGAATAGTAAAAGTGATATACTGTTTTTGAATTTGTCCAGGCTTGAGGAGGCGGGTAACACAGAGAAGGCCACTGACTGTTACCAAGCAGCGATCGAGATCAAACCAGGCTTCTTAGAGGCACAGTTGTGTCTCAGTAACATCAAGAAGATGAGGGTGAGAAACCATTGCTATATAACAACCTCTTTGTTTGTGATATTACTAGTCTGATCAGAAACTCCGAGATTTGGTCAGAATAAAGTGTCTGCAAGTTATCTCTCTTTAAAATTGGTCTTTTGTTTTGGGTAATGAACCAAGAACCAAGATGACAATGAAGATGCAAGCTCACAACCCCTGAAATCAAAGGTTAAGTCATCAGAAATGTGACTCAAAGTCCAAGTCCTAGTCATCATAAATCAAACTTGAGTGACTCGAGTCCAAGGCTTGAGTCACACAACACTGTCCTGTTATTTAAATATTTGTTAAAGTATTGTCTTGCTACACTGGGTTTTCTGTTCTTTATTTTTTCACATGACTGCATTCTTGGAAACCTCCCTCGGATACTGGACTTCTGCACATTGCCATCATCAACTTCTGGTTTGCCATTTGAACTCTGACCTGTGACCTCTGCTGTGGAATCTGTGACCTCTATAATCCGGGTTGGGTGTTTGTTCTCTTGATGTGACCGTGGGTTGCTTTGATGTGTTACTTGACAACACATCTTTCGAACCACTCAAACATGTGTATCCTTTGAAAAAAAATGCACAAATCTTTTCATTCTAAACTTTGTGAAATGAAACAAAATTTGGAAATGTGTTATTTTATTTGGTCGGGTCTTTGTGTGTTTTGGGGGTTTAAAAAAAAAAAAATTACTGTTGGCCTGTATGGTAATTTTTGTTTTAAATATCCAAAATTGGAACATGATGAACTGTAAAAATATATATTTTTCAAATGTGAAACTTGAAATATTGAATCTTTAATGTCTTAACAAATTTCCACATTTCTATCACGAAACAATTTGTCCTTTTTTCTCGATAATCACCTTTTTTTTGCCAATACTTACATGGCCAAAATTTTTCTCTTTGTGAACTTTTTTGGCAAATTTTAAACTATCATTGTTAACTGTATAATTTGTAATTGAAATTTTTAAAACAAATGTTGGTGGCTTGGTCAACTTTTACCTGAAATTCTGCCACTTATCTTCATTACAAAAACTTTGCGATATGGATATGTGTTTACTTGTTTTGAACTTCCATGGGTTGTTAGACGCCAACAAAGATAACCAGCTCCCCTGAATCAATCTCCTCCACATCCCCTGGATCTTCAGAAGTAACTCACATCTCAGCCGAGACTCTCAGACAAATGGTGGATACAGAGCATTGCGCATCAGTACACACCAAGAGTAGCGCAGAGAAGAGCAAGAAGAAGAAAAAGAAGAAAGGCAAAGAAAGAGACAAATCCTCAAGCAAGAAAGAGGAGAAGCATTCTAGCAAGAGCAAGAAAAAGTCAAAGAAAAAGAGGAAGTATTCTAGGAGTTCAGATAGTTCAGCTTCTTCCAGACCTTCCAGGTCAAGAGGAAGCTTACACTCCATGTCCAGAGAAACAAGTCTTCAGAGAAGTGGCAGAAAACTCTTCAGAGAAGAAAGAAACCGGGACATAACTTCAAGCAAGAAGAGAGCAGATTCTCAAAAGAGAAGCAAATATTCAGACTTTAGTTCTAGCAGTAGCTCTAGATCTAAGTCAAGGAGTCAACATCGCAGTGACCGTAAGAGGACCAAACATAGAAGAACGCGGTCTGGGTCGTACTCAGAAAGCATTAGTTCTGATTGTTCTTCAAGGTCAAGATCTAAACAAAGGCATGCTAGTAAAGCCCCAAAAATTGTATTAAAAACTGAAAAATCAACGTCTTACAAAAAAAATGTAATGGTACAACGTAAGAGTAGAGAAAGTGTCCACACAGGACGAACAAGGTCTAACCATTCCAGCAGTGAGAGCTCCTACAGTTCTCTTTCTCCAGAGCCTTCAAGAAAGAAATCCAAACCAGGGTCAGATTCAAGAAAGAAAAGAGATGAGAAAAGCCAAGCAAAAAACTCAACAAAAAATGTCAAGACAAGAGAAAGTCATTCTCCATCAGTATCCCCAAGAGCAAGACGTAGCACACTATCCAAAGAGTCACAACGAAGTCACACAAAAGATGATGAGGAACACCTCAGTCAGTATTCAACCACTAGAGAGGATGGACCATTTCTTCAAAAGGAGATCAAGGAAGACAGGTCTAGATCTAAATCAAGTTCCAAAGAGGGCTCCCATCATTCCTCAAGAAGGCACAGTAGGGATGTATCTCCACAAGACCAAATTAACACAAGAATGCAAAAGAAAGATGTTCACAATACAGATGCTGCTGCCAAGAAAGTAGCAGAAAAAGACAACCTTGGTAAGGCACAGAGGGACGACAGTGGATCAAAGACAGAGTCGGGCAAGAGAAAAACTTACGAAGATGACAGTAAGAAAACAAGAAGATTAAGCCACTCTGTAGACAGCAGCAATGAAGGAAGTCAAGAACGGAAGGAGAATCCTTCAGATAGACTCAAGGACAGGAGAAATCAGAGCAAACCAAATTCTCAGGATGCCAAGAGAGGACGTCAAGGCAAGAAGAGTCCAGATAGAAGAAACAGAAGTGTGTCCAGAGGGTCTTCTTCTGAGAATAGTTACTCAGATGGAAGTTACTCTGACGGAAGCTACTCCAGCTACAGTTTATCAGGAAGCCGCTCCTACAGTTACAGCAGTTACAGCAGCTATACAGTGTCAGGGTCTAGCAGTCACTCTGATGACAGTTGCCACAGGGAGACGAAGAAATCAAGAAAACGCTCGAGGCCAAGAAGCAGAAGCTCTTCGAAGACCAAATCCAGGAAATCTGATGTGAGGAAGCGGCAAGACAACCCTGATGATGAGGACGAGGATGATAGTGATAGTGATGTTGATACAGGTATCTATGAGATCTCTAGAGATCATCTTGAAATGTATATGGAGAGCCAGAGCTATCAGGTCAAGAAAAACGACGACGAGGGAACACCCTTAAAGAGGAAGAAGAGGAAACATTCAGAAGAGGAGCAAGAAGGTGACCCAAGCAAAAACAGCAAAGGGAAAACTCAAGAGAAAGAAAGACCTTCAGATAGAAATGAGAAACTGAAGACACCTGTTCCTCCTGAAATTAAGAAAGAGGCACAAAAGGTACCAACCTCTGTGGCTAAACCTTCCTCAGATGTAAAGCCAGCCAAGAAAAGAAAATTCAAAGAAGTCAAAGATGAAACTTCTCCTCCTCATCATCCAACCATTAAAACGGAATTTGCCAAACCTGCCAAGGTGGCGGCACGTCTCCATTCTGGAGAACACATCCATCCATCGGCTGAACATGTACCTCTCCATCAGTCATTAGTAGATGCATCTCAAACAAGCCACAATCTACAAGTAGTGTCAATAGAATCTGATATTGGCCCACATCATCAGCCAGGTATGGGCATTATTGAACAACAGCTGCCCAGGAAGCTCCACCAGTCAGTTCCTGGAGCCAAGAATAGCGATCAACCCCAACCAAGGGAATCTGAGGTGGGTAAAAACACAAATGTTCCTTCCACAGCTTCTGCTGCAGGGGTTTCCAAGCCACCCGGAGTAGAAGAGTTTACTCTAGAAATGTTTACCCCAGAACAACAAGCTGTCATAAAGACCATCTCTAAACAACTGGAAAACATCCGTCGACAAAAACTGCAAGAAGAAAGAGCACGCTCTGGAATGACACTGAATGCAAATGACAGTCTTCCTGGTATTAAAAGAACCCAAGAAGGTCATGATGGAATTAGTGGTGAAAGGTTGGCAGATGTCCAAGGTCAAGGTCAGGGTCAGGGTCAAGGACACCACATAGGTGTCATTGTAACACACCGACCTGTTGATAATCATGAGGATCATCAAATACAAAGTGCAAAAAGTACCGTCTCATCTTTTCCAGATCAAAGTGGACACCTTGATACAGTCATGGGGTCCAAAGATACAACAGAAGTTGGAGGAGAGAAACCTGCTGCTTTGACAATTGACTACCAACACGGGCAGAATATGATCATGGAATCCAAGGGTGGGGACATCTTCACCCCTAAACTGCTGAATGTCCTGACAATTGAACAGGACAAATCGAGTAGAGGTCCTGCTGTCCTTAAAGAAAGGGCAGAAAGCAGTCTAGCTGGAGCGGGAGACATTAGATCACAGACTTCCAGAGGAGAACATGAACGCAGTCATAGGAAGAGTAAAGAAATGCAACCATCCAAGTCTCTTCACGGTGGCAAAGGTCAAGGGCCACATGATGTCACACATGTCGGAGAAAGGTCAGCAGATACAAGTCATTACAGTTCAAGAACAGGGGAAAAGGAAAGCATGGATAAGAGCCTTGCATCAAATCATCCAAGACACACAGAGCAAAGTGCAAAATCGACCAAAGTAATAGATTATCAGCACGGAAGAAGTGAGAGAAGCTATGAGAGAAGCGCAAGGGATAAAACTGCCAGTCACAGACACCAGGATAGATATGGTGACAGACCCCGTGGTAATCTCCATGAGCCTCCATATGACAGACCTCCGAAGCAAAGAGACGGGAGAGACAGTCACCACCATAGATATGATGACAGACGCCCTGAGCGGGACAGGAGGGAACGCCATAGCTGGGATGCACATGCCAGTAGCGATAGATACCAGGGTTGGTCAAGTGCCACCCAGTGGGAAAGATACAATAGTAAACCCCATAGCAGATATAGCGACAGACGAGGCTCCAGATCAAACCAGAGTAGAAGTAGAGCACCAGCCGGGCCCAAAGAGAGCAACCCCTTCCATGAGTTGATTACCTTCGATAAGGAGATACAAGTGGCAGTTCTGCACAGCGAAGGGAAATGGGCACGTGCCCAAAGTCCAGAGGTTGAGAAAAGGCGGTCAAGAACGTGGTGGCTCTAAACAGAATCGAACTGCAGTTCAAACATTTGTAGTGTTTTCATTATTGCACTATTTGTCCTCAACAGCAACCCTCATTTGGGTATTGGGACTCGTTGGTTAAGGGGGCGGGGGTTAGAAGGGTTGATTTGCCTGAAATTTTACCCAAATAAAAACATAAGTACCAATTTGTAATACCGGGTAAAATGCATTTCTTTGGTTTCTCTGTCCATTTCATTTTTCTTCTTGCTTTGCCCGAGTTTTCACCATTGTTTTGCCCGAATTTGGGAGGGAAATCTTAAGATTAGTGGGACCATAGAGAACTGGCAGAACTGTCCAATTTTGTCAAATGGGTATCCGAGCATGCCGGAACATTGAGACCATGACCACAGTCTGCTGAAATGCCCGGCTACGCCGTCCGGATAGCTGAGTCTGTGATATCGGGTAACATCCATTGTCGTGGTAATCTGCAGGTGCCAAAAATTAAACAATGGGAATTGACCTGGTATGTCTACCGCTACATACAAAGTCTCTGGTTGGAATGTATCAACCAGTGATAGTGGTAGTGACTTATGATAAGAAGGCAAGCTCAGTGATCTGGCTGATGGTCGATGAAGTAAGAAGTTAAGAACAAAACTTTAATAATATTAATAATTGTTGGCAAGCCTGTTTCAATTTGATCTTAGCAAAATCACTGATAGCATCCTATCAGGTGTTTTGAATAAGTAAACATTGGGTTCATTGTTTTTTCAGTGAAAGAAACTCAAAAAGTTATTCTCATTTTCACTGTATTAAAAATGGAAACCAAGAAAAATAAAAGAGCGCCTTTTCCGATGCTTATTTTTATTAAATTTAACCCCAAGAGTGAATAATTTCATGTCGTATTTCTATCAAACAAATTAAACAAATTACATTGTATTCGCCCATTTTAATTTTCAGGCCTTTTTGTGGCCTTGAGTTTGCTAAAACTGCTTTTTGTAAGGATTATTATTTGTGAAATATTTCTCAATTATTAGAGAATAAGTATTAAGAATTTGTATGGGCTATTATGGAGGATTGTGATGCATCTTTTTGGGTTACATTTTACATCGGGGGTATCACCATGTTAAATAAAATGGTTGTTTAGCATTTGTCCCTTACAATGTTTATAGGTAGTGTTTTTTGTTTTTTTATTTTCTACCTCTACAAGCAGTCAATACAATACATCATCATCAATAGTATTGCCTGCACCACCATGCTTGTAGTGCCTTTGCTCCTCCGTTGTGCCTTAGGACCAGTGCGCCGAGTGAAGTACATGTAGTAGAGTCCATGAAAACAGACTTGCACCTAGACTACCCCTACAGAAAGAAGAGGGGGGTCCCATGCAGACCAATTACTGGCAGCACATAAGAAGCACCATGCTCTTTGCTAGTCTTGGCTCCATATACCAGCCCAATATGGGCAGAGAGTACCCCCCCCCCCCCCTCCACCCAAAGGTTCCCATACTTTAACACATCATTTTCCTCTTTTACAGAAGTACCACCCCCTTTCCCAAATCCTCTTAAGAATTCCTGAAATTCCAAGCACACAATGAAGACACAATAGGGTGGGGGGGGGGGGTGGGTTACACCAGGCCCCCATATCGAGGACCATGTGTCTCCAAAGTCAGTATTTTGGTTGGGTTCTGACTCGGTTATCACTGCAACAACTGCAGGTGATGAAACTCTAAGTGGTCAACTTAAGCTTTACGTTGCACTGTTGAGTGCTTTTGTGTTTCGACTGTCAAGATATTTTGATGGTCAGGTGGGGTAGCGAAGTAACTACATGTGTCTTTTTTTACATGGCCTAAGTGTCAGTTTCAATGTGTTTTTCAGGTGCTATTTCCAATGGAAAATACCTTCTTTTAGGATAAGCTTTGCATGCATGAGTCTGTAAGTAACCGCGACCCAATAACGTGGCTCTGCTTACCGTGGAATTCTGCGCTTACGGCCCATAAAATTGCATGCTGTACTGGGCAACGTAAGCGCAGAATATGGTGGTAAGCAGTGAAATCACTGACATGTTAAGCAAAACACTAGTGCTTAGCAGAAATCAGCTGGTAATCAGTGTAAAACAATGTACAGTGCATGGTATTTTGGCTGGTAACCCGTTTCCAGTGAGCTGACAATATGCGAGTGCAGCAAATAATTTTCTGCCCATACCATCTTTTAAAAAACAATTTTGATGAAAATGATGGATTCATGTTGATTAAACTCATCTGCTGGTATCATAAGCTTAACACTGAAGTGTAATAAATTTTTAAAGAATGAAATGGTTTGTACACTCATTCTTGATTTCTTTTTTTATTACATTTTATGTCTAAGAACACTGTATGTGTGTGTGGTCATTTAGACTTCCAAAATGACTTTACAAGGGTCCAAACATAAGGCCATTAACATTTGTTTGCTTTTATACCAAAGGTCAGTTTGGTTGGTAAGCAGTTTGTAACAGCTAATTCAAATTTTCTCAAAGCTTGTAGCTCTCAAACTGAAGTGACCACTTTCAGTGAGCACTGTGTTAGTTTAACACACAATCTACACTCAACGAAAAAGTGTTAAAAACTGTGTGATGCTCCACGCCAAAACTATTCACTTTTCGCAAAACTTCCTCAAACTGCGATTTGCTCATCAAATTTATGAGAATAAGAGCTTTCAGATAACTTCTGATTAGGGACTATAAAGCCCGGTTCATACTTACTGTGAATGTTTCATGCTAAGCAAATTGACATTGCAGCTGAGAACGTTTTGCAACTCTTCCAATTGTTCGTTGAAATTTGTGATTTAAAAATTTGCATCGCATTCGCAGGAAGTAGGAACCCGGCTTTAGGCAAGTATTTTTGAACATATGGAATGTGACATCATCACATCACATTGATGGCAAGGTCAATATTTTGGTTGTTTTCCACTTTTAATGCCACTTCACTATTTCCGAGAAGTACCTGAATAAGGACTAGAGCCTCCCATAAGACAGTAACAAGTTTACCACTGAAAAACTTCACAATAGACAACACTTGAATAAAGACGAAAAAGTGCAGTGGCAAATCCCATCAATCATTTATTATAAGTTATACAACAAAGATATTCATACCATAGACAATCTCTTGAGTAATGATGGCTCCTAAAAGAGCCCTTATAACCAGGCCCTTAGACTTGGGTCACCAATACCCTCAGTCAACCTCAGGCCCCTTCCTCTGTAGCCTTTCATCAAGGCCTTCGTGGCTTAGACAAAGCTGTGTATAGCTGCAAAGCGTCTGGAAAGGGAGACCACATGTGCGCGCACAAGTGGCGAAGTCACACTTTGCCACTCGCGCGTATGGTCTCCAGTTCCAATCGCTCCACTGCTACATAGCTGTCTAAGCCAAGGAGGATCCGAGGCCTTGATGAAAGGCTACTTCCTCTCTCCCCCACCACCCACCACTACCACTAGAATTCTTATACAGTACGCAGCGTCAGAGTGCAGCTGAAGATGATCAGAGCATACTGATGTTAAATTGTTACAAAACCACAACTTGTAATTGAGAGATTTATGTACATGGTGTTACCACACACCTTACTAGATTGTATAAACCGTGCAAGTCTCACCAGTATTCAAAACAATTTTGGGACCAATTTTTTCCCAAAGTACGAGTCTTCTAAAAAAAATTCTTAATGTTCTTAAAAGTCGGGTTTTTTTGTGAAAATGTGTATTAAACTTCCTGAAAGTGTCCTGCTGAATAACTAAAAAATGGTAACCACTGAGAAAGTTTTTTTCCTTTGTGACCTTGTGCCTAGGTCAGCCCAAGTAAACATTGCTCCATGAGCAGGTAGGTTACTTGGGTTTGATTCAGATGAGCCATGACTGTAATGTCAAAGCTACTGGAACACACTGGGGTAGATGTGGGGCGACCCCAGGAAGCTAATCGAACGTGGGTAAAGGGGCTGCGGGGTAATTCTTGGTTCAATTTCAATGAAAAATTAGAAAAATACATCTTCCTTACACAAGGAAATCTAGATTCAGGAACTTAATTGCTATCACTTGCACAGGATAGCATTAACTTATTTGCAATCTCAATATGAGAGCCCTTGGGAGATTTATGTACATGCACACACCTTTCTAGATTGTATAAACCGTGCAAGTATCGCCAGTATTCAAACATTTTTTGAAATAACACTCAATAATACACTCAATAACAATGTTTCAACCTTGTTACATAAACATTGCGTGGCATGCATATTCTAGAAATGGCCCCACCACTGATAAGTAAATCTTATGTATATCAGTTTGATCAATACCAGCTCGTTTAAGTTGATACATCATGCACCATAAAAACCAACCGTGTAAATATTTCCTGATTAGATGAATTTTAACTAATCCACAATTAACTCATGCTAAAACGCAGTAATATTAATAATAATAGCTTTATATATAGCGCTTGAATCTGTCACTCAGTGATGCTCAAGGCGCTCCAACATTCATTATTTTCCAGCAAGGAATGTGGAGCTACGTTTTTAAAGTATGAGACCTATTCCTTTACATAGCACCATGTAATGATTTACAAAGTGCTGTGGCGCAATATGCAGCCAATCAAACCAGGAACACCGGGGCGAACCCCTTTTCTTTACAATAAGTGCAATGGGTTCTTTTACATGCATTACACAACAAACGAGACCAACGGCTTTACACCCCATCTAAAGGACGCAGCAATAATGGTTAAGTGTCTTGCTTAAGGACACAAGTGTCATGACCGGGACTGGAACCCACAACAAATTAAAAATTGCCAGAATCGCCTCTTTGAGATAAAGCACTACCAATAAGTATGACCATGACCAGCACTTTAATTAACGGGCAAATCTCAAACAATCTTTTAAACTTCATATTGAATTCTTGTTAGGATCTTGAAGAAAACTTCTAAATTTTACTGAATTGGTGAAATTGCAATTCTATAATTGAGTCACACCAATGTTTTTAAATTATTTAAAAAGTTCAACAAACATGTTGAGTATCATTTGAATGATCATGAATATTCATTTGTTCACTTCTTAATTTTGTTTAGTAGATAAATTCACTGAAGCTATCTTTGGCTTCAGGAAGTAAAACAATTTGCAAAACGAACAAAAAACTGGATTTGAGTGTTTGTTAAAACAAATACTAGGTATTCGGAAACACATAACAAATTGCAAGTTTGAGCTCGCTAGCGCATTTTGTTTGTATATACAGATCACGCAAAAATGCACCTCTAAGGTGATGGCACGTGATGCTTGATGACGTCATGATTACACTATTTAAAAAGAGATGATTTCTGTAAAGTGAGGTTAAGGCGTTTAGTGGTGCTGTAACTGTTTTGTTGTGTGCTAGCAAACTTATACACTTTACTTAAAGTAAAAAAATGTACAAAAAACTCTGAGAAAAAGAATACAAACTAATAAAACAATATATTTTTTTAAACGAACAAAAACAATGAGGTGTTGAACACCTAATAATGCCAAGGAGAAACCAGCCAAATTACTGCAAAATGATAAGAGTGACCGGTGCTCAGCTAGCCTCTCTACGAAATTTGGTCATGTTTTTATCAGGCTGCAAAGATTTAATCTTTGACCCCTAGAATGGTCTTGATTTTACTGTTTATCTCGTCACGCTGTAAGTAGCAAGATGTCATTATACGATGTCCTGTGAAACCAATTCGACCATGTAGACAACGCCAGTTATCAATCAGCATCAACCTCCCAGGCTTGAGCTTGACCACAAACTCACTGGCTGGACTCTGGAGGATCCCGGCAAACGCCTGGTGCGCTGCGTAGAATCGGTCAACGTCCTCAGGCGATAGGTGGGACAGAGGAGCCCTGTCGGAGTTATTGTACCTGCAGTGAGGGTTAGGAGAAACACAGTGTTAGCCAGAGGAGTGTCTGGTTGTCTTTTGGACAACCTGTTTCATCTGTCACTTACATGTAAATGCACTGTAAGGGAACAGTTTGGACACCCAGTTTTTAAATTTCCAGCAAATATGGACACCCATTTACCAAATCCTGGCTAAAACCTTGAGGAGGAAGAGGTAAAACTGGCTGTCAAATTAATTCAGAAGAGGGGAACTGAAAAGGGTACATCTCAAAACTCATTCACGTTCTTGGCATGATGGAAGTTCCTGTAGGCATACGCCCGCAATCCAGTGGCCTGCCAGAACGTTCCGCTGGACCACAACATTGATGTTTGGCGTCTACAAATATTTTCTTGACTCTTACAGTATTTCAGATGGAAATATTTTTCAGGTGAGTTGGCTTTGGTGTGATCTTTATAATCATTCAGCCTTTGAGAAAGGCTCTGCCATAGGCGAAACGTGAGGCCATGAACAATTTTTGTTCATATCTACCAGAGGTCATTTTGTTGGTGAGCAGTTTGCAACAGCTTATTCTTTCAGACTGCAACTGCAATCAATTTGTGGCATGACATGGCCAAGCGTTCAAGCACACTGGACATAAGCTCTTAAGAACCAAGTACATGTATTGAGTCCTTAATAATGATTATGAGTCACATATTCCACCTTTTTTCTTAGACAACTTCAATGAGATAAGCAAAACAAATTTGTTGACTGTGCCACAGCTCAAACTATTTTATTATCAAAAAACCACTGGTCAATTACTAATGTCAGCCCTGCAGCCCGGCAAAAGAGCAGCAGCCTTTCCGGCTTACTTCCAACCATGGAGATGTTCCAACCAAGGCTAGTCTCACCAATAACATTGTACAGCAGAGGGCAATTATGAAGAAACAAAGTTGGGCCGTGTATAAAGCACAATGGCTTAGCTGACTTGGGGTCTCTGCGCCGATTGGTGTATTTTTATCGTTTATGCGATAAAATGAATTATTCGCCACTTTTTACCTGATCATCATCAGCTGCCCCGTCACAGGATCGTGGTTGAGTGTTGTGAAGTGCATCTCAATGTGTCGTTCTTTGTCCTTGTAGTGTGCAGACAGTGGAATGGTGCTTAGGGCTTGGTAGTGTTCTGGATGGGTCTCCTTCAGTTTGGCTGCAGCATGGAAGCCGTCAACCAAAGGATTATCCCCTCCAAGTCCATCATGCTCAAAGAGAGTAAACAACATGGCTCTGTAAATAATAAATAATAATAGTAATATCAAAACAGTCAAAGGGTTGATGCGACATCTTTGCTCTGGATGAATATTGTAGTATCTTTATGAATAACCCATTTGCGAGTTAGATTTGAGTAATGTCTGGTACAGTAACTTACTTAGTCACAAGTTCCTGCTTAAATTTGAATTCCTTAAGACTTATTGACAGTTGCTATGACACGTGATTTGGGGCAAGCTTTTGCATAGTTATGTAAGAGACGGCGAACATACAATTTTGAATAATTGAGTAATGGTACCAGGGTTTGCTCATCTGGAGGTTGCTGCGCAAAAGCTTGCCTCGAACCATTTGACATAGCAACCATCTCTATAAAATAAGGAATTCAATTTGACCAGGAGCTTGTGGCTAAGCAAGTTATTGTACTAGACATTATTCAAATCTTACTCGCAAATAGCTGATTCGGTTTTGAGGTTAATGCTGTAATTTTATTTATCTATTTATTTATTTTTAATTTATGTTTGTATTATTTTTTTAACAGTTTTTTTATTCATTTTTATTTTATTTTTTATTTATTTTTATTTATTTTTTTTTTTTTAACCCTACACTAATGTGTGGTAAGCACTGCATACTCATTGCTTTCCAAAAAGTCCTGTGGGAAAAAAGACCTCAACCATAAACATACTACTCCGGTGCAATTCCGACCCACACCCCCGCCATCCAGAGTAGAGATGTCTTACCACTAGACCGCTGAGCGTGCGTGATGACAACTGGCCTATTAGAATCCTGTCATTAGCAATAAAACTAGAAAAACAACTTATTGAAGTAGAATGATGCAAAAAGAAACTTCTATACATGTAGATATTAATACTTTGAAAAGCCTTTCAAGTTTCTGAAAACAAAATAATAATTTAAAGTGCTTTTCCACTGATGCCATACCCTGCAGGCTGTGTAAAGTACGTTGTATCTGTGTGACAACTCAGTTTAATGCTGGAGTATGCCAAATCAGCTATCTCATTATCAGCCGTCACTACACAAACATCCCCGTAGAAAGTCTCTTGTAGTCGGGAGAGCCGATTTGCAGCCTCCTGAAGTTAAAAAGAAGAAATGGAAATCCCATTGTTTTAATAATAGGTTTTAAAACATTGCATGGTGAGACTAAAATGGAAACTAAATGTCAGAGCATACTAAACAGAACCATTAAGTAGTTAAACAACTGGTTCTTTTCAGATTGCTCCCAACCCCTCAGAGATTTGTACATGGCCTGGCTGGGAACCTTCGCTTCTAGTAGCTTAAAAGGTTTTATAATTTACACTCTGATTGTCAAAACTAGGGCCTACCTCGAGCCTGATGCGTCATTGTTGAAAGGGACAAGGCATTTTGGTCTTGGTAAAGGACACTGGCCACTATAAGCGAAATTCAAAATTTGTATTGAAACATTTCAAGGGGCATCAAGGCAAGGGGCACCAAGGCAAGGGGCACTAAGGCAAGGACACCAAGGCAAGGACACCAAGGCAAGGGCACCAAGGCAAAGGGCACCAAGGCAAGGGCACCAAGGCAAAGGGCACCAAGGCAAGGGGCACCAAGGCAAAGGGCACCAAGGCAAGGGGCTCCAAGGCAAGGGGCACCAAGGCAAGGAGCACCAAGGCAAGGGGCACAGATGCATGGGGCACCAAGGCAAGGGGCACCAAGGCAAGGGGCACCAAGGCAAGGGGCACCAAGGCAAGGGGCACAGATGCATGGGGCACCTAGGCAAGGGGCACTAAGGCAAGGAGCACCAAGGCAAGGGGCACCAAGGCAAGGGGCACCAAGGCAAGGACACCAAGGCAAGGGGCACCTAGGCAAGGGGCACCTAGGCAAGGGGCACTAAGGCAAGGAGCACCAAGGCAAGGGGCACCAAGGCAAGGGGCACAGATGCATGGGGCACCAAGGCAAGGGGCACCAAGGCAAGGGGCACCAAGGCAAGGGGCACAGATGCATGGGGCACCTAGGCAAGGGGCACTAAGGCAAGGAGCACCAAGGCAAGGGGCACCAAGGCAAGGACACCAAGGCAAGGGGCACCTAGGCAAGGGGCACCTAGGCAAGGGGCACTAAGGCAAGGAGCACCAAGGCAAGGGGCACCAAGGCAAGGGGCACCAAGGCAAGGACACCAAGGCAAGGGGCACAGATGCATGGGGCACCTAGGCAAGGGGCACTAAGGCAAGGAGCACCAAGGCAAGGGGCACCAAGGCAAGGGCACCAAGGCAAGGGGACCAAGGCAAGGGGACCAAGGCAAGGGGCACCAAGGCAAGGGGCACCAAGGCAAGGGGCACAGATGCATGGGGCACCTAGGCAAGGGGCACTAAGGCAAGGGGCACCAAGGCAAGGGGCACCAAGGCAAGGACACCAAGGCAAGGGGCACCTAGGCAAGGGGCACCTAGGCAAGGGGCACTAAGGCAAGGAGCACCAAGGCAAGGAGCACCAAGGCAAGGGGCACCAAGGCAAGGGGCACCAAGGCAAGGGGCACCAAGGCAAGGAGCATCAAGGCAAGGAGCACCAAGGCAAGGGGCACCAAGGCAAGGGGCACCAAGGCAAGGGGCACCAAGGCAAGGGCACCAAGGCAAGGGGACCAAGGCAAGGGGCATCATGGCAAGGGGCACCTAGGCAAGGAGCACCAAGGCAAGGGGCACCAAGGCAAGGGCACCAAGGCAAGGGGCATCAAGGCAAGGGCACCAAAGCAAGGGGCACAGATGCATGGGGCACCTAGGCAAGGGGCACCGAGGCAAGGAGCACCTATATATAGCCAAGGGGCACCTATAACCAAGGGGCACCAAGTCAAGGGGCACCGAGGCACAGGGCACCGAGGCAAGGGGCACCGAGGCACAGGGCACCGAGGCAAGGGGCACCTTGGCAAGGTGCACCACATCAAGGGGCACCAATTAGGCACAGGGCACTGAGGCAAGGGGCATAGAGGCAAGGCTAGGGGAATTTTGAGACAAGGGGCACCATGGCAATTGTCTCTATATTGCCTCTATGAGGATTCTTAAAGTTGTTGAGCGGTCAATCTTGCTGAACAAATTCCCTTCAAAAATTTAGCAAACAATTTGACTCATGTCTCTTTGATACTCAAGAGCTTCTCCTAACCTTAACTTCTTCAGTGTTTTGCTGAATCCCATCAAAGAACACCAGTCCAAACTTGTAGAATCTCTCCACGGCTTCCTTCAATCCCGCCTCCGTCTCGATGAACTCCTTGTAAGGAATGTCAGGAGGGAGCATGCTTGTCATCTTCTCACAATCCCACAATACACGGAGTGGCATTGTCCCATTGGTCGCTTGCTGTGCACCGGGAGCATTTTCCTTCAACCACTGCCATGGGAGATTGGTCAGGTGACCATCAGGCCCTGAAAAAGCAAAAATTAATGAGAAAAAAAGTTTCCTTCACAAAAGACCAGAAAATACAACCCCCAGTTTTGAAAACCTTTTCTTTTTTGGGGGCAGTGCATATTCACAATAGCACTCCGCACTTATGACATTACTTTTGCAAAATACCCAGCTGTCAGACAGTTAATTACGCGATTGCGTGATTGTCAACCAAACAGGTTGGATTTACACATAATTTGAAAACAACTAGAAAGCATACATTGCTATTACACTCAGAAATTTAAAGTCAACCACCGCCAAGGATTTTCCTTGACATATACGTAATCATGAAACACAAATTGATTGGATTTCGGCAAAGTTTAAATTATCTTAATGCCGTTGAAGTACATCTTTAAAACAGTTCAAACATTGACTCATGCCTGAAAATGACTTACATTATGACGTTGACTGTTCTGACACATGTTCTGACACCCCTTTAATCGAACAACCAAGATGTTCTGATAACTCCTCATGATCTACACGCTAGGGTTTGGGTTAAGGGTTAGGGTTACCTAATCATTGGGAACAAAGGAGTGTCAGATCAGGTGTCAGAACATGCGGGTGTCGGATCATAGGGGTGTCAGAACATGCGGGTGTCAGATCATAGGGGTGTCAGAACATGCGGGTGTCGGATCATAGGGGTGTCAGAACAAGGGGTGTCAGAACATACGGGTGTCAGAACATAGGGGTGTGGCCATGGGCGTCAATCCTGGGGGGGACGGGGGGACACGTCCCCCCCACTTTTTGAAGGGTGGGAGACACCATATCAAATGTCCCCCCCAGTTTTGTTTTAATTCATGTATCTCATATTATAGGGGCAATTGAATGTGTCATCTACTGTATGACTTAGGGTAACGCGCTGTCTGTAGTAAAGCTAAAGCTTTAGTCGATGCACCGCCCGAAACTGCTCGGCAATTTACTCACTGGACCACCCGAAACCACCCGCAATTGGAAACACTTCGTATCCTTGGTTTTACAAACGCTAGCGTGACGCACTAAACAGCCGCCGAAAGAGCGTGATCTGAAGAATTTGATGGTACTGTAAGTTTACTTCCGGTGACGCGCTATCTACGTACAGCCCGAAATCGATCGACCATTTACTCACTGGACCGCCCGAACTTGGGACATGCTAGCAGGTTGCACCAAACAGCCGTCAAAAGAGTGTGTTCTAAAGACTTCCATAGCCCCAAAATTTATATGAATTACGCGTAATGCGCGTTGGTTGTCTTTTCAGCATACTGATCAATGCATATGGTAAATTGTTTACTTATCATAGAATCCATTAGAGTTTATTTGTTTTTGTTTTAGGACACCAACAAAATGTAAAACGAGTAATGTTTTTGCATGTCCTCTGCGTGTAGCACGAGTTACCGATGTTCGCAGCTGTCCCATGCATACAAAAGTTAACACATTTTTTTTGTCAAAATATTATGAGGATCTAGCCTTGAATGTTGGTTGTTAAAATTCAAAAAATAAAGATTCCAACCAAATATGTTTACTATCTGGAGCATAAAGTACATGTATGTAAAAAGACACCTTTAAGTGTAGCACGCGTTACAGTGGAATTGCCCATAAGAATAAAATATCATGTATGTTGAGCTTTTATTAGTGTCGCTTGTTCTATCTCTCTCTGAACCAAGTCCAAGTTTTATATGTAAACATTTATAGCAAGGAGAGCTTTTCTAGGTCGTTCAAACATGCTACCCTTGAGCGGGCCCCTGGACCCCACGCCGTAAATGATGCTGCTGTCCCCCCCACATTTCAAGACGGATTGACCCCCTGGGTGTGGCTATGACTCACATGTCAGGCTCAACAAATCTTTTTGACATGTCAACTGCTGAGGTTTGATGTCCAATGAGATACTGAACGTATCAACCAATCGTTGGGTCGTTCCCGAGTCGTAACACACTGCACATCTAAGAGAAAACCAAGGGAAAATAAAAGGTATAAATTGGTACTTGTCACACTTCAGCACTGACTGATCATTACTATCCTTTGTTTAGACTGTGCTGGACTGTACATAAACCTTGGTTGAAGTTGTTAAAATTCTTCATTGCATCTGATGAAGAAGTTGTTGCTATGAAAGCTTATGAGATATTTATTTATTACTAATTAGTCATTAAAGTGCTACATTTTAATTCCTCTTTGCAACTACTGCTGACTCACACGGCTACCCACCACTTATTTTCTTTAATTGTAATAAGTAAAACTTTATATTTCTATGATGATTCTCATCAAAACCTGGGCCGGGCGCAATTTCATAGGAGCTGCACAACGGCCGATTTTGTGCTTACTGTGCGATTTCCATTTCATAGTGCTGCTAACGGTAAGCACATGAAAAGGCATGCTAACCTTCCAGTGCTTACTGTATGAAAATGAATGACGTACCGGTAACAATGCCAATCCATGGTGAACACGCAAGATGGCTGCCTAATTTTCTTGCTAACCTGTGAAATACGCTTACACTTCAGCAAATTTTGTCTGCTAAAGTTAGCACGAAAATTTGCTTACCGTTAAGCAGCGCTATGAAATTGGGCCCTTTTTAGCATCTAACCTTAATGAGGCATAGGCCTAAGCACATTGGATGCCAGAAACACCGCAGCAAACCCTTCTCTTAGCAATAGGTGTACTGGGGTCTATGACGTGTGTTGATAGTTTCTAATACAACACATGGGAGGTATGGCTTTACGTTCCATCCAAAGGATAAGCCAATAATGGTTTTAAGTGTCTTCCTTAAAGACACACACGTCAAAACCGAGACTCGAACCCACACTCTGCTGATCAGAAACCACAGCTTGAGTTCAGTGCTCTTACCATGGCCATGACATGCCACAAGAACTTGTGTTATAGTACACAAATTATTTTTACACTAAGCTGGTTCCTAAACTAGTAAAACTATGAAAGTTAGGGAACAAAAAGATTGCAAAAGGTAAGTTACCAGGTAATCCTCCGCAAGTCCTGACAGGAGGGATCTACGATCATTCCATTGCATTGGCTCCCAGTTAAGTTTCGTATCATTTATAAAATTCTTTTAACTTTCAAAGCTCCAACATGTCAATCTCCTGCTTATATATCTGAACTTGTTCACCATTATTCCCTTACTCGGACTTTACATTCATCTCAACAGTCATTACTTTCAACTACAAGAGCTTCTTCCATTTTTTATGGCCACAGATCATTTTCTTACGCCGCACCATTTCTTTGGAATAGTCTTCCTGTGCATATTCGCCAGGCTAGTTCTTTACACTGTTTTAAGTCTCTGTTAAAAACTCATTTGTTTGAACCTGCTTATTTGTAATCTGCTTGTTTGTAATTGTATCTTTCACTCATTGTATATTTTATTGTTCTCTTTATGCGCTTAGAGGCTTTTGCATTAGGCGCTTCACAAATGTCTTTATTATTATTATTATTCTTATTCTGCAACTTAGAATTTACCTGCAATGATCTCTAAGCCAAACATAACTTAGATCCCAAAGGAATTCTCCAAAGGTTATTTTCACTCTTTGCTCTTGTTGAACAGCATGGGCAGTCTTTAAAATCTGAGATGCGGACATCTTTCTCAAATACTTGGATTAACTTGTTAAGTCAACCTGTAGCAAGGAAAATTAAAGGTGTACATCATTGGTTTGTGCTTCCTCCAGGGTTTTGGAAGACTCCCTCTACCCTTAGTTTTCAAATTCTCCATACAAAAAACATACAGACCAAATTATTTATTTGAAATGTGATTTCATCAAACATTTCTGGATTTTTACTACCAAAAATGCACTTGATGTGGGTATATCAAGCAGAGTGGCATTTTACATTCTTTTAGCTCGAGGTTATAAACTTCCGTTTTTCCCCCATTTTTATAAAAACTATCTATTGGAAAATGAGTGGATCACAAAAGTGAATGTGACCTTGAAGCCCTTCTTTAAGCATTCCTGAAACCATGTCAACTCTTTTGAAGTATGCACCACCAGCAGCCAGTAGTTGCGATAATCGTCATGTCACAACTTACATGCACCAGCAGTCAAACTTAGGCACATCAGGTTGCGAATGCTATTGCCAAGTCATTCACATCCCTAATCTCAACCTTCGATGGTTCCCATTTACTTCAGGGTGACAGGGTGACTGATGAGAAGCAATTTATAGTCAAGTGTCTAGCCCCAGGACAAAATCACGACCGGGATTAGAACCCACAGCAGTGGAGTCTGTACTATAAAGATGTATAATGTATTTTGTCCGAAGACTTTATTGAAATAAATACATAAATAAATGAACTAACTAAACTAGCCCCACTCAACTTTGAAAGCATGCTGAAATTCTGTTTTTACTCAGCCTAGTTCTGGGCTCGATTTCACAAATCACTAAAGCTGTTATGTTATTGTTAGTACATTGCCAGTGATCTGTATCAATGCTGACATACAGATTACAGTTCAATTATTGCTGAGGCTGAGCAAATAATAATTGGGAAAGATTTTTATCCAGCCACCACTTTTTCATTCGTAGTATCTAATTTACTCAAATGAGATATTCCTTTGGGTAAAAATGAGTGAAAAAGTTGTGGCAGGATACGGAAATTTTTCCACATTATGATTAGACCTCGGTAAAATATCACTCACTCGACTAATTTAATTTTAAAAGCAAAGGCAGCCAGCACGGCAGTACCGACGTTTGAAATTCATGCAGCAGACGACGCGTTGCCACTTCCTTGTTTGAAGTACACAACATGGCCGACTGCTGCGATCGAAACTTGCATCATCCTCGTCCCCAGGGGTGATGATCTCGCCGCGCCATTTTCCCCAGCATGCCTTGCTCGATCATAACCATAGAGTTTAAAACCTTTAAGGCCGTGTCCGAAACGGCAACTTCGGCTACAGCTACGGCTAGATCGCGCGCGTCTGCCTATTCTTCAACACTGGCAGACGCGCTGATCTAGCTGTACACTGATCGTCAGTACAATAGAGATCAGTGGTTATATATAGTTCCTATATATAACTCTATGATCATAACCCCTGGAATTGGTTCATTAAAATGTGCTAGAATCTAGCACATTTTAATTAGGCCTGAAGCCGATCCATTCTACGCGCGCGCTCTAGTGTGGTAACCCGTAAAAGAGGCATCGAAAAAGCAACTGGTCCTCTGTCATTCTTCTTTGATTTTGTGATGTCTAACTGTATGCAGTTTAGGGTGACCGCGTAAAAACATGATTCATTTGAAATGGAATCGCGTCAAAATACTTGCATTTTCACACGCGCGTACTCAGCGTCCTAAGCCGCGTTCGCATTAAAAATGGTTAACTTACCGCCGCTAGTGACGCGAGGTATCGATATGGCGCGCTGAGGTTTTTTTTTTTGTTTTTTTCACACAGAGCTCGGGAAAGCACTGAGCATACAGCTAAAGACATTTGCTAAGCAAAATTTTCTGCTTAACAGCTTTATGAAATTAACCCCTGACCTTTGGGTTTTTTTCAGAACATTTTGTGCTTGGCGTTCATCGGATAATTTGTTCTTTTTCTCCGTTTTCAGATTTGCAAAATTCTTTCGTGTTTATCACCTTTTATTGGAAAATAAAAGCTACTTAACTGGCTTGAACACCTGCCGATATTGCCATAGTGATGTTTGGTGACACTCCACTTTGCTAAGCAGTTAAGATTGATACAGTTACAATGTCAATCTTAACTCATTGTAAATTCTTCCCCCAGCTGGGCCTATGATTCATACACTAAAAACGATGGTGTTACATTGATTATTTTGGACAACACCGACGCGTGTTTCATAGGAATTACACCCTAACGTTGAATTGATTTCCCTTCCTCCATTCTTCCTCCATTGTTTGTTTTAATAGCAAACCTCCATTAATAACCAGGCCCTTGTTAAAAACCCATGTAAAGTAAACTGCCTAATAAAATAGTGTCAAAGGCGCACCAATCTATAGGTTTTCTTTTGAAAAATAATTGAAAGTTTTAGCGGCATTGAATTAAAATAGTTAGGACCCACACAACGTATTGACAAGGGTACACCCATCCATGTTTTCTATTGCATTATCAATTCAAAGTTTTGTTGGCACCTGCAAATTGTATAATGTACTGTATACTGCATAGCACTACATGGGTGCACGCCTCTGCACAACGGATGGATGTTCATTGGTTTGGTTTGGGGGACCCTCTGCCACATATCGGGCATGGCAGAAAAAGAAATGGCCCAGCTGTCCTCATAAGACAGAGAAAAGGTACCATTAAAAAATATCAAATTATTTTTGTCAACGGAAATTTTCGCAATGTTTTGTTGCTGCTGCTGCTGCTGTTGCGTTGCTGTTAATGTTGTTGTTGTTGTTTGTTGTTATTTAGTGTTGTTTGTTGGGATGTTGGGGGTGTTTGTTTGTTTGTTTGTTGGGGTGTTTGTTGGGGTGTTTGTTTGTTGGGGTGTTTGCTTGTTTGTTTGTTGTGGTGTTTGTTTGTTTGTTTGCTTGCTTTTTCTTTTCTTTTCTTTTCCTCGCAATGTTATCCTTGAAAACAAATCATGTACTCACGTAACTCTGTTAGTATACTCGCAGCCCCTGAGCATGCAGAACGTTGTCAGCCTCGTTCGTGTAGACCAATCAATATAGGGAACAAATCGATGAATGCTGGTGGAGCAATGACAGAGACCACGGAAGAAGGCGAAACATGCATTAGCTATTAATGAACTTGCCTGGCAATCAGTTGGATAGCTCAATGTCACCTGATGGAGGCTATACATTATGGAGGCTAATGTTGACTTTTACACTCAAGTGCACACACTGCATGACCGACTCATTAACGTTGTCAATGAAAGATCTGAATTCTGAATAGATCAAACATGGTTCAATAAACATATCGGGCAAACACGGATCCCAAAACGTGATAGACACATAAGCTCCAAGCAGTGCCTTACACCGGGCCACTGTTAAGGTCAAACTGCGCCAAAAAATAGCAAAATATGCAAAAAGTTATTGTTCAAAAGATAATACTTCCAGGCTATTTTTTATTTTTTTGCTTTGGCGATAGAGTTCAGAACTGGTGAGTGGTGATGCATTAAGGCGTGTTTCAGGGTATCTGACATTCAATGCGTAGCGTAGCAAATCTCGATGTGACGCGTTGGTGGTTTTCTGAGCGTTTCCGTTAAAAACGTCCAGGGCCCAATTTCATGGCTCGTGCTTACCGTAAGCAAAGAATCTGCCCTTACCGAAGCAGGGAATTCTTTGCTTACGTCAAGCGTATTTCACAGGTTAGCAGAGAATTTTTCCTTGTGCGCGTGCGTACTCCACGTAGGCATTTTTCGCTTACATAACGCAGAAATTCGGCGCTTGCACAGTAAGAGGAGAATGGTGATCGCAAGCGCAGAATTCGGCGGTAAAGCAGAGCCATGAAATTGGGCCCAGCTGGCGCCCCACAGAAGAGCACAGACTCAATGCACGTGATAAACTAGTTTGACCAGGGGCACGACAAGGTACCAATTGGGGGGGGGGGGGGCACGTGCCCCCTTGTCCCTAGTTATGCCACTGGTTCAAGGTAATAGAAAGAGTCCTTGTGAATCTGAAAAACACAAGGCCATAACCTCACGTTAAATGATGTAATTGTCATTTTATTTGGTATATTATTCACATTGAATCGATCAAATTGTGAGTTTGAAACATGACGTCATTGGATCCAACAAATGGGTCTGTACATTCCAAACAGGACTTTTTGTGCCGAGTCAAGATGTCAAATAATGTTTGAAATGTTACTTCGTCTTCATTAGACGTATATTTTTAACATTCGTATAAAAAACTTTATGGAAAGGTATCAAACACAGTATGCACCGTTGAGGTTACTAAAACATTGTTCACTTTCACTTAGATTATTTGTTATTATAAAACCGAATTAGCTGACCGTTGAATGCAAAAAAATAGTTAATGGCCTTACGTTTCGACCCTAAGGATGAGCCAATAACACTTTTTTGCAAAAAATACATAAATTTAGTTTCCATTGGCGCATTATTTAAAGTAGAAATATACCTATACATTTATACAAACAAATAGGCATAATTCATCAACAATATTACACAGATTAAAATAGAAACAAATATAACGCCTAACACTCAAATAAAGCAATTATTTACATAATGAAGTTTTACAAAGTTTTACAATGGACGACAAAACCCGCAATGGGCAAACATCTGTATCTTAAAGTAAAGTCTTTACGAGGGTCGCAAAGTCTGACAGAATCTATTTTAAAAACAAAGCAATCAAAAGGGGGACAGGTTGGTCCAGATAAAATAATGTACTTTAGATATTGAACGTTCCAAAAAGAGACCTTGTCATATTTTGACAATGTGAGGCCTGCAGAGTGCTGGGGCCGCACTCAAAACCTGCCCCTATTTTTTATTATTTTTTAAAACTTTAAACCACACACACTGACATCTTTAGTACAGATTGATACGTAAAATTGTCCTATCAACTATTGAACTATTTCAGCTTTCGAAGGATAAACACACGTAATTGCATGACTTTGCGAAAAACTATAGCTGGGTATTAAAATAGAGCTTACCTATACTCACTCTCCCCCTTTTCTGTTTCGCCTGTCATTAAAAAACATGCAGTGACGCCACAAAAATCTACAATTATTATCTCCTTAGTTTTCTTAACATTAATAAGTAAACAAAAACTGACGACCACACCAATCCACGAAATGTCCTGTGTCAGATGATGGGGTCATCTTAAACAACCTCAATGCCCGTGGAAACTGTGTACAGTAGGCCTGCATGTCTTTATCATAGGCCCTAATCTAGGTGTTTGATTTTACTACGATTTGGACTAACTGTTGGAACACAGAGACAGTCACCTAAACCCTGAAACAATGTACTGTAGGATGATGGCATCATAATACACGTAAGATGACGACATCAAAGCGAGTTTTGGAGATTCAACTTTTCGTAAAAGTGTCCGTTTGTTAATGCTGCGGCCCGATTGCGGCTGGTAGCCGTGTCTCCACGCTAATGGACGGGTTTCACTGATCTCTATATCAGCGACGGGTTCTACCAGCCTCGTGCCCAGTGGTGTACGATCTTGCCGCGCCATTTTTGTATATTCCCAGAATGCCTCGCTCGATCGTTACCCCTGGAAGTGTGACTTTAAAATATCGAAATATATTGGGTATAATCCCAGGGGTGATCAATCTCGCCGCGCCATTTTCCCCAGCATGTCTTGGTTCAACGAGTAAATTTTTGGTGCTCCAGGGGTTGATTTCACAAAGAGATAAGACTAGTCTTATCTGAAGTTAGGACCAGTAGCTGGTCTTAACTTAGGACTTGTCCTATCTCCTAGCATTACCTAGGACTAGTCCTAAGTTAGGAAGGGTTTTGTGAAATCGACCCCAGAGCACCAAACTTCATAAGTGCGTTGCGTACAGAATGGTGTGACGGACTGCGCGTTTGCATTTTTCAAACCCTCATACGTGTCCTACTCCTAGCCAATAGAGATCAACGGTGCTGTCGGTCTACAGGTATTATTATGTCTGTGGAGGTAACCAACTTGCCGTGAGAATAAATATCGCCCTCTTTTGACAATTATTCATAGAATGGATGAGGGCTCGCTTTAAAAAATGTTTGAAGAGGTGTTGTTATAAACTCATTCAAAACAATGCGGTTTGTGTGCGGATGGTGTCTAACTTTTAGTCTAGACTTTGAACACATTGCCTTAGACCATATTTTGTTTGCCCTTTGAGATATTCTTTTTTATTTTACTAAAACAATAAAGTATTTAACAAGTTATGTTTTATCTCTTTAAATTGATGTCAGTATTTAAGATTGCCAACATATCAGAGCGATCTATCACTTTAGGGCGCCCTCGGCATATTTTGGTTCTACCTTTGTCCATTTTTACTTCCTACATTTTGTTATGATAAAGTTTAGCAGGTGTATACCCTGTCATTGACAATTGCAACAACTGGGTTGTGATGGACAACTTCAATCCTTCTTGAGCGTAAAGCTACCCCCTAGTTAGACTTTTACATGCCCTACTTGCTCTTGGCTGGATTATAATATTATAAGAATCATCATCTGAAGTAAAATACAAGAAAGGCGATTTGTAGGCCCCTCAGTCAAAGGAACTTTCATAGGCCACCGCATGGTCGTAGTGTAGTTTAAATAACCACCCTTTTCATGGAAAGGGCAAGGTAAACTGTTCAACAAGACAAAACCTAACATTGACCGCAAGATTATACCAATTAAACGTTCTTCCCAGTGAATGTCACCCCCCCCCCCCACCCCTTTAGATGCAAAAAAATCAACCACGAACGGCTAGGCTGCTTCCCCCCCTGCACACACGCATGCATGCACAAGAGACGTCTAGCCAAGCCAGACTTAACTAACTGTGTATAGACTGGCCACGTCTACATCGTCTTTGAAAGTTGCTCCCGGGCTCTAATCTGTTGCGGCGGGGTCCCACATATTGAGGCGAAAATTCAACCTTTGGGAATCTTTTCACTCGGAGAAGAGTTAAAAGCAGAGCTGAGATGGCGAAGCAGATGCAAACCACTGCAGCAATGGCTGTTGTCAAGCTACTTTTGACAATATTCAACTTGATTTTTTGGGTGAGTTTTGACAAACTGTGTAGTGGCGTCTGTGCTGTGTCTCTGTGTGTGTGTGTACACACTTTACAGTCCACCTTATTGGGATTTTTTTTTATGGGTGACTAGTGGCAACATGTAGTGATTATGTATTTTTTGACGGGCATGGCGGTCGGGCACGTAAGCCTGCCTGTCAGAGGTGTAGGCACAGCCCCTGTGGAAAATTTGCCGATTTTATAGTGTAGGGACTACTATTCTAATAATAATACGGTGCTTTCTGGAGATATATTTTCATTTAAAAGCTGCAGTAATAATTTGTTACAGTCCTCTCATATGCCTGTACCTCCTTTTTGTGTACAAAAAACTACAAATAATTAATTGGTACAGTCATTTGACCAGTTCGGGATCACTTTTTGAATTCACATTGTTTTTGGTTGCAATCTCTTTGACATTTTAAACCAAAAAGTTTATCAGTTTACCTAAACATGTTATAAAACTCACCAAGTATCCACTGACAAAAAAAGATTAGTACTTTTGAAGAGGCTTTGAGAAAAGTATTGTCACCTGTTTGACCAGTTCAGGATCAGTTGATTCTATTCTGAATCAGTAGCTTGCCCTCTATTGCAAACCAATACTCCCATTCATAAAACTGTCTCTCAAGGACACAAACTTCACAAGTGTGTTGGCATGGACATGGACTTCCTTTCTCCAGAGAATTTCATGCAAGTGTATTCAACAGCAGCGCAAAAATCCAGCAACAAAAACACAAAACAACAGCAAAGGCAAATGAAAAGGTGAAGCACGCCTAAAAGCAACATTGACCCAAATATCTATTCTTACAGTCGCAGTTTCCTCCTCCAAGTTTCATTTTCTCACAAAAAAAACAATATTCCTACAAGAATTTGTTGAAGAAATGTATCTTAAAAGCAACAAATAAACTTTCGACTGCAGCAGTAAGATTTTACCTCACTGAGTGCGGCACCATTTGACGCAATGAGAGATGCTGAGTAGTGAGTGATCCCGAACTGGTCAAGGGTACGATGCCCCCCAAAAGACGATTTTGGTAATTTCGTCTCCTCAAAAAAACAAGACGACTGCTCGGTATTTACCTGAAATATTTTTTACACATTCTAAGCATTTAACATAAATGTTATTCGCCCTGGCGTTCAAATTTTAAAGGTGAGAAGTTTTAACAGCGTTTTTCAGCAAACATTTTTAAAAAAAATAATGATCAAAATCGCAGACAAACTTCAAGAAAATGGCCATAATTTATTTGTTGATGAAGTTTGGAACCTTATTTTGGGTTTGTTGGTTTATTGCATGTTATTCTTCACATGTATCAACAGAAATTGGTAATGTGAGAAGTAACTTAATTATGGGGTTGTTGCAAAGTTGAAGTGATCCCGAACTGGTCAATGATCCCGAACTGGTCAAATGACTGTAGTTGAGTAGCCATTATTTGTTTCCGTTTTTTATGATGTGCAATTTTGACAACTGACAAACAAAAACTTGAAAAGTGATCAACTTTTTGGTGAAAACTATTTTGAGTATGACTTCAGCTGTACAACAGGTATTAAGCATTATATATACCATTTCCTTGATTATAATGACTTGATACTTTTACTTGCATAGTCTGTCGGGCACTGAATGGTCATAAGGGCTAACGTAACACTTTTTGCAGTTTGCAAATTTAGTTTTGGTGTGTTTTTTTTATAAAGGAAAAGAAAATCAATGTTTATTTGAAGTTTTGATGTCAGCAGGAACTAACTAAAGTTTTGAACAGTGTGCTTCATCCAAATAAAAGAAGTTGTACAGTATATAAAAGTTTAAAAATAAGTAAAAAACATTAATATTTATAATTTCAATATTAAATATTATTTCAATATGCCACTGTAAAATGATGTGTCATAAAATTACCAAAAAGTCATTCCTTGTTGCTTTAAAATCATTTCATGAGTCCAGATAAGATGCACTCTATTATATTTATTGTTCACTTTTTCTCGGGCATTGTGTCTGATTGATATGAATGTTGTAGTCCACAAATATTTAGGAAAAATTACTGTGTCTGACCACTTTTTAAGTTCGCCAAGTGCATTTATCACTTGTCTGATAAATGTTGAAAGTTCATGACATGTAGAACATAGTCTAGTACAGTAGATTAGTAGTTGTTACTAGTAGTACTAGTAGTTATTTTTTTTAGTAGTACATTGTAAATTGGTGTTTTTGAAGCCAAGGATGTTGCATGACATTTGCTGATTGAAATGATAATACCATACCTTATATTATTATGTTCTTCACTTCCTTCCTTTTAATTAGAGACTCTCAATGGCACAGGCTCTCAAAACACAATCATCATGCAGCCCCCCTTCCACCCAACACATTTATATGCATCCTGTCTTTCTCCACAATTACAAAATATTGTCAAACAAACCCAACAGAAAGCTTTTTGTTGTTCTGGCAACGCTAATTACCTTTTTGTCATCAGCCAGTGAGAGTGAAATGCAATTAGCTTTTCGATTTTACACTTTGCCGTTGTCAGTGAGAGTGACTGCATAGGAAAATCATTTAAAATTAAAGCTGGAGACATTTTGTTTTAGTTTACATACATCTGACTTCTAACTTCAGACCTATTTTTTTTAATTTAATTTTCAATTTCCAATTATAAATTCAGAAATTGTATGCTTACTTTACTTTTTTGTACAGAAAAATATAGTGTTGAGTGGTGAAATACACACACATTTGTTTAGTAAAATATGATAATTATACAAATTGTACATTACATGTATCAATTCAGTTGTAGTTTACACATGCTAATTTTATACAAAATTGTATCTGAAAATAATTTGAAAATGTCATGAGAACCTGTAAGTGTAACCAAATAATGTCTAACCAAATAATGTCTCAGTCAATTGACTTTTACTTAGTATACATGTATTTAAATCAAGCAGAATTAATTGAAAGTCCAGAACATTACACAGTGCATGCAATTATTCTGAACCAACATCAAACTCTATAATAACCAGGCCTGGAATTTTGTCTTTCCAAGGGCAAGGTTGTTTTCATTTTGCCCAGGGCACTTCCATTGGGCAATCTTAAAGTCTATGTAAAACTTTCGAAGGGACACCATTAAAGGACAAGAGCAGGGGCAAAAGAGGCCATGGCTGTGTAATTTGAGGCCTGAATAACATAGAAAACAAGTTTTATATAGTACAACGTACACGTTGTACTCATTTCATTGAAGACAAATCAACACATTACATTCATGTGTTTTTGTGGTCTCCATTTAGCGAGGTTCCGCTTTACTTGCTAACATCAGACCTAAAGGAAGTTGGCTGACGTATTTTTCCCTGGCAGCCAATCTGATCTTGTTATTCACCTTCGTGCTCAGTAATAACACCCGATGCTTTAAAGGAAGCATACATCAAAGAAGGGAAGTTGGTATTAAAAAGTTGTTATTAATCCTCTAGCGGTGTTTAAAATAAAACTTTACTTGATGACGTTTCATGTTTTTGCAAACTGAACAAATTAAAGGAAGATGTGTGGGAAAAGAGGGAGGTTTTGTTTTTGTAAACAGTGACCTCCTGTTTTTTAATCTAAAAGGGTTCAACGATTATAAAGTTCAGACATGTACCAGTGCCAGTCCTCAAAAATTATTTTTTGTTTTGTCTGGAGTACTGTCAAATCGAGAAAATGGGATTTGAAAATCTACAAGTTAATTATACACTGTTGCTTATTTTGATTGTTTTGATTGAAACACGTAAGCCCAACATGAACCTACTGTATACACAAAATCCCTGACAAACTGCAAGCCCATTTTCATAAGAGCTGCTTAAAAAACTTCACGCCGGTATTCTGAAAACATTTCCATGCCAGGTGCGGTATTTAAAACAAGAAAAGTTTTGAGCTTCTGCAGTAATTATTTTCATTCGAAAATATCGTTGCCACAATGAAACCCTGACTTGACAAAGGAAAGACAACAAAAGTTCTCATACTAAGACTTACCTCCCATTGAGCCGATTATAATGATTTAAACAATGGTTGGCAGCGTGTCTATTCTTGTATGCCACATTTGTATTTAACAAAAGGACAGAGGTCTGGAATTGGGAATTACACAATAACCCATTTAAAAAAAGGGGTATTATGAGTATTACTTCCAGTACCTTCTGTCCCTCTTTGTATGCAAAAAAACAAATTTTGACAGTATGATGCTGTTTCAAAACGAAATACTGTATTGATACAAAAACTTTCGCATGATACATGTTTGGCAGTGCACAAAATACATCAATACATGTACATTCATGTACTCATTGTATTGTAACATGCACAATTGTTTGTGTATGGCTGATAGACTTGAGATGCAATCGGGATCCAGACAATATTTCATTTACATGTAGTTTTGACTAAACTACCTCTTATCATAAAAGCAGATTATTGTGTGTGTTATAAAAGCCTATAACTTTCTTCAATCTATTGACAGTAGCTTTTTAAAGTTTAAATCTAAATGTTGGCATGGTTGGGGTCCAATCGGCCAAAAATTGGACCTAGCTTCTTTAAGATGTATGTTAAACAGTGTACATGTATGGCTAGCATCTCAGTAGTGAGTTGAACACAATGGATTCAGAGTCTTGAGTGAAGAAGATGAAAACAGCATGATCTTAAAGAGCTGCCCTTCTCGCCTCATTTTCCATGCCATAAGATCTTGTCATATTTTGGTGACGTCAATGCTTACTTTCTCATCCATGGTCCATAAACACTTCATTATAAATTCATGTATGTGTACATTTTTTAATATAAGCAACTAGGGAAAGAGAAGGTTGGGATGCTGAGCTGATGAACTACATGTAGCTGCCCCCCCCCCACACCCCACCCTTCGTCATCTCCATCTATGCATCTTATTTATAAACACATTCCTATGTGTGGAAGCTGTGTGGAAAGATTATGAATATCACTGTACTTGTACATGTACATGACTACATTTCTCCATGAGCCTGCCCACTCCCCCCATTATCTGCCAAGCTGCATGGGTTTGAGCAGTGACATTTACAATATAAACAGATGAAAAGGGGTCGTTCAAAAACTGGCCAAACAAAAAGGTATTAAAAATATGACATTGCAAATACCTCTTCTGCCTGAAATGTATGGACTGAGAAATGCCAAGTTGTCATGCACTGCAATCATTACACATTAGGGGCCAGAATAATCAGTGGGTTAATTTCTTTTGTTTTTCAGTAGATTTTTAAATTAAAATTGTCTTGACCTACCCACCTACAAAAATTTAGATTTTTAAATATAATACTGATTATTCAATGTACACTATTGACCCTTTGCACGCATTTACACGTCATGGCGCGGCCACTTTGCCACGCTAACCACTTTGAGAGTTTATGGGTAAGCATGTAAATGCCGCATTGCCTTAAATTGTTACTACACTGTAAACAAAAAGGATATTGACTCCCAAAATTGCTAAACCAAGATTATTGTGATCATGAACCCAGGTTTAATGGTTCAACACACTGAAGAAGAGAGTAATGACTCAAATGAAGCAGAAACCATCAAGGCTCTCCCAGCTCAGGAGTTTTCTTTGGCTTTTCCAAATTTGTGCCACAAACAAAAAACTTGTTGATATTTCAAAAACATTTGAATTGAAAAATGAGTTTTGATGTTCAGTTACATGTATTTATTTTGACTCATCCACTCATAATTTTGAAAAAACTAAGCACCCCCCCCAAACCTAAGTTTAAAACATTGATTATTCCAAATAGCCCTTAGTTACGTTTGGTCTTTATATAACCTTGCACATTACAACGTACAGAGTAGGCAGGGATGCAGGTCTTCAGAGAGAATAGCCTTAACTCTCTACTATAGGGATGCGCAGAAATATTGTGTCTTTGTAGATAGTACAGTAGAAGGTTCTTGTAAATCTTCCCCACTCTCAACCACACTACTAGATCACCCACCGGACAAGAGGATATGCACAGTGTGCATGTGATGACATTTACAATTTGCACACATGTGTGCATTGTAAATGACAGACTGAACAGAAAACTTGTCACCTAGACACTCCTCTGGGCCCTGGCTAAGAGGCAAGTCCAAGAAAAGGCCCCCTTGTGGTCCCATCATCCCATACAGTATGCAAAGTACCATACGAATTCTTGTGAGTATTCTAATGGCAGATGGCGACCATCACTTCAATCAATGACTACCTGAATTGCTTTTCAAAGGGTTGAACTTTCTGAATGTCCCATACATAAACTGCACAAATTCTTATGCCACACATTTATTATCACTCACATTTGTACATGTATGTATGTGTTAAATAGGTTACTCAATACTGGACCCAACTGCTAGTTAAATCCCCATCCACACTTTAAATGTATTTGAGTGGATCGTGTCAAAGCCTCATTGCTGATGGATTGCAGTGATGCAGGTCTTCAGAGAGAATGAATATATGCGTGGAACTTTTCAGGGCATTTTAATTGCCCTTAATGTGCACGCTTCCGTTTGATTACGTTTTCACTTCAGAAGAGTTGCAATGATATGATGCAAGACTCAATAATTAACATATTGTCATTACTTTGTTAAAGGGAAGGTGTACCTCCAAAAGTTCATGGCCATAAAATCTTACTTGGTAAGAAGCACTGCAGCTGTTGATAATTTATAACATTTTGAGAAATAATTTCCTCCTAACAGCCTAAGGAATGTGGGTTTAGAGAAAGAGATTCAAAAACATTTCAATCTGAGAAACATTTCTGCATGAAACTTTTCTCAGATTGTGTACTCCAATATTCTTCCTGTGTGGACAAAACCGCTCCAGATTTTTGGCGAAATCTCAAAAAAGCTACCACCCTTTGAACTGAAATTTTCACAGGTTAGTTGTATTCTACATTTAAGATTAAAACAATTGAAGGTTCCAAAAACGAAGTTGGTGATATTTTCAGTACATTTGTTTTTTGTATGGTGATTGCTTGATGTTGTAATGTTCGTTCTGGACCCAAAGTTTGAAAGTTTGTTGTTGGCACAGTAAATTGATGCATGGCCCTCAGAGTTTTTAAAATCTTGCTGTTGTTTCGAGTTGTTAAAAGCCCTAGTGGGCAAGCTGGGGGTATATTCTACATGGACATGGCTCCCCCCCCAAAAAAAAAACCCCAACAATGTTTGAGATGTAATTTTGAGTATCGCTCGCAATTCATGCACATCGGCCCACAATCTACATTTAGACTAAGGAATGAAAAGAGCTCTCTTCAATTGAGAGCAGCTTGTAACCAACTATGAAGATATTCCCGTGCTTCTTAAAATAAATGACAGTTGCAACCCTCTAGATTTTAACAAAGACATTGGTCAACCAGCCTGTACAAAATTCAAGCATAACACTTTCAAGAAAAGAGTAAATAACAGTTTGAGTTTCTTCAGAGAGTTTGTACACATTCTGCCACATGTGCCTAGATTCAATTTGTCAAATTGAAACAAAAACAAGGTTTGAGGTGCAACTCTCTCACATGGCAGTAACCCAGGATGAACTCTGCATTTCTCAATACATGTTGTGTACTCTTTATCAAGTGACTGAGAAGTAAGCTTTCTAGTCAGTAGTCTTACCTTTAATAAAAACACATGATGCTTGCATGGCGTTTTTATTTCACACTTCCACATGCTATCCTGAGCTTCTGACAGAGCCATCAGTCAAGAATCCTAATCACAAGACAGTATCCTCTCTTGAATTGAGTGTTGAGTGGCTACTGCTGCAAACAGCACTGTCAGACATGTCAGACAACAATTTAGACTGAACATGTAGCAAATAATACATACAAATTTGCATATTTTAGTATTGTTAATAATTTATTTTAGTATAATAAAAAATACAGAGTAATACACAAAACGTTAACTGGTTACGAAGTCAAGGAAAGCCCCCCAAACTTTTCATTGTTTTTTCAACGAGGATTATTTCCATCGGTATCCTTAAAAAAACCATAAAGATTATAAACAAGTACAAACAATACGAAACGGCGACAAATTACGCAGGAAATAGCGTACCACACTTATTGTCACCGTTCTCCCCTTACAGGGTTGATACCGTTTAATCTGTACCATTGTAAGTGAAGAAAGCTTATTGGTAAAGCATGCACGTACAGTACATGTATGCACAAACAATCCTTGCTAACCTGTGAAATATTAATGTCATATGTTATAACATTAAGTGTGGATTTTTCACTGATGGTAAGCAGAGCTATTTGTATGAAATTATGCCTACATAATGTATTAGGCTTGCCATTTGATTAGTCAACAAGAATTTTCATGGGTTTCCATATTTAAGTGGAATTTGAAACCATAAGTTAGAAGCTTACTATTGTGCAATGTACGGGTCTTCAGGTTTGTAAACTAGCCAGTAGACTTCTGAAGAACAATTCATAAATACACTGTAAAACACACAAGCACTGTGTGTATGTGAAGCCATATCGTACATGTAGGCATGGTAGAGGCCATTCAGAATAGTCAATGTTAACAAATTTCGACCCGACCACCCAAAATTTGGATTTTTAGACAGTGAATGGCTTCATGACATAATATAATCTATACACTGCAGAAGAACAAAGTAATGCCTCAAATGAACCAGATATTTTAGACCAAAGGTCTCCAACATCACATCAGTAGTTTTTAATGTTTTTTTTCTGGCTTAAACAAACAACTTCGTAGTTTATCAAGAATTAAATTGACAGTCTTTCTTCTTCTTTTTCAATTTGTATTTGTATACTTTTTTTAAATTTTTATAAAAGCTGAATTTCGATTTTTTCTTTTTTTCTTGTGACCCACCCACCCACAATTTCGAGAAAAAGAAAGAAGAAAAAACAAAACAAAATTTTTAAACATCTATGGCCCCTTATGTGCAGACTGCAAGATAAATAAACAGAATTCTTATGATGACCTTCACAGTGACAGTGATATTATATGTGAAGTCTTGACTTCTATTCTAATCCTGACATTTAATAAAACCTTGGTTTCATTCCAAAGAACAGATATTTTCTGGATGATTTGATGGATTGTTGGGTTTTTACTGATTTGATAGTCCTTTTACAGAAGGGGCTGTTTATGATAAATTATTTTATTTTTTGACATTTGCTACTTGTAAGGAAGGGTCTCACACGTACTGAGCCTAACATTTTAGTGGAGAAAAATGAATTTCTTTCCAAGTGTAAACAGAAAAGTTACACAAGTTTTGTAATTAAACTTTCTGAAAAATTGGCTTTTGGGTTATTTACATGTTGTCAGGTTGTAGCACAGCATGTCAAGGCAGCAGTACACTGTATGTGAACAATACGAATTGTATGCAGTTTTTGGCAGTTTTTATTTTCTTTTTATCACCAACAAAATCTGTTTTAAGTTTAATGGTCGCCGGATATCAGCATTCAGTGTTCTCCAACTTTAAAAATTAAGGGTCGGTAGAGGAGGGAGGGGGTGGGGGTGGGGTTAAGGACTAATGCGAGTGCAAAGCCCTTTCTGCGTGGGGTTAGTGGGTCTTACGGTCAGTGGCCAAAAGCTGAAATCCTGCCCCCAGGCCTGCAGTTGAGTGTACATTTAGAGCCCTGACAATAATCATCAATTTTGTATGTTAAGCATTTTCAAACTGTATATTGTCAGCAATTTGTTTTATTGAGGGTGCTTATTACAGTGATAAAGTAATGTAATATAATGCTCTTTGATTTTGATACATGTACACACCTCCATCCATGAAGCTTCCCTTCATTGAGTTGTTCTGTTGAGGGACAAGTTTGCCTTGGTTTTCCCCTTGGTTTCCTCCAGACAAGGTCATGGTATTGTTTTGGGGGGTTATTAATCAGTTCACTCAGTAGGGTTTCCTGATGTCATGCTCTGCCATGTCTGCCTACAGACACAGACTGCTTGCCAACAGGAAATGAGACTGGAAGAATTTTCGATGGATGTCATAAGGTTTTCTTTGTCAGAAATGGATCAGATTTAATTCAAACAGGTGTTTGACAGGTTTTGATATGAATGTTGTTTTCCCGCCGCAGTGTTTTTGAGCATGGAGGGGTTGCCCTTCACTTTTTCAGTGACTAGCCAGCAGGACCAATAATCTTGTCATTTCACTAACCCCCTAACCTTTTCATGAAGCCCATAAAACAGGGATGCTTTTATACCTTTAACTTGCCAGCCAGACCACTTGGAGAGAATTCTAGCTTGTCCGAGTGTAGGTATTTTGACCATGTTGACCAACATTTGGGCGGCGGACCACTATCAAGGGAGAAGGCTCGTAGTTTATGTACATTCCTTTAAATTTAAGCAGTTCTGTCATTGGTTGTTTAGAAACAAAAACAGAAACATCAAAACAAGCAAAGTTCATAGAATGTAGGCTTAAAATCCATGTGTACATTATGCATTGTGTTCGTTAGTGCGCAATCCTTTTATGACACGCACATGTATGACATGTATGAAATAAACTTTAAATTTTAAAGATGCCAAACAATGCACATAATTGTTAAGGATAGTAGCATTGTTTGCAATATGAATACTTGGAATTACAGTATGTGCATTGCTTGGCTTGCACTTTTTATTTGTATGCATTGCACACTACACACAGTGCATGACGGACACTATGAATTTCCGACCGTAGTCAATGAAAGAGTACTAATTGAGATTGAGAATTCTACTATGCTTTTGAAATCTAGAGTTTTAACTCATTGTAAGCCAACATTTTCAAGCCACTTAAACAACAGACATGATAGCCTATGCCCTATTCTTCCTACTTAAGTCTGATATACAATTTTTTTGAGCCTACACCATGTACATGTAGGTCAAACCTTGTACTCAATAAAACTTTCCTATTTTTCCATGAACCAAATATTATGCCTGGGCCAACTATTTGAAACTATTCAACTACTGTACATGGGTTGTGCCCAGTGTAACCCATTGATCCCTTTTCTTTTCTTGCAAAAAAACCAAATATTGACACAAGTGAAATTGACAAAATGTCAATACAGTTTGACAATGTAGGGCCTACATGTACGTGATACACTTACTACACATGATTCCAAGTTTGTTGTGTTTGTGTTTCTTTGTTCATATTGCACTATGTACTTTACTGTGTACTATGCGTCCATTACAATACATATTGTTATTGTCTAATTTCACTAAGCCCAAACAATATTAATGATACAGGTTAGTGTACATTTGAATACATTCATGACTGGGTATTGACTACACACATGTAGTTTATGGTTAGCAACTTTGCAAATTTGAGGTAACTTTTGAGCAATGGATTTCTAACGGACCCAGGTTACAAATTTCAGCAAACTTACTGAACAGTTTCTTTTTACTCTTAATGCATCACTTATTGTGGATGGCTGTGGAGAAACGCAGTTGTTTAGTCTGTATGGTTGAGAGCTGTTTAATAAAAGATTTGTTGAATGGTTGACTTTGATGCCATTGATCGGTGTAGTCAATCCGTCGGCATGAGGAAAAAGGGGGCCTGTGCATCTACAAAGCGTGAATAAATTATGAATGTCAGCACTGCCCGATGACAATGTCTTCGCTGATGCAGAGCAATCTTTTTTAAGATTATGAAAAGGCGAGGGTTGTCTATGCACAGTCGACTGAGGCATGCATCGTTTGTAAGACAGAGGTGCGTCTAGTTGTTGTCCATATTAAGCTCTAAAAAATACACGGTTACCATATTCAGTAAGTTGTACACCTCAACAGCATAAAAACCATATTATTAGCAGGTCCCACATTCATAGAGCTGCTTTAAGCAGAAATTTTTGCTTAACAAATTTCTGGTATTTAGCAAAGATAATTCAAGGAAACCAGTCAGAGATGGTGTGTGTACTGTGGTACTTTGACTAGTAACTAATGCTGTTCAGCAAAATTGTTTCGGGTGTACATTGTAGCTACTTTTACATTTTTTTTGGACACCTGTGGGCACCCTACAATGTACATGTACTTCATCTTTAATTTTACATATTATTTACAATGTCTGTTTAATCGTTTCCAACTAAACATTTTGGATATATACTGTTTTTAATTTAACTGCAAATTTTGGACACCCACTGCAGGCCTGATACAATGTAGGTAGTAGTAAGTAAAGGACAAGTCAGTAAGCCATTTTGAGACAGTGGACACATTTCAACTGCACTCAAACCAAACAGAGTACATTCCTACGGTGTTCATCATATCTCAGCAAGGCTATAATGAAGGAACAGTAATTTATTTGTACTGGACATTTTAAGGGGCCACCAAGACAATGACCAGGAGCAATAATGAAGGCAGTTACATTACCTCCATCTGTCCGTGAAGAAGGCAATGACCAGGGGCATGGAGGCAAGTGCCTTTGTTGCCATTGTGAAATACATTGTATCAGGCCTATAAGGGGCACCAAGGCACTGACCAGGGGCATAGAGGCAGCTGCCTCCATTGCCTCCATGAAGTATGAAGCTTGCCATTGTCAATCCGGGCTCAAATTTTACATTGGACTGCAGGCCCAAGGCCAGTGATTTTGCAATGGGCCAGTAAACATACGACTGTACAAGTCGGGCGGGGCAGTCTTGTGTTGTTGAATAATAACACCTCACTGTATTTTCAATTTAAACTGATACATCTTTCAATTCCGTTGAGTATTGAAGTGTTACCCATAAGAAAAATGGGTAACAAATTTTCTGGTCCAGTAAAAGTTTTGAGCTACGAGCCCTGCAGTCTTGTGGATTGTACATGAATTTAGTCAATTGCATTTCTAAGTCCATTTTCATCACTGTACACGTCTGTCTGCATTTTACATATTTCCAGAAAAATTCTTTTATGCAAAAAAAAGGCTCAAAAAAGGAGCATCACAAAAAACATTTTGATCTATTTAAATTCCTTGAAAGGGTGACCTTATCACACAAGTTTTACACTCAGCGTTTTGTGAAAAGGTATTGGCAAATCACAATGATTTTTTTGTACACACCTTGTGCACTGTACACGTGTACATGTACATGTACAATGTAGGTGCTTAGAGTGTACAGTAGGTGTAAGCGCACATTTGGCCGCATGATAAAAAAAATATGTTTGCAGAGCTGCTAACTCTCCTTGATTCTGCAGTCCCTGGAATTAAACCAATCTTTCCATGTTCTGATAAACAATTTTGAAAATCTCCCTGATTATGGAAATTCTTTGGCTATTATGTTGAATGTAATTCATAATATCTCCTTTATTGTACAGTGTCATACAAAATCTCCCTGGCTGCAAGGTGCAAATGTTGGCAACTCTGTACTTTACTGAATGAAATACTCTGCTTACAATGATTAAACTAGCCCAGCGTTTTTCAAAAGCCGTACGTGTACCGTATGTGTATTACTGTGTACATGTACAAAATGTACTTTTTGGAAATATTGTGAGCTCAACCACCCTGTCCAGTGTCCACATGCAAACGATTTTGGTGTACTGAAAGATTTTGTTTAATGATATTTACAGATATCCTGTGAGGTTCCAAAATAATCCCTGAAAAGAAACTTCTGTTGGAGGTGGTGTTTGTCTCATCTAGGAAGCTTGGACATAAATGAGATTGACGCCATCTGCTAAATTTTTCCATGAGGAGCCAGCCATTTTCTTGTTATAGGCTGTGAAAGTCTTATGCGTATTTGAACTTCCGGAATCAGTTAGCCCCAGCCATGTTGAGTTTTATGTGTTCATTGTTCCGTTTCTTCAAATACTTTAAAAAGCTCAATGCTGAAATTTCTGGCTATACAAATTGTATCATTTTGTTGAGAAAGTAAACCGTAGCCACGAAATACATGACAGTAAAATAAATATATAACAAATCAACAAAGAAAATTAGAGAATAAGATTTGACCCCATTTCTGGTTATTTGTTAATAATTAAGAATTTTGCGTAACTGAGACCTTTATATCATTAAACCTATGTAAAATTCGCAAAAAATCGGACATGTTTGGCAAATGGGGTTTCCAAAAAATATGTTTTGGATGATCCTTGTCCCAAGTTTTAAAGTTTGTTTTGATGTTTTGCTAATTTTAACAAATTATTTGTATTAATTATAAACAATTACAATTTTAGGCCTTGATAACAAATTGCTACGTGTATGGGTATTTTCATTTTCAAGAATTTTGTGTAAATAGTTCAAAAAGAAGATTTCATTTCATAGATATATATTGTCTTTGTTCAAGTTGTTTTCTCGTTTTTGATACGCGTGAGACTTGCAGAGTCTGGTGCGGGTTTTTCTAGTGCTGTGGAAGATGTTCTTTAAGGAGATCTACTGCGGTTTCCTTGTTTTAATATGCTGTACAGCTGTTGTCAATGGTTCTCATCTTCTTCCAATGTCTGCACAGACTGAATTCCAATAAGCTGGCTTCTAGTGTACATGTAATGTTGTCTCACTTTGTTTATTTTAACCTGGCCATCAATGCCGCAGAATCCTAAGATGACCTTTTACTCAGAGGAGCAGGCTGATTATCCTAGTCCTTGTTTCCTTCAAGGGGTATTCACATGGATTTCTCCATGGCTGAGGAGGAGTAAGCCACAGGTCTCACTCTGTGTTGTTTGTTAACCCTGGAGGAATATCCTGAGATGTCCTTTAAACCAACCTGCCCTCAACTCTCACTGCTCTTCATTTTCCTGGTTTTCTCCCATGAATTCTCAATGGGTACACATGGGTAATGCCCATAAAAAAAAACACAAACTCCGTTCTCACTGAGTGAGAATTTGTTATCACCTTGGAGGACTCTGAAGATGTCCTTAATAAGACAACCCGCAGCATCTTCCTCCCCCATGCTAGATTATTTTCATCCTTCCTACTCTCATGAATATGCCCAAGGAGTCTTGACACGTTCTTTAAAGGGGGTGGGGGTATTTAGTATTCATTTACAGATGTGAAGCATCATGTACAGTTTATACAGTACAATGTATTTATCTAAAGTCATACTGGTGCCACTGTCAAACCTTTTTGGCTTAAATGCATTGTTTAATGTTGGGGCTTGCTATCAATTCTTTTTGGGGCACCAGCCAAACAGACTATTCCAGACTTTGATATCTAGAGGACATGTATCTTTTCAATTATCATTGATGTGTTCATAAGCTGTTACTTGAGACTGAGTACGAGTCATGAGTCTTATGAGGCTAAGTAGGGTGACCAAATTAAAAACAGGGTGTCCAAAATATTGTTTAGTCCGTGTCCAAGTCCAAGACTGAGTCTGAGTCTGTGTCTGCGTTTCAAGTCCGAGTCTTCAGAATATTAACTTGAGTCAGACTCGAGAGTTGCATCTGATTCATTATAACACTAAAGGATGAAGTACATGTAGGATGTCCACATTCAAAACACAATGTCCAAAAGATGGTCAAGTCATACATGTAGTCGAAGTCAGAGTCATCCAAATTATGACTCGAGTCGTACCTGAGTCTGAGTCACGCGTCATATAACACTGGCATGTACAGTACTAATGTACATGGAAAGATAAAGGTGTCCGAAATAAGGTGTCGGAAAGATACTCAGACACCTGTCTGATGCATGTACATGGTCAAACTTTGTGTAAAGTGGACAGGAGGACCTGGGTCTGTGACAAGTACAAGTGTGTGTGGGTACATAGGTACGGTTTAAACTTCAAACCGGGGAACTATAACAAAAGGGACAATAGGTACACGGTTGCTATCACAAAGGAGGGTCCACGATTGCCGATGTTTCACACGTTTGTGTGTGTGTGTACTGTGATGTGAAGAATTGGGCTAAAAATTTCAGGAAAGGAAAATACTCTGTCTATCTTCCATCACCTCCTTTAAGGCAACATGCCGCATCCTTCATTACTCACTGCAATCTCCCTGAGCCATGACTCCCCCAGGGGGCAGAGTGTCGTCTTTTGTCTCTTGTGCTGTTAAATTGTTATTAATACTGATTAGACTAATGCAATGGGGCGGTAAGCTCTGCTCTTGCCCAATTAATGCAGTGTAGAATTAAGGACCTTGGTTGAGTGTTAACAAGCGTGCGTCATTCAATATGTGGGGGAGTTTCAAAACTCTCTCAGTTAAAATAAGAAACAAAATGACACGTTTTGCCAGTTTCTACAGGTGTACATTACATGTATGTATACATGTTGCACCTTGTATTTTGTTGCACCTTGTATGTGGCACTTTGCATTACAAGCTGATTTACAGGGCACATGTTTAAAGGTGTTACAATCATCATTGTGGAGCCTGTGAATACTGAGTTACTAGGAAAAAAATGAGTGTCCTCTCATCCTTCTCACCTATCCTTTTGCTAATATACTGTGTGTTTAGGGGGAGTTTTTAATTTTGCGCTGTGCTTCTAATGTACATTAAATTGTGGTTTATATGTAATGGAAGATTGATACATGATTTATGTACACATGCATACATGTAGTACTCTACTTGTGTACAATGTACAGGACAGGTACATGTTCACTGTATGTTTGATGGAAGTTTTATTATTATTTTTTTCTTGCACTTATGTTAACAAGAATTGTAAGAAACTGCAGTCTTTTGTTTAAAAGTAAACAAAAACTTTATTTACATCTACAATACATGTAAAGTTTGTAGGTAAAAGTTGGTTAAGTCTACTATAAGCACAAGACAATTTTGCTTACCTTCTTTTATAATAGGTGTACATGTTATTGCATCAGGGATAACAAATATCAATTTGGCTTTATCATATACTGTCATATTAGAAAAAATGTCTGTGAAAATAAAGATCTATACTTTGTCATGGTGTTGTTTATTTTCCTCAAATTTTTTCCCTGCATGCTGTAAGCAGCGCCAGGATGTAGGCCTTGAACAGATTTTCTCTTTTTGCCCTTTTCCAGACCGGTTTGACCAACAGAGATGACAGTAAGTTGTACATGTAATGGTAGCAGTTACATCTGCTCTAGAATGCGGAAGGTTGTGGGTTCGAATGCCACCCTAGATGCCTCTAGACAAAAGACACGACTCGGAAAGCACTGAGTAGACAGTGCTCAATGATGGTAAAGGAACAGAAAAATTTACATATTGCCCCTGATGCAATAACTTCGTCAGCTAAAATGAAAGATTTTGTTTCTCTCTTCCCTGCAGCTTGTCGGTCTGTCACTTCTAGCCGTCGGCATTTGGGGTATATTTGAACTCAAATACTACCTAGAGCTTTCCGATACGGACTACTCCAACGTGGAATATGTATTGATTGGAACAGGTAGCTTCATGATTGCCGCTGGAATCATCGGATGCTGTGCTACAGTCAAGAATATCGCCTGGCTTCTCCAACTCGTGAGTCAAATTATCATAATCGGGGCATGGCGAGGGACACCGTCCTCTTCCCCCTCCTTTCACCCAAAATGCGTAAAGGTCAACTTCACACACCTGTGTTTACATCGATTAAATAGCTCTGATCTGGTTAGATAGAAGTTCAAATTATACTACTGTAAAAGAGGGTGCACACCATGGGATATTACACAACATGCACAAAAGAAAATATGACAAATGATAGCTTACATTTTTTTTGAAATGCTTTGTAATTACAGTACAAATAAAGGCTCAAAAGGTTTGTTGAGTTGCGCTCAAGAAATAGGCCCCAATTCATAAATGCAATACTCTCATCTTTCAGAAAACTCTGTTTTTTAAGAGTCCTTTTGTAGGCCCTAACTGATGGTTTGTATTGCTTAAATGTAAACCGTTCATTATCAAGGCCATTTGAATTTTCACAAGATGTGAGGATACTTGTGTTTTAATCTAATTGAGTAATCTCTAATCTCTAATTTTAATCTAATTTGTAAACTGACCGTTAGTTATTTTTTACTATCATTGTTTACAGTATGGGGTCATGGTCTTTGTCATCTTTATTGCCCTACTAGCTGCAGGTATCTCTGGATTTGTTTACCGAGGACCTGTAAGTAACAAGTTTTAATGAATTAAAGTGCTCTTCATTTACATCGTCAATGTGCAGTAACAACTACCACTGGACTATTCTGTCAGATCTTGTACTTTTGGTTTCTTGTACTTTGAGGGCAAAGCAGATTTTCGATAGCTAAGGGCAGCTTCAAAAGGTTGGGGTGAATTTCTACTGGAACATTTCAAAGAGCACTGGCAGGTAGTTGACCAGGGGCATGGTGCGCTTGGCCCTGTTACCATGAAGTGACATGAATGCACCCTTGTACTAAAATGCCAGTAAGAATTAACATTGTGGAACACACGGCAGACAAACAAATACATGTACTAAGCAAATAATAGGCTAGTACTCATCCATTGAAAAAAGTTACGAGTATGAACATTTTGAAAGAAAACATGTTTTTCGAACGATAGGCCTACATGCACATCAAAACTATTGACGCAGAACTTATTGTTTGACAAGAGAAACATTTCAGCAAGTTTCAATGTTATTCAAAGATTTGATAAAAAAACAGTTATGTTGGGTATGAACAGTTTGAAAAAAAACCCAAGGTTTTGAACGATACATGTACATATATATATCAAAACTATGGACGCAGAGTATGTTGTTTGACGAGAAAAGTTTCATCTAGTTTCAATGTTATTTAAAGGTAAAAACACTCCCCATGGTGTACCCAAATCTTACGCATTTTCAAAATATTTGTATTTTCCATATGTTGCACGTCCTTTCTTCTCCAAAATGATATGTCTACTTCTGTTTAATTCCATCGGTCAGACTTGTTTCATCTCATCTCAGGTTGTGTTTCGTCTTTGCCAATAATTAAAAAGACTCTTGCCACCGTATGACGTCCTTCAGTAGTCTGCTCGCTCAACCCTGAAAGCTCAGGATCTTATTTCCTCATTGCACTGTCATTACTGTTCCAGATGGTGATGGAGGACCATACTTTGCTGTTAACCATTACCATCTATAGTCATTCAGTTTTCAAACCATACATTTCAATGCAGTTGATTTGGTTTACCAGGTGGTTTAACCATTTGAAGTGACCCGCTTCCACAATTTAGTTGATAATGAATGACCGAGAGAAAAATCTGATACATTGGGGGAGACATTTTTTTTTATATTGCTAAAAATATTCTTTCTGCTTCTTAAAAAGAAGTGAATATTATAAATTTGATTTTTGAGTTCTAAAGCGCTTTCATTACATTTTGTACAAATAGAATTTTCATAAGAACTGTTTCAAGAATCCCATCATCATGCATGATGATCTTCCTACTTTAGTTTGTTTTCTGATTTTTTTGCCCTTGGGAAAATCTGAAAATTGTTAATAATAAGGCCTGAAAAGTCTATTAATGCCTACATGTACACCATGGGTGCATGATGTAGGTTAGCCATTATACTCAATAAAATGTTCCTACTTTTTTTAAGGAACAAATATCAGTCTGCATCATACTTTTGATGGTTGCTTCTGTCTGCTTAGCAAGGTTTCTGTTTCTGTTCCTAGCAGATTTTGTTGGTTACCAGATTTATGAAACCAGTCTCATATTTGACCAGGACCCAATTTCATAGAGCTGCTAAGCACAACAAAATTATGCTTATCAGACCATACATGTCACAAGTGGCATACATGTAGGTGACTGGTATCCTACTTCTTTTTGCTTAGCAGAAAAACGTTCAGCAATATTTTGTGCTTAAACAGCTCTAAGAAATTTGGCCCTGTTGAGATAAGAAAGCTACCGTCCATCAAACTCTGTTCCAAGCCGAGGTATCAGAGAACACATCAACAATTTTTTGTTCTTTAAAGCTTGAAACAAAAGGCAGTGTTTAAATTTGCATTCGGAATTAAGATTAATTATTTATGTTTGACCCTGTTAATACCAATGTGTGTCAAGCACTGTATACTTAGCACTTTCCTGAGTCATGTGGGAACAGATCAACAGGTATATTACTTGGGTGGGATTCGAACCCTCAATCCATACCACTAGACCACTGAGCTAGAGGCCAGTTTGAAAAACAGTGTTATTACTCCTTGTTATTTCTTCATTTTCATATCAGCATACATAGTGTGTGCACATTTTTCTATTGTTCTACCTGTACATTATTATCTGAAATTTTTAATTTGGTGAAACAGGAGGATAAAAAACCCTCAAAACAAGCAAACATGAATTAAAAAAGAAGAAGATTAAACCTGTAGACTTGGAAAGGCAGGGGGGGGGGGGTAGAGGGGAAGATTAATAAAAGAGGAAGGGCTTTGTCCAATAATTTATGCACCCAGGAAACTCAAGGGCAGAATCAGGAGTTTCAGCCAGACATGTTAACATGTGCTGGCTGATTAAGTATGCACATTATTGGCTGTGGATTTCAAGCCATTCCTTAAGTGCCTTGTTGTTCTTGATTAATCAACAGGTTTTTTTTAAAGTTAGATTGACAAGGAAATCAAAATGCATTTGTGAAAATAAAATACCACCAAAAACGTTACACACAAAATTCAAAAACTGTTATACACTTCGATGGTTACATTCGTTATATTAAATACTGCTGTTCAGGTTGTTTTTTGGTTTTTTTTTTTTACTCATGATCTGTTGAAATTTGTCATTGGCATGGCTGGTAGGAAATTTGACTGAATTATTTAGTCTCAAATTTTATTTAGACAACCACGTTTATGACTACGCTTGTGTGTAAGGGTTGAGGATGTGTTGGCCATGAAATTGCCTGCACTTTTTCTCCCTCAAATAGATCCTTATTACCAAGAAGAAATTGTTTTTTTAATGTGATGGATCAGGAACCATTTTAGTTGAGAACATTTTCCGAGTGCAAGTATGAGTACTTTTGTCCAAGTACTGTACAAGTTCCAGTACTTTTTTTTCAGTAGACCTAGTAAAGTACAAAACATTTCTTCTGTGAGTTGAGAAAAAAACAAGAATTGAGATCGAGAGTGTACTTACAAGTAGGTATCAAGTACAATACATGTATGTACAACATATACAACTGTGATCGGAAAATGGTTTTATAAGTCTCTCTCACTTTTTTTCAGTTGCAAGAGGGATTCAAGAGAGGATTAGAGACACACATTGAGGATTATAAAGGATTACCCAAAGTACCGGATTCTTATGTAGACAAACTCCAAGAAAAGGTGAGTTATTGCCGAATGGAAAGGATGGCTGAGGTACATTCTGAGATCATTCTTGTAATAAAACCAAGGGATCCTCAATGACTTGTGACGTGTTGGCCTGAAGATACCTGTGTAGAGATGAGGAAGAAATGTTAGTTTTATGAAATATCAAGTAATAAACCACAAGGGAAACTGACTGGGTAACTTTTTTAATAATTTGGGTTTGAACAAAGAAAAATTGACTGGAGTGGGACTTGAACCAACGACCTCCGGATTAACGTACCGGCGCTCTACCAACTGAGCTACCCAGCCCTATGTTGGCGGTCTCCCTATTAGTCAATATCTTTGTTCGGGGGTGCCAGTCAGAAGCCATGCAACCGTTAGCTGCTGTGTAGCCAGGGATCACACCCAAGTTTACGATACAACCTAGGAAGCGGCAGCCACGAGATCACCTTATGAAATGTGGGAGGGAAACCCCAAAAGAGGAAACACATTGCAATCAGGTAGGGACTGACAACTCACTCCACATGCAAGGTGCCGGTCAGGGAATAAAAAAAACTATGCAATTGGGTAGGACTAGAAACCAAATCCACATGCTAGATACCCGTCTGGGAATATATGAAAAGCAACACAATCAGGTAGGGACTGAAAACCCAATCCACATGCTGGGTACCGGTCTGAGAATATATGAAAAGCAACACAATCAGGTAGGGACTGAAAACCCAATCCACATGCTGGGTACCGGTCTGAGAATATATGAAAAGCAACACAATCAGGTAGGGACTGAAAACCCAATCCACATGCTGGGTACCGGTCTGAGAATATATGAAAAGCAACACAATCAGGTAGGGACTGAAAACCCAATCCACATGCAAAGTGCCAGTCTGGCTTTGGAACCGAAGTCGAAGAGGTGAAAGACTGGGAGTACAAAGCCAACCTGGTTGCCCCACTAAGCCAACATGTACAGTATGTGCATCAATAAAAGGAAAGTACATTATACATCATTGGTGTTTTATTCACTCCCATCTTCTAATTTTCAGTAAACACACTAGACAACCAACAAATTAAAACTTCATCAAATGCGGTGGTTACCTAAATAGTGAAAACAACAACAGTTCATGTTTTTGTCAGATTTTTAATATTCATATCAGGCTTATTTTGGTTGCGGCCGTTGAAATAAGAAAAACCCAGGACATAGTTAAAGTGAAAGCGATTTAGAAGCCAATTTATGTGATGTAAGCAATCGGTACGTGCTGCGATTTTGCAAATGCTGTTTCTTCCAAAACATTTCATACATGTGGAAATATTTCTCTAATTGTTATTGGGATGAACTTTTTATAATGAGTAAGTGTTCAGATTGAAACATAATATATAAGTTTTGTTTCTGATAAAATACTTGATATTTAAGGCTTTTGGCAGTTTGGGGGAAAAGTTAAAAGCTTCTAAGAGTTAATTTGGTTGTACTCTATGGATTTTATGTTCATCCAAAATAAAATTTGTACTACGACTAGCTTCTCAGTTATCCTCAATTTAGGATTATTTAATAATGTTTATGTTTTGTTTGTCTGGTGGCTTGTTTGTTTATTTGCATGTGTTTTATTGTTGTTTTTCTTTTTTTCTTTTCTTTTTTCTTTTTTTTTGAAAGGGGGGGTATTCACATCAAGAGTAAAGGCATTGTATATGTGTTTTTAGAGCTTACTGAGATCTAGAAAATTAACATAATAATATCAGGATCTGTAGAGAACACACACATGGTGGGTATACTTAGATTCATGTACATCAAGCTTGGTTTTTCAGTCAATGTTTTTAACAAATGTTTCTGGAAAAAGAACAATTAAAAAAGATATGAACAGTTTAAACTCCTTCCTGACCATACAACATTGTTGTTTTTTACCTCTGCCTTGGCACCATGGTTACATATGTGCCAACGAGTTATGGCTTAGTGATAAACCGCCAAAGACGGTTATCAAATCCCCCCCTACAAGCGCTCTTTAATGCATGATAGAGTAAGGCTGGAGCGTATACGAGAGATTTGTCCTTAACTTATGGTTTATAATCTAGTCACTTCATTGCCACTATATCCACAAGACTCCTTCCCCACAGACTGTATCACTCAGCCATGAATCCAACTGCTAGCCGACATCTAATTATCCCCCAATTCCCTTGTGGGCCCAGTTCCCAATAACTGTTGAGCTGAAAAATGTTGTGGAACGAATTAGGTATAAATTTGCTGTAAAGCAAAAATCAGTGGGGAGCCAGTCATACATTTGTTTACAAAAAGGACTGTATAATGTATTCTGAATTGAATTTGGACTGGTAACCTGTGTTTGCTTATCAAGGTTTTTTTTTTATACATGATAGTTAACCCTCTGTTTTGACATTCTGTTTTGACATTCTGTTTTGACATTCTGTTTTGACATTTGCCTACAAATTCTGATGTCACTTCCTCCCAAGGTCATGCTCACTAGCTTGACAACAGGTGGGGCCACTTCCATAACAACACATTCTGCTGTTCACTCAAAGCAGAGCACAAACTAACACTTTTGAGTGTCGCGATGTTTCCAAATCCAGCCAAAATCAGTCCTTCTGATTTGAAAATTCCAGGTGTGTGAAAAAAGCACACCTGGATTCTTCTAGGCGTGTGATTTTTGTGGTACTGGCTGGTCAATTTAAAGTCGGTTTTCTTAAAACTAAACAGCGGGTAGTGATGTACTTAAAACGACATGGCAAGGGATCTTGTGAAGGTACAATTGGTTGTACACTGGACACTTTATCAACAAAATCTCCCATACACTTATTTATCTAAACACTGAAAAGTGCATACAATTGTCGAAGCTTAAAAAAAAAAAAAATAAAAAAAAATAAAAAATGGAAGTGAAATTCACTTGCGTTTTTGAACGATCTTATCCCCTAATTTCTGCCCTTAATAATACCATGGGGGTCTATTTTACCTACAAAATAATACTTTTTCCATCAACAATCATTTTTAATGGATTCGTAAATAAAGGATCGCTTATTTAAGCTTCTTTTGCAATACATTTTCCATTGAACGATCGGTCGAACGATCGGCCCACATTAGGGAAAATTGTGCGGCGAGAGCGATGTGTTTATGAGTACGAGGTTAACATTTTGTATAATATATCACCGGAAGGAGGTCGCGATTAGACTCCACCGCACGTCTTCTAACCCCTGGAAAATCGAGTTGTGTGTTTCCCTACTCGCCTACGTATTGTGGTATGGAACATGGAGGAGAGAGCCAGACTAACAATGTGCATGCGTGTTTTAACGTTCGTTTACTGAAATGAACGATCGCGGCTAGTAAATATCAAGACTAGGGACTTTATCGCCAGAATTTTGAAGGATTTTGAAAATAATAAACAATTAATTTTACAACATTATTTTAATTTACAAATTATGAAGTATGATGACACTGTAAATGTTTGCCAAGACGTGCGTTATGGAGGGATCAGGCGTGTGATTTTTCGCACGCCTGAGGAAGCTTTTAGGCGTGCGATGGCGTGCGGGTGCGATCGCACGCCTCAAATCAGAAGGACTGCAAAATAACAGTAATATGATAGTGAACTGCTTTACAACATGTTGTAATTATACTTGTGAAAGTCCTGAGTGCAGTTATTTTCAGTTCTCGAAGGAGAAAAATGCAGAGGAAATTCTTTTAAACATAAAAATATCACAAATTCTGCAAATAGCGATCACAGTCACGGTTCGTTGCACTGGATAGCATGGCCCATGGTTGTGGTGACCTGGGCATTATGTAAAAACTTTGATGGTGAATAAGCAACTGATGGCGACCCCATTGTTTGACCACTCAAGCGCAAAGCTCATTTTCTTACAAAACAACATGCCTGTGTTCAGAGGCTTATTTTACAAACTCTTTTATCACCCTGAATATTTCATTCTAAAGCAAAATAAGAAGTTTAGACTTTCTTCCTTTTTAAATTGGCTTTCCATATTAAACAAATCTATGTCAATAAAAGGTACATGATAAGTGCTTGGTCTTAATTTCCTTTGTGTGATCTGAAAACTCAAACACTTTTTTGTACACTAGCATATAAAGTAGCTCTCCGTGAGGTGTTTTGGCAATTTGGATCTTGTCACTTCACTCTGAAACGATTGAATAATTGCAACATTGTCTTTTCCACCATTGGAAAGATCTGATCTTTCTCTTCCCAGCCATTGTACTATTGGCTATGGAGGATGACCATGAACAAAACGACAGCTTGATAATTAATGGCCTTCATACTCATCAGGCTTAATTATCAGTCCTGTACGTTATGCTTAAATGTGCCAATACATTATTGCTTTTTGGCAGAGAACATTAATTTCTTTCCTCTAGCTTTGAATACAGACATGTACATGTACATGTAATAGTAATAGGACCAACTGGTGAAACAAAGGTGTCATCGTTTGGTTTTTGTCATTTTACTGCTGTTTTACACTTACAGGCACAATTGTTAAGAAAGATACAATAACAGTCACCTGTGAAAGTTTGATGTGAATACAATGTCTACTTGTGAAGAAAGCAGGAAGAAACTGTCACAATATTTTCATCAAGAACATTGACTCCATGTAGGTTTACCTGGTTTAGCAGGTACCAACCATATCTCTGGCCATATTGAGGGCAGCATTCAAGCAGACACCCAGAAAACTTGAGAATGTCAGTTACAGGCGTTTTTCAGAGATTCAAATTTTTTAGACATACTTTTGTTGGTTTCTGATCAACAGGAGCACTTCAGAAGAAATAATATTGCAGGATCCTTACTACCATAACAATCTTTATAATAAGTAGGCTACTAGGCTTCTGTAGGCTACTAGGCTTCTGTAGGCTACTAGGCTTCTGTAGGCTACTAGGCTTCCGGATAAAAATTACACAATACTTTTTAGGGTCATTCCCAAAGAATGTCTCTACCTTCATACATTTATGACTGTTTTGTTAAATTACAGCTTTCATGCTGTGGCTCGCAAAATTACACTGACTGGATGGAACCAGACACCGAGTGGTCCAAAGATCATGTAGGCGAGGTACCAGCAAGCTGCTGCAATGCCAGCGTCAGCGAAGACACCTGCAGCAAACAGCAGTCTGCAATTCCTATCAAGTACAATGGAACATTGCTAGCATATAACGAGGTAGGTATATGTTGGTGACAGTATTTTCATATTATGAAGTCTTGTGTGGCTCAAATTATGTACATCTTCGGTAGTTTTTGTTGTAAAGCTGTGTTTACATTGTTTTTGAAAGTGTGCGTCTTGGCCGAGCGGTCTACTTCATAGGACTCGAGCTCTGCTGTTTCTGAACAATACTAAAAAATAGCCATGTATAGTCTGATAGATAAAACAAGGAAGTGCTACCACTACCTTCCTTGTTTCTGAACAGCAGAGTGATGGTTCAAGTCCTGGTCTTGGCACTTGAGTCTTGGTCATGTCCTTAAGCAAGACAGTAAACCATTATTACTTTGTCCTTTGGATAAGTCGTACAGCTGAAGGTCCTGTGTGTTATATAATGCACATGGTAGAACCCATTCCCACTTTTTTTTAACAGAAGGGGTTAACATCGGTGTTCCTGGCAAGTCTGACAGTAGATCGTGCCACATCATAACCCAGTACCTCAAAATCCAAAATTTAGCATACTTGTCACAAAAACAATAAGAGCTTTGAGTCACCTGTGGATAAAGTACCGCCCCCTACAAAATTGATTATTATTACAGTGTAGTTTCATCATAGAGATCAAGATACCGGACCGAGTCATGAGGCATGTTTTGGCGACCCTGACTAGAAACGTTTTTGAGCTTTGGTTGTGCCGTGGTGGTGTACATGTAGCTGTTCTGACCAAACTGGCTTGGTTTTGAGATGGCGGATTTCCAAGTTGAGCTGACTTATCATACTGAAGCATACCAGTCCAATAATGTTAATAAAACTACAAAGACTAAGTTCTCAAATTTAAAAAGTGCCGAAGGGAAAGTTATACAAGTGCAGTAATTTCATCACAGAAGTTTGACTTTGCGCAAACACCCCGCAAAAAAATTCCCCAAAACAACAAAACAAAACAAAATAAAGAAGAAAAAATGTTACGGTTTACAGTAACATAATCTTTCTTTCGATCCAAAATAAAACCTACACATTGTGTAATTTTCCCGTAAATAACCTAACATTTCCGAGGAATTGTGCTTTGTACATTGTAGACCATGCTGTCGGTGGCTGTGTGTGCGTACCAGCTACGACATGGCTGCTGCACTGTTTTAGTGCGCACACCAGCGAAGGTGATTATTGCAATTCGGGGAAAAAAAACCTTTTCCCGAGCATGCGCAGACACGTAAAGTCTTTGGTCAAGGCATTTTAAACATGAGTTTTATCTATCGCGTAATGTATTGGGATATTTTGCCAATAGAGGGTGTTTATTATCATTGTATCGCATTGTTCTGAACTGCTCTCTAGCGTTCAATCTTGCCTTTATTGTAGAGCGCAAAGTAACGAGATAACGAAGACTATGAGCCTGCAATTGAAAACGATGTGACCTTGTGTGTTGTGTAAATCGTGATCGCGATGTGGTTTGTGTTTTGTGGATCTTTCGAGTGAATTTTTTTACGCTTATCCTAACCGTAAAATGCATCTTACAAATATGATAAAAAAGCAACCTACGGCAGTTGGATAAAAAGGGCATATATTGCCGTGAATTGTTGGTGTTTTTGAGGGCATCGCGGCAATAGCATAGGGCACTGATGGCATTTATCGTCGGTGCCGTCGGTAATTTCGAGGCCTGGTAGTCAGTGAGTGCTCACATGTATTTCGAATCCCATGTGCCAGTAAATGATATGAGCAGAATGGTTGAATTTTCACAGGATGTCTCAAAGATGGCCACAAGCTCATCTGGCTGAAAGTATCAGGGATTTTTTTGCTGGAAATCCATTTTTTTTTTTACCCCTTTCCCCCTCAAAAAAAAAAAAAATATATATATATATATTTTTTTTCTTTAAACAAATTCATAAAAATATGAAGATAAAACCATATAGTGCCCCCCAGATTGCAATTTAGGGTTTTTAAAACCAAAGATAAATGTATATAATTAATGAGTAGGCTCCGCTTGGAGCTTTCACGCTCCCAAGCTTTCTCGCTTTGCGCTCACAGTTCAGGGTATGGTAAATTACAAATACATACATTTGAATACCAATCTAATTATTTTTTACCTTTCAATTTATTGTAAATTCAGCAGTCCTACATGTACATCCACATGTAATTAATTTTTATTTAACAGTTCATTACACTGTATAACACACTCAAATAAATTATGGATTCTGTGTGCTGTTACTATTTTTAAAAATTTTCTTCATATTAACTTCTCTATTGCTTTTTTTTACCTCTCTCTCAAAGGTAGCCATAATAAAATGGGTTGAAATGTTATTAAATAATCCATTTGTGCTTGCGCATTTTTCTTAGCATTTATAAATGTATTTGTTTATATCATCAAAATTTGTTTAAAATTTGAGCAATAAGGTTTTACTATTTGGTTTTTACCCATAGACCATGTGTGTAAAGCACTGTAAATGTATACTCGGTAAAATAAAATCCACCGGCGTATTATTCGGGTGGGATCCAAACCCACGACCTTTGCCATTCTAGAGCAAATGTCTTACCACTAGACCACCAATTGCCCGGTAGCTAGAGGTAGTTTGCATCCTATATTTTAGCAGTGGGGGTTCGAATCCCACCTGAGTAATATGCTGACTGGTTTTTTTTCCACAAGACTCGTGGAAAGTACTTAGTATACAATGCTTTACACACATGGATGTATGGGTAAAAAACAAATAATATTCTGTATCCTTGGTGCAAATTTGACATCTATCAAATTGAGGGTGTTCACAATTGCTCTCCTGTACATACTGTCTGGAAGCATTATGTTAAGCATTGACGCCAGACCAATCAAGCCAGTCTGACAATTTAGCATTAAAGGAAGACCCCAGTTTGTCATCCCTCGTATGTGGATTCAATTTCCGAGCCATCTTGCTCCACATTCATGTAAAGCCTACCCTCCGGGCAGCGGGAGTATTTCTGTATTTTGACATTAAGCAAACTGGAAATGTCTTTACCCATCCACTTAGCAACGGCGGTAGTGCAGACTTGAAATTCAGCGGCTGACATAGCGACACACAGAGCTGTTCAGACTATGTCTGTATGTGGGGTACATGTATAATGCCAAACTAATGACATGATAAATGGTTGCTTGGTTACAGGGTTGCTATGATAAAGTGGCTTCATTCCTTGACAACAAGATGTCCATTATCGGGGGCAGTGCTCTTGGATTCGCTTTCTTTCAGGTGAGGCCTTGATGACATCCTAATTTTAAAGTTCAATTCAGAATAACAAACTAGTTATTTTCAGAAAAACAAATTAGTTTTTTTTTGTATTGATTAAAGGTTGTCTAATTTTTCCTCCCCCCCCCCCCACTCCCCATTTCATGGCGGCATTTTCCCCTTTTCTTGGCAAGATCCTAATTCAGAGTTCAATGCAAAAAGACAAATTAGGTGTTTTTGTAACGGTTGGTTGATGTCTGTTTTGGGGGCAAATAAAGACAGGGTTCATTGCAGCACTTTTTCCCCAGTTCCTTGTGCTTTGAAAAAAGAAAAAAAAAATCCTCCAAACTTGGTTGATAGAAGCATGGTTAACCAGATTAGGTTTCCTGGTTCGGAGGAAATTGTGTTATTTGTTTTCTTTTGTAGTTTGCACAATTGCGCTCTCTAAATAATGTTTTTAAAAAGTCAGACTTTGTGACATATTTAATGGTGCAAACATCACTGGGGATTTTACAATTGATTTGGATTTAAAACCAGTCAACTGATTTGAATTTGATGAAGTGAAAATTGTGCCATCCTCAGACCTCTCAGCAAAGTCTATAAAACATCAATATCAAATAACCCAATGTTAACCTACAGTACATAACTCTACACTGTAGTATCTTACATACAGCGGATGTATGTTCATGCATGTTGAGTTTCTTCAGATTGGTCGTAAAATGGGCAGTCTAAAATATGAAGATTTACAAGATTGAGGGAAATGCATGTAATCGCAGAGAAACTTGATCAAACATCACTGTAAGTAATTTGCAGTGACACCATGTGGTTAATTTCTCTTTTGAGATTCCACTACACCAAACACACCCAGTTTCCCGCCTTCACAGCACAACGCATACAGCATCCACAGCTGACTGCCCTCTCTCATGCCACAGGCCCAGTCTCCTGATGACCAACAGAGTAAACTGTTTGAAACGGTTGAGTCCACCAGTTCCATCGAAACCACCCAGACTCAAAAGAGAGATGAACCATATACTGTCATCGCAAATTTCTTTCAGTATTGTTTTCCCACCACGCAAACCTTGAAAGTCTTCCGTGATTAAACATCACAATTTACCACAGTGCATGGCCACGGGCCAGTTTAACTTCTCTTAATTTTGTGTTGCTCTCCATAGATTATTGGGATCGTTCTTGCCTTCGGACTCGCCAAACTCATAAACACCAACAAGTACGAGATGATGTGAGCACCCCATCCTGCCCCTCCCCTCACCACCACCCTCCCCCACTTTAAGTCTTGTAGAAATCGTTTTGGACACTGATTGATGCTAGTCTTGAATTTGCTGCCACCACCGATTAAGAAAGTTTTCACATGTAGTAAGTGTACAGAAGAAGATTGGATTTTCCTTTATGCCAAATACATGTAAGACATAACTTGTATTCTGTAGAGTCCGAAACCCTACATGTATAGGTAGTTCCTGATAGATGCCGTATTTACTGGCAACCAGGGTTTGGGTTTTGAGCTGCATCAATCATTCTAACTTTGGTACTTGGCCTAGTGGTTCATCGACCAATCACGCAGGAAATTTGATAAAACTCCTGCATGCTGCACGTGGTATTTATTTGTGTGTTAAAAAGATGGTTGGATAACGGCCAACTTTACACTCTGTGTCGTCAAATGGGAACCATCTGTACCTGAAAAACTGTTGAAGTTTAGACTTATATCTTAAATGATAAAAAACATGATGAAGAGATAATGTTATAAGACTTTCAGAAGAAGGTTCAGACAAACAAGTTAACTTGTTCTTTCAGCATCAACTGCTTGTTCTTTAGTTTTTTGGAGTTCAGCTCATAACTTGTAGATGGCACTATTTATTTTGGTCCAGACGCTCGTTACCATCATCAATGTATGAGCAAAAGCATTTCTCTTCAAAGTGTTGTCAATGTTTTTCTCCAGACTTGTGACGAGATGTGCTTGTATTATAACCTAAAAAGTAATTAAAAAAACTGAAAATTTTTAAAACAATTAAAAAAATAATAGAAGTATTAAACAAAGTAAGTATTGGATATTCTGGTGACAAGTTTGTGGGTTTCAGAAAGTCAGTGATATTTTAATTCTTGTTGGCTTGGTTTTCCTGACTACTTTTTCGATATGATAAATACTTTAGCCCAAGTTTTTTTTATTATTAATATTTAGCATAGTTTCTTAGTAATAGTACTATGTGTAAACAGTCTTTGGTTTTACCCTTGGCAGAGTTTTCATAGGACAGGGCAGTCTTAAAGGGACTACCTCCCCCCCCCCCCTCCCCGAAAGAGATAAAATCATAATAAGTAGAAGAAATGAAAGAAGCTGTGCATTGGATTGTTTAAAATGTATCTTTCTATGATCTCTGTCCTCTTGTAGAGAGATCATTCACTTTCTTAGAGTTATATACAATTATTCAAGTTTTCCACTGTGGTTTACGGTTCAACATCATCCTCATTTTCATTATTCACTCTATCCTTGGCTGTCCCTTTTTCCCCTAAGATGGATTTTCATTTGTGATCCCAAGTTAATATTGCAAAGTGCAACTTCACATTACTTTAACTGATGAATTTTTGTTTATGAAACTGTACTTAAAAAAGAATTCAGTTCCCCATGTTACAATGACACATCGATCACAGTAATCAGAAATATGGCTTTCAGACTTACTACTGCAATAATGTTGATGATACATTGTTGCTATCAAGAGCAACTTTTAACACACCAAATCACTCAAGTTATTCGGAAAACATGATTTGCAGTTTCTGTGGTAAATTAATTCTGGGTAGCTATTGAATTACCAACCTACATTACACAGGGTTTTATTAACATGCTTCTATGCCTTCAAGTTTGCCTTTTTAAAACACTTTGAAGATTTCTCTTATCTTATTGTCTTAAACCAATATCATTTATATATTTTTTTGTTTTTTGTTCCTTTGATGTTTTTTAATTAGCTATTGGTCTCAAAGCCAGTATTTTTTTGGTCACAGTTTTAAGCTACATAAATTAGCCATCCCACTTCCATCAAAATCCAACAGCAGATTATGCTTGGTTTTGGTGAACGGACCTACATCGCCCGTGATAAATCTTATTTGCAACATTTGGGATTCAGAGTTTCAGATTACATGTGTTTTATTATACAGTGTGCATCTGTTGAAGATACAACAAAGATTTTGAATGTAGATTTTGTATTCCTGTTTAACAGTGTTTAAAGCAAAGAATGCTAATGCCATCACAGTTCACAAGTTGAACATTTCAAAAATGGCAGATGAAATACATTTCAATCCATCAGAGATAATTGTTTCGATTGAAGAGCTCTAGATAATGTAACTCTGGACATTACGGATACATTACAAACGAGCCACAGAGCTGAAACTTTCTGCACGTACCAAGTATACCCAGCTCAATGGGAAAAAGCTAAATCTGACATATCAACTTTCAATGTGGACAAAATTGAGCCCAATCTGAACGAAATTCCTGGTTTTAGCCAACTTTAATTCTGGTGTATGTGGAAATGTTTAATGTACAAAATGTTCAACTGTCCCCACTGTAAGCAACACAATGTCTGGCATGCCAGAAAATGGGAATCAAGGCAGCAGTGGAAGAACACTTCAAGGGGTGGTGGGGTGGGGGGCAGGCAGGCAAAGACATGGTACATATTCAATTTCATTAAATATATCACTTATCTTTTTGTTAACAAGGTGACATGGTAATGTTGTCTGCTGTCGGAATTTGATGGATTCAGATAGGTGAAACATGAATTGGATCAGGGTAAATTACTATCCAAAGAATAGGTGCTTTAACTTACATGGTACTTACAAATATGACACTTTCACATTATTTTTGTATGAGTTTTGTACTGCATTGAACACTAACAACTCTTTTAGAGGTTCATTAAATGAATTATATATTGAGGGTAGACCAATCTTCATTTTTAATCAAACAGACATTTAATTTATTAATGATTTACACTGAAACCTTTGATCTTACTGTCATTTATACTGAACTATCTTGTTTCAGAAACTTCATTCTTAAATACTTGTATGCGTACTTATAATACTCGTAATCTTAAAGCATATATCTGTAAAAAAAAAAAGGTAAAATATTTTATATTTTCAGTATGGTTTATTTTTGCATGCAATGTTTGTTAACGCGCTGTACATGAAGTAGGTAACGTTAATGGTTGTATAAATAGTAGAAGTTAATTCCATTTATCTCTCTCATTATGCAGTTAAAGGTAGGGTCATAGATTGGAAAATACAATGTACTCCACAAACGAATAACCGTAAACGTTTACCTGTAAAAAAAGCACTGCAGCTGTTGATAGTATGCTTTTTTTTTTCGAAGTAATATGGCTTGGATAATTTTTCACCCAAAACATTTGAATCTGAGAAGCAATGCGTATGCATGAATTGTTTTTCAGATTTTTGAGGGTTGGTGTCCGTTCGCGAAAGCTGCTGTCAGAGATGGAGTTGGTACCCGCTGTCACCTTTCCAAACATGGATGGATTCAACATTCTTGTGAAAATACAAGACAGTTTGTGCTGTTTTCTCAGCAAGTGGACACTGTATTCAGCGGAAATTTTCACATGTGACTTTTATTGCATCTTTCTTTAAAATTTTGCGCAAAAATCAGCATTATGTTCACAGAATCCAATCTATGACCCTAGCTTTAATATAATCTATTCATACGTGTCACCGATCCAAATAAATAGCTATATTAAATTAGAAGAGATTATATTTGGATGTTTGTAAAATGATAGCGTCACACATGGCCGACTCCCAGTGAATGCTATCAGCAACTATGGCCTTTTCCTGTTGGTAAGTGATCAAAATACATCTCATGCATTTAACATTTGCAACATGCACAGAGCTTAAATACGCTTTAATCAAAAACAGGTAAGAGAACATTCAGACGCATGGGTTCAAAACCCACAGGATTTGGCTTTTTGACATTAGGAAAAAGATTTTTTTTTTAAATGCCAACTTTGCTTTCTGGGAGATGGCCAGTTGCTTTTAGCCTCTGAACACCTTTTCATTTAACTTCCCACTTAGTTTTGGGTGTGTAGAACAGAAAAAAGTAACTAAATTAATCATATTTTGTCCGTAGAGGACAACAAAACATTGCATAATGTTGTAAAATAATAGTAGATCACATTTTACAATTTATAAGGTGCAACTTAAAGGACAAAATAATATGGCGAAATGCATAATGGATTCTACTGAAGTATTTTTTTGTTAAAGATGTTTGACAAGGTCAACTCATTAAGATATTAGCATATTTTAACAAAATTAGCATGTATATGAATATTAATTAGTGTCGCTGTTAAATGTATACTGCTTTCCTATATCACTATGTATATGCAATCAAAGATAATAGCAAAATGTTTAAAGCTTCGTAGATGTACTGTAGATTGTTTCCAATACTTTATTTATTACACTCTTATAACGTGCAAAATATGTGATCTTCAAGTTTTCAAGCAGTTTTGTGTTTTCAACAGCAAACTTTTGTGTGTTGGAGGAAAGAACTTAGATATTTTGAAATTCTTGTGTCTGAAATATTCCAAGCACTGAGATCGTATCAATTAAAGAATGTATCCTGTTGCATTGTTTCCTGAAGAATTTGACGCATTGAATGTTACATTTGACCTTTTTGTTTCTTCAAATAATAAATCCCAAACTGATGAAGAAGATCAAACTAGACTTTAAAGGGTATTAACAGGAGGCCATGACCTCATCAATGAGGCCCTTTTAACAGGAGGCCATGACCTCACCAATGAGGCCCTTTTAACAGGAGGCCATGACATCACCAATGAGGCCCTTTTAACAGGAGGCCATGACCTCACCAATGAGCCCCTTTTCGAAACCACGGCTTGAGCTTGGGGCTTGGGTTCCCTCAGTTATTAAGAAAATGTCTGCTATACTTATGGGACTCCAAACAGGGCCCAATTTCATAGAGCTGCTTAAGCAGAAAATATTGCTTACTAATTTCCTGCTAAGCAGAAATGAGCAGGATACCAATCACAAATTGTACTTGTGGTAAGCTATAGTTTGGCTGGTAACCTTATTCTGGTAAGCATAATTTTTTGTGCTTAAGCACCTCTATGAAATTGGGCCCATCAGGTGGGCAGAGCCAAAGCCTGAGGTAAAGACTCAGCTATGGTTTCACAATAGAGCAGCTCTCCCTGGGTAAAGGACCAGTCTAATAGAAAATATGAAATGTCTGCAGGGAAAGGTGTTATACGATAATCATGACAATGGTATCAAGGACTAAATTGCATCACTGTTTGTCTAGTCAACGTCTCACTCATTAATATCTGTCCCTTGTAATTTAAAAGAGGATTCTATTTTTTTGTGTTCATATTATGTTTGGGATTTTATTTGTTTAAGTTTACCTTTTTATACTCCCTGGATATGATTATGCGATGATTTCTTGGAATCAAAGCTACAAGAATTTTATAATTAATACAAAATATGCACCTTTGAAGATCTGTTGCACAAAACAACAGGATGGATTATATGATGTCAGAAGATGTCAGCTAGCCCCTTTTTTGTTTGTTGTCATTTATGTTATTAAATCATGTTGTGACAGTAAATATACTGCGTTTGTGTTGACATGTTTCTGAGTTGCTACTTCAATTTTTTGAATATTTTTTTGGTGATTGGGTTTGGTGGGGTGTAGTCTTGTCAAAGTAGTTGGAGATATGCACTGACAATGTTGGCAGCTTTGGACTGCTTGGAGCACATTTTGTGATTGGGTGTGCCATTAAGACTCTTGTTGAAAGCATCGAGGAGAGACAGAATAGACCACCATTGAAAAAAGAAGTGGTTTTAACTGTTGCTTTTTTCCTAGTAAAAAAACAAATATTTTCACTTTATATTTTAAGGCTTCTTTCTTTTGTAAAGTAATTGGACAGTTTTGGTTATAACATGCAGTCTTTTCTTTCCTCCATGGTTATAAGCTTGTGTGGTTTGAGTGAGCAAAAAGAATTCCCCAAGTTTAGGTGAGATAGATTGAGCAGCTGGCGGGAAAAAAATCACACATTGCAGTGTTTTTTCATTGTACAACAAACCCCACTTTGTAATTATGACTTTCTGCTCACAGGTCGTTCCCTTCCTCAATGATAAATCGTTTGCTGCCAGAACCATAAAAGACCAGAAACAACTTGTCCACAAACGACCTTTAGCGCCATCGAATAAGTTTACTACATGTACTACCATAATTGACACCATAAAGTGGTAAATATTCATGCTTGCGGTAACGAGCAAATAAAGCTTGTATTTACACTATAAATAAAAAATATCATTGAAGTCAATGGCATTTGCGGGCTCTTCTATCGTCACTATTGGCAAAGTATAGGGTCACATACCGCTAATTCGTTACACCCTTGGGGGTTATATTGGCGTTGCTAGGGCGCTCTTGTATGCGGAAGTAATTGCACATGGGGGTGACTGGGACATTGGGTGCGGGACTGCAATACTTGTGGGTGCATTTCTTCAATCATGTTCGGATCCTGGTGATGTAAATGATTTTGGGCTGTCGAAGTAATTAATCACATTATGAGTTTGTTTAATAATTTGTATCTGCTATAATCCCGGTCCACGAAGACAAGTGTTCGACTTCAAGGACATGCACGATCCTTATTTACAACTCGAGGGTTGCGCTTTTGTTTAGCATGCCAGCTTTATGGCTCATGTCCGCTCAGATCGAATAATTCAAGAGAAGGGGGGCTTTGTCCACCTGTCGGAACATTGTTTGGATTCTATAAGCTTCATGTAACCAAGCAATGCATGTGGGAAGGCAAGTCATGGGTCGATAACAACTTGGCACTCCGGGAATCGGCCACAAATTGTGAATCGGGCATTGGAACAGATGAAATAAAGGAGATTCGGATCTATGGAGGTGCCGTAAGCTTAGCCGGACGGAGTTCTCATTGGTAATTATAAAAGTGAGACATTCTTCAACTAATTGCAATTCATAGTTTGAATGTATTGGTGGGGTTATTATTATCTTCTTATGATCGATTACCAGCTCACTGTCTATAGTGGAAGGGCGCGCGGTTTGGGCGTAAGGGTGGGCGGGCCGGGTGTGTGGAGTAAATTCAGTTCAATTCAATTCAATTCATATTTTTTATTCGTCATGATCTACAAATAAAATGCTTTATTGTTCTGCCCCTTAGTTAGTTAGTAAAATAAACGAACATTAAAAGAATTACAGAAACACAGAGTACAAAGTATAACCTACGGGGGAATAATAATTAGGCGTTATGTGAAGTTGAAATTATAAAACCAAGTGGATCGTAAAAAATACTTTGCCTAAGAAAAGAAAGCAAGAATGGCTTGTTGAATGTTGGTTCTTTGCTCACCTATAGTTTTTTTTTTATAACAAACTTCTTAACAAAATGCTCTCCACACTTCATTTGGTGTGTATATTTTAACCAATCTTGGAGTTGAATTGTTTTGAAGCCCCTCGCTTTCCCCCCAAGTGGTAGTCAGGCGGTACCACCGATACCTTCAATTTAATCTAGATAATATTAAAAATATGAAAATTACTCTGGCCCTTGATGAACAATGTCAGGATGTTGTTCTTGTGCCAGGATCAAATGGAATTTGATGTATGTACCTTTTAGTAAAGTTAAATAATATTTGTGTTACTATTCAATCACCATTGTATTCAAGGTTTGCTGCACAAAATGATGGAGCAATGATGTAGTTGCCATCTTAGAGTGAGTCTTATGTCTTCATCTTTGAGATGGATTCTACTGAGAGGTACTCCTGTGTAGCAGCAGGCAAGACAAGACACACACCTAAGATACAGGTAAACAATGCATGTAAAAGAACCCAGTTACACTAATTATCATTGGTGTTTTTTGGCAGTGGCTGCTGGATGCGCCGCAGCACCTTGTAAGCCCTTATCTTCATAAATTGGTCTCATAATTTCAAAAAATTAAGTCAAAACCTGTCTTAAAATGTCTCTGTTTGTTCAAGCGCCTCGAGTACTGTACGTGTGCTATATATAAGACTATTAGTATTATTATATACCTGAACGCAGACACAAGGGAACCTGCAAAATGCAATCTCGCTTAAAGAAAAAACAGCCCTGGAAATAGAGGACATGGCCATTGTCGGCCCTGGCCTAGACCTTCAATAGTTTCCCATAGACTTAAAGATTTTCCAATGGAAGTGCACTTGCGCTCACAGAGATGAAATTCCAGGCCTGAAAAGGGTTCCATTATACAGCCCCTTTCACACTGACAAGTTTCCTGAGAAATTCCAGGGAAAATTTGGTACCAAAACTTATTCACACTTGAATTACTTAGATAGACCCTGGCTAACTCCCTGTATTAACAACCATTACCCAGGAAAAAAACTACCTCTAGTTTTGGGTTGAGTTATGGTGAGATACATGTAATCCTTAGGTTAGCCTTCTCTCCCCCCACCAAAAAAAAAAAAAAAAAGTGAAACAAAAAATGTTGGGTGACCATGGGTCTGTTTCCTTGGAATTTTCTCTGAAGTGTGAAAAAGGCTATAATCAGGGTCAAAGCCTCAATACTAAGATGTTTGGGTGATAATGACACAGTTTTCCTAGACTACTTGGGAAAGGAGGTGGGGTGAGCTGGGAGAGGGGGGCTGCCAAGCCTATAGAACTTGGTGGTCAGGGGATCAGCCTGTGAATAAGGGTTTATGTACAGTTTCTTAACCCATTCTCGTAACATAAACAGTTGAATTTTAGGCTTATCAAATAGGCTAATGAATTTATTTTTCTCTGAATTGGTCAGACGTCGATCTCTTACGAGCATCTTGATCGTGGTGCGATCGTCTCCTCCAGACAAGAAGCAGCCACGCATCGCTCTCATCACATCAGATCAACCTCCCTGCCTAAGATAGCAACGGGACGCAGCGTCCACAGCGCTAAGAAGCTATGGCAGGATTATGAGACCATTGAAGTCAAGGCAAAGGTGCAAAGAGTAAGTAGATGTATGATTGAAAATGTAATCTTCTATAAGGAGACTGAGCACAATCCTAAGTCAAATAAGATTTGAAGGTTTGCATGGTGGAAGGATAGTATACTCTGTTCATCGTCAGGAGACTCGGCTGTCTCCTGACAACAGACAGAGTATACTCTCCGAAACATTGAGCCCTCCGGTTCTTCTCAGAACCACCATCACTCAAAAGAGATCTATCTACATGTACATGGTGTCACCGCAAATTTTCTGATGTCTATAATCCTAAGTCAACATGTCACATACTTCCACATCTGCTATACACACAAGTTTTGTGCTAATTTGCCTCCAAAGCTGGCAAAGGTTAATTATAATTTCATTAACCATTCAAAGGCATTTCTTGTGAAAGAGACTAATAATTCTAAGAGGACCCTGAAACTTCACAAAATACATGAAAGGCAAATCCCCAAACTATAGTCAAGGATCTAATACTTGGTGTATGAGTTAATATGAGAGCTTGGTTATGATTCACGGGTTTTAGTTTGCCTGGATTAATGCCAGACATTTCACTTTGAGTCTCATCAGATTCTAGCTGAGCTCCTTATGGTGATGTCCCTTTGACCTTAAAAAGTTAAGAAACACCCCCCTCTCCCCAGCAAGGAAATATGAATACTCCCATGGGTGTTATTTGCTGTGTATTTTTTATTCCTTTTTTATTTATTATCTTAATTATTATGTCATTAAACCACATATCATGACAAAAACAACCATTACCAGACAGTCTCCAGAGGGACAGAGATCTTGCAGTTTAACATTGATACATACAATGGACAGGAAACAGTTTTACAAGCCCATCATGTTTAAGGTGTGTCTTGAAAAAAGCTACAGTTTTAATTAACTTAACAAGTTGGATGCTCTGTGCCAAAACCAGACACTTCCTGCCAAAACACAAAACAGTTTTTATTTGCTCATCAAATACCCGAGAATAAGAGCTTTCGAATCACTCTTAATATTAAGGGCCTATTGATATTTCTCAAGAAATAGAATGTCTTAATACATCACATCACAGTGATATCCTGGCTGGTGTTTTGGATGTTTTTCATTTTTAATGCTGTTTTACTATTCCTTAGAAGTGTCTGATTTTGGCATTGGGCGTCACAAATAGGGATCGGGAAAAACACTAGGCTGTAGGAAAAGGGCGGTGGTCCATTTGGCTATTCTTGGCCCTACAATATTTTTCAGGCTGTTTGTGACCTTCAAGAAAATATGCATCGTTATATTTGTAAACATCTAGACTTATTTATTTTAATCTTCTTAAGTATTTGTTACCAAAGTTTGCCCTTTTCTCATTTGATGTTTATTTGTGAAGGATTTATTTCCTACTCTAAGATTGGATTTTGAGTCAGAGTGGTTTGGTTCACTTTTATTAATCCTGGCCAACTTAGAAAGGGGTTGTCTTGTCATCTGATTCCAGTAGTTGTTCTTGCCTTGATCTGTCAGTGTTACCTTTCCATTCCAACATCATTAAAGCATTTTGGTTTACAATATGTTCTAGTTATCTTTAAGATGTTAAAGTGAAGGATTTATTTCCTACTCTAAGATTGGATTTTGAGTCAGAGTGGTTTGGTTCACTTTTATTAATCCTGGCCAACTTAGAAAGGGGTTGTCTTGTCATCTGATTCCAGTAGTTGTTCTTGCCTTGATCTGTCAGTGTTACCTTTCCATTCCAACATCATTAAAGCATTTTGGTTTACAATATGTTCTAGTTATCTTTAAGATGTTAAAGTAAATATATGTTGTTGTAGGCCCTATGTTTGTTGAAATCTTGGCCGATTAAAAATAAAAATGATAATAATAAAACAAGACCACAATCATAAAATTTATTTAAAATCCTTGACACATCCTGACATATCCGAGACGGAAGCGCATGTTTGTAAATGAATATGGTATGAAGGAAAAGCAATTAATATTGCAATCCAGCTATGATGCCTTTAATTATAAAGCTTGGGGGAGGTTTCCCACGATGCCTGGCTCAGTCTGGTATCAACAATTCACTTCTCGACAAAATTGACTAAATCAGTCAGCTGAAATAAGTCATGGGATTATAACGCTACATAAAAATTGTTATTAATGAAAACAAAGTGCAGTGCTCCCTGTGATTTATTTCAGAGTCATAATGAGATAGCGATTAAAGGTAAGCTAGGCATTGAGTTTCTAGAAAATTCCAACAAGACCATTGGTCTTGTTGATCAGAACTGTCACTGGACCTGAAATAATTTTTACAAGACAAATTTTTTTTTTTTTCATTTGCTGAACTTTTGGGTGGTTTTGGAATTGAAAAGCTTTTAGAATACATTATCAAATCTTGAAAGGGTTTCAAATCAAAGGTATACCTTTGGTAATTACTCAGAAAATTAATGACCATAAAAACTTACTTGGTAAGCAGCATTGCAGCTGTTAATAATCTATAACATTTTTAGCATAATTCCCTTCAAAGGAATGAGGTTTTAGAGAGAAGGATTAAAAAAAAAGTTAATCTGAGAAACGTTTCTGCATGAAACGTTTATCAGATTGTGTACTCCAATTATGGATTATTCTTCCTATGTGGACAAAATCGCTGCAGATTTTAAGCAATATTTCAAAAACGCTACCACCCTCTCTTGAAGTAAAACTTTCACAGGTTAGTTTTCTAGTATATATCTACATTTATAAAGCAATAAAACAATTGAACACTTCCAAAACTCGAAGGTACACTTTGCCTTTAAAAGGAAAACTCAAAGGTGAGTTTGCTTTGAAGTATCATAATGACTCCTTTTAAATAACTGTTCCTGATGTGGGTGCCTTCTGACCTTTGACCACTCCTCAGGGTTATTCATCATTGCCCTCTACTAGAGGGCCACAGACCAGGGTGGCATGGACACTTAGCCTATTCTCTCGTAATTTTCTAGACATAACTTTGCAAGCATTTTTACCAGGTAGATAATGTTGGTGCAAGGGAGCTGATACCCATTTTAATCTCAGCAGCACTTGCACCAAAATAAATCGTTAAAACACGGTTTGGAACATGCTACATGTAGACTGCAGTACTTGTTCAGCTGTGGAGTTATATTATACTGTCCAACTCTGTAAAATGACTCAACTGTGGCCATCAGTGGTCCAGTGAGTATTTTGAGCTGCGCATGGCTCATTCATCATTAATCAATAAAATTAAACCGAACAGGTGACATTTAATTTGAGCGTGGGTCTGTGAAGAAAAAAAAAACCAATTTAAAATATTCTCTTTCTGCTCTAAAAGTTGATGAACACATCAGGTTGCTGAACTATGTCATTCTTGTAAGGGCAAGGCAGTTTTTCCTGAGTAAAGGGCACCTCTAGGAGGGCAATGTAAATTTCTACTGGAACAATCAAGGGGCACCAAGGCAATGAATAGTTGTGCATGGATTGAGGCAATTGCCTCCATGAAGTATCAGGCCTGCGATATTTGAAAACGGGTGACTTTTTTCTTCAGTTGGTTATAAAAGGTTTATTTGAAATACATACGGTATTACTTAATACACATTATTACATTATTACACGGTATTACTTAATTGCACATTATAGACTCTGTCATTCTTCAGCAAAATATAGAATGAAAGATTATAGAGTAAAAAAAAAAAATAATAATAATAAACTTAATACAAATTTGTTGAGGATTTTTACACTTGACATTAAATTTAGGATATCAAAATCTCATCTGTGTTAGATAAACTATTTTCGTAAAATCACTTTTACTGAGGTAGACTTTGCCCATTTTGTAATTTCCCAGTATCTTGCATCATGTACCCAAACAGCCCGATGTTACCTGATCAAGATAACGTGAAGCAACATTCTGAATTCATCGTGCCGAATTTGTCGACTGAATAAATAAATAATGTATCTCATTCATTCAGCGGGTCGTCGCCTGGCTTGCCATTATACACATTTTATACGAGAAATCTATTCCGATTTGGTTAGGAGAATGCATGACTCACTCCTAGGCTCCGTCTGTATCATGTGCCCACAATTTTGTCTCACTTACATCATTAAAGGTAGTAGGTATCTAAACCATCAACGGTCCATCAAAGAGGTGTCCATTCTTGTTTGGTTCCTTGTGTTCTGCTGCGCTATCACAATGCTGATAGTCAATATATAAAGGGAGATCAGACTATACCTCCGTTGGCCTCAGTTTCATAACATGCAACCAGATGGGAAAAAGGTTTTAAATTTTCCAGCCATATTGTTTTTCTCATTCAAGTCGATGAAACCAAACCCATGCCACGAACTCTCCTTTTGAAAGGGCAGGCCCATTTTGATAATGGGAATTTCTTCTATGAGGAAAATGTCAACTTGTATGTGAACTTCAGGCCTGGAATTAAATTGAGGCCATGGCCTCTGTTGCCCCTGATCTTGGCCTTGGTGCCCCTACAAAAGTTTCCCATAGACTTTAAGATTTTCCAATGGAAGTGCCCTTTGCAAAATGAAAATGGCCTTGCCCTCTCAAAGATGAAATTCCAGGCTTGAGGCTTTATAAAGGGTACCATAGCAACATCAAGGGGCTCCCATCATGAGGCTCAAAATGAAAAATAGTATGGGCAGATTTTGATATAGTAAATAAATGATTTCTTAAAAGCAATGAGCACCCGTGTGAATCAGAGCATGGAGGAAGTCTACCTCGCTGCTCTGAGTGGAAATACCATAGCTCTATTAATGATTGATTTATCATGGTTGCTCAAAATAACTCAAAACACACAGGGACCATTGCAATTATGAAAACAAAGGCTTGTTAAAAATCAGATTATTCACAAGGTTCTTTTCCCAAATATTATATTCCAAACATCAAGTATGTATCCAGTCATTTGTAGATAAGTGTTAATTCCAAATAGCCTGTTGTTTTTTTAAATCTTACCTGTACACACCATTCCTCAACTCTGTAGAGACAATTAATTTATGTTTAATCGTTGCCAAACATCAATATCTTTCGACTCAAATTTGTCAGTAAAAAATGTCTGGGAAAATAAAATGAAACAAGGGAAACATCTGAAAAGAGCCAATGACCAAGAATGAAAAGTTAAGTGACCATTGGCAGAAATCTGTGACCAACCCTATTTGCAGCAAATGAGAATAAACCATTTAAAATTTTCTCATAAATTGACCACCACTGACCACTGACCAAAAGCTGTTATTAAACTCCCTCTACATGTAGTAAGGCAGAAAACAGCAAATGAATTAAAGAACTTGAATTTTTGTCATTAACTGACCACTAGGTGACCATTGGCCAACAATCTATTGACTCCTCCAACATAGTAAGGCAGAAAACGGTACAAGAATTAGGGGATCATTAGCCAAATATTTGGCAAATAATATTGTTTTTAAAGCATCATGCTGACAAGTTCCTCTATTTGGGAGAGAGAGCAATTAGTTCACTTTCAGTGGAGAATTTCCAAATACCGTTGTGCCCTTATTTTACAGAGGTCTTTGAATCTCAAGGGTTACCTCTTGGCCTCTTTTCCTCTCTCAGGCCACCCTTGCCCTTCTTTTCCTCATCTTGATTGATTGATAAACAGCTTTGACAATACATCTCTAGGAAAATTCACACAAATCATTCTTCCCTCCCATCAGGAGAATGAGAAAACACCAGAGGTCCCGCCACTCCGAGTCCCAAAGAATCCCCACAGCCTGTATAAACACACCGTTAGGAACGTTAAGCCTTACCACATCCTCCACAGCCCGTCAGACTACGGCCGGGCGAACCATCAACTCAGGCAGCTGTATGCACAAGTAACATACCTCTCCAACGCTGTGAGGAATTGTGACGGGACGGCCAGCTACAGGGTAAGATTGTTTTATTATCGCGAGATGTTTTTCTTTTTGACAGCCCGCCGAATTGTATCAATTTGTAGATTTATTGTATTTCATTTAAGGAGACATTTTCTATATGATGTATGAGGATCACTTTTTCTTCCAAATTTATGGTTTGGGACATTTGTGTTGCCATGCCTACAAAGGTGAAGTAACAAGTTGTATTTTGTTGTTCAAAAGTTCTTACTAAAAGTAGTATTCTCACCAAGATACATGTCTGATGCTTCATTCTTGTATGAGGGCAAGGCAGTTTTCCTTACTTAAGGGCACCTCTAGGAAACCTCTAGGGAAATAGAAATTTGTACCAACAAACATTTCAAAGGGCACCAAGGCACTGAACAGGGGCATTGAGGCAATTGCCTCCGTGTATCAAGCCTAAAGACAGTGTGATTTTAATTCCTTTGTTGTCAAACTAAGTGAATTGTCTTTTTTTTTAAAGGTTTTATACAAAGTTTCACAAAAGTTCCAAGAGACTGTTATCATGGTGCCACCATTTTTTCATGTACCCCGTGTTCTATATTTACAGTAAACAATCATCCTAATTAGACCAAAATGGGATCAGACTATTTCCCTCCCAGCCTCAGTTTAGTCCCATTGATTGGAACAGAAATCAAAATGGTCACATAGTAATCCTCTTTTACGGCGAATTCTAGCATTCTTTAAAATTCCAAAACACCAAATCTCGGTTTTCATTTCTTAGGGCATGTGTAAAAGCAGGCAGAGCTACAGGGGCGATGGAGACAATCCTGTACGCCTTCACTGGGCCTCCTCTAACGATGAGAAACCGGTACCCCCGCCTCCTCTTGCCAGTCATGCCAGGGACCAACACCAAGTGGTACTCATGGAAAGTGGACACACCTAGAGAGGAAGGCTCCCCACGGGGTGGGGGAGTCGTCAGGGGAAGTGACAAGAGATATGCCTCATCTGCTCCAGGTAATTTAAAGTTCAGGTGGTAATAAGTTGTAGACCTTTATGTCTAACTATCCAGGATTGGATTAAGCTCCCCCTTACAGAAATGTCTGCAAGCTTGCCACAAGATTGCAGGCAAGCTTGCAAGAAGCTTGCATTGTTTCAAATATTTAAATTAGGGCAAACTTGCAAGCAACCTTTTATGGTTCAATATATTTTGTAAATTAAGGCAAGCTTGCAAGCCTGCCTGCAAGCTTGCAGGCCTGCCGGGCAGTCTTGCAAGCTTGCTGTAGGCATTCCTCGCAAGCAACCTTGAATGGTTACCCTATAGAAAAAACATCCAGGATTCCTGGCAGTTCATCAAGATACCGTCCGGGAGCCCAGATAATATAAATTTTAAAATTAATGTTATTAAATTATCCAAAAATAGAATGCAAAAAGTTAAAAAGGGGGAAAATAGTAATACACAGATATCCCAGCTGAAACGTTGACAGTTGTACAAGGTCCAAAAATAGACTGTTTCACATTAAAAGTAAAATGAAACATCATTCTTTTATAAAATAATTATGGCGGAATTCAGGCACACAGACAGTGTGCGTTACGCTACGATGATTTAACATTCCAGCTACATTTCACATTGATGAGCAACAAATCCATGGCTTATCATCACAGGAAAATTAACTCCATGCCCCATACCTTGTCAAAAAAAACCGTGTGTAATCATTACTGGCATATGAAATCGCACAAAACATCCCTAGTGTATGTTTTGCACGGGCCCCAAGAACAGAAGTATCCAATGACAACATTACAAGGAATTTATGATGATTTCTTGACATGAAACATTTCTGATTATTTCCACTCTGTGTTTGTACTTGCAGTTTCCAGAAGTTTAGACTTTATCGAGAGATTTAGAAAGAAACACCATGTGGTCTTTTCAGTTGATGACGACGGAGGGAGGAGATCCAAGAACAGCAAGGAGATGGACAGCAAATCCAAAGATGGACATCTTAGTGTTAAGAGCATTGAACGAACAGAGTCCCTAGCATCAAGCTCCTTGTCCTCAATCATCAAATATGATGCAAATAAGTTCAAGCTGAGTGACACTGAAAGTGTAGCAGGTACGGCGGTTTTCCTGACACAGACCAAGACAGGGAAAGTGTCACCAGAGGTCCAGAGAAAGCAAGATGATGTCTTGACTGGCAGTCAACATGGAAATGAGGAGACTAAAACATCAGAAGATGCAGCAACTGACCAAGAAGAAAAGAGAGCATCTGAAGGTGAACATTTCAGCAGTGCCAAAGAAGATGCGGTTGCACAAACTGAAGCAGTAAAAGCAGCCCCAGAGGGTCATCCTGAAGACGAGTTGGACATTGTTGCAAGAGCAAATGGGGTGGCTGATACACAGCAAGACAAACCTCAGCAAGCATCAAACTCAGTGACAGACACCACCACAAGCCACAGTGTATCCCAGCAGCAGGACGTTGACATGGCAACCAATGTCCAGTCAGAGGATCCCTTCGCAGAGGACCAGCGTAAAGCGGTTGAAGTAACCTCTGACAAGGAAGAAATCTTGCAGAGTCAAGATGGTGATCCGATCACCATAGATAGCAGTACGGGTAACCCTGAAAATGACTCATTTGACAATCAACAAACGGTGCAAAGCAATGATGAGGATCTCGCATCCACACAAGCAAAGCAGGAAAACACCGCAATACCTAGCAATAGTGACAACGAGCAATACAACACTCCAAACTCAGGAAGTGGAAATTCCGAAGTGAATCAGCATCCAAGTCAGGATGATCAGCCTCATGGGGTAGTACCTCACACAGAAGACAGCCTCGATGCACGTGAGGTTGATGAGGTACTTGAGGAGAAACAGGTGTATGAGGCCAATGAACACATGCAAGAGAATGATACTAAGTCTACCTCTCAAGACACATAGAAAGTAATGAGGTGTACCCAAACAATCAATTATGCAATAAATGTACTTTTTTTTAACCTTTTAATACAAACTAACTTTTACCATTATCAAATATAGATGCAACATTAACTAAACTTAGATTTTTCCCTGAGTTTGTAAATAAAGGTATTCATACAAAATGTAAAGTAAACTAATTAATAAAAGCTGGTAGAATGGAGTAAGTACATACAGTTAACATAAACCCCAATCAAAGAATGTTTTTTACATCACCATTGTCGTGCCTTGATTTTTGCAATCAGTAATGCAGGATTGTACTTAAATTGAAATCTCTCAGCAATCTGTTAGCCTGGACGTGGCTTCGGCACCCACTTTTAAATGGCTAAACAGGAAAGTTGTCATTTTTAAATGGAAGTGTCCTTTTCGTTGTGAGAGTCAGTGCAAGATTAAACAATACTTAAAATTTTAACGATATTTGCAGTTTCAAACAAGAGGGAGATCGAGGAGAGTACAATAAGTCAATCGCAACACTGCAGTGGATAAACCTAGGCATCCAAAATCCATCTCATAGTAGTGATGGATTTTGATGGATATGGTCCTGTACATGGTCCTGTTAAGGCAGGGAATACTCTTGGTAATTGTCAAAGACCAGTTTAATCCTCACTTGGTGTACCCAGCATATGGATACAATAATTAACCTGTGAACATTTTCGCTTAATTGGTCATCGAAGTTGCAAGAAAAATAAACCCTTGTTGCATGGAAATGTGTGCTTTCAAATGTCTGAGAAAGGCTTTCTCATCTTTCTCTAAAACTACATTATTTGAAAGGAGGTGGCTTCTAACAATGTTTTATAATATCAACAGCTCTCCAGTGCTCTTTACCAAGTAAGTTTTTATGGTCATTAACTTGTGGAGTAATTACCAAAAGTACACCCTGCCTTTAAGGTCATCCAGTCTTAATCTGGGGCTAGGCATCCTAATCCTAAACACTTGTTTAGTTTATCACGCACTGATCTGTAATTTCTGGCCGTTGTCAAACAAATAAACCTAGGATTTTATTTCAAAAAGGAGAAGCGGAAATTGCTTAAAATTTTCAAACAATCCAATGCTTATGCTAAAACTCTGGTGATAATGTCTTTCTTTTTAAATTGAAAAATTTGTTGAATTACAGGGAAGTGTGTGTATATAAAATTACTTATTTTCAGAATTGCTATATACTGGACCTCAAATGTCTTCATTTTTGATAAACTTTTAGAATCAATAGTTTCTAAGGTGGAAACATGTACACAAATGTACGTACCCATAGTCTTTCATAGTCCGTAGTCATAGTCTTACTTAGTACATGTACATCCTTTATTGGCTGCCTGTGAGTGCCTAGGTGCACACTACACAATGGAATCTAAACTAAAACATTTTGGTCGGTCAACAGCAAAAAAAAAAAGAGGACGCTCCAAAGTTGTTTACATTTATAAATGTCCAGCATAAGTCAGTTTGGAAAAGTTTGGCTTGATGACGTGAAGTGGTTAAAGGATGTGCACAACATTGGTAAGATTGACAAATAAATGTTTACAGATTTGCACATAACTTACATTGTACAATGTATAAAGATCATCAATGCGAAAATCTTCACTTGAAATACTACGGACCATGTGACCATCACACAGCCTGGACTTCCTGCCATGCCTGCAGGCATGATTTGAACACATCTCAAATGGAAGAAAACACAACAACTTTTATTTCATGGAGATTGTATCAATCATACAATTTTATATCAACTTTTGATATAAAGAAAGGGGTCATATGTCAAAACTTGTACAGTTTTTATTTTTATAACACCTGAATTGATGAGGAAGTTCTGGTACAAAAATGTAAAATTTCCCATATGACCTGTGCGGTATCTTGCCTGCCAGGAAATGTTTAGAAGAATTTTTTTTTAAACATTTAGATTTTATTTCGCGAGACCAAAAACCTGATGCTTGAAAACAGTGAAATCATATAATGGGATTTTCACTGTTTTCGGGGCCCCCAATGAACGATTGAGCTAAACCTTTCACAGGTTTGTTATGTCATCCACATATGTTGGTTACATGAAGTGCAGATACTGGTCTTTGACAATCTTACCAATGTTGTCTGTGTCCTTTAAACACAACTGTATAGAAACTTCAAACCCTAAGTTGTCAAATCTCTATTATTTCTCTGTTGTAAGTCTACTTAAATGAAGTACTTACTCTGGCAAGAAGAGATCAGACTATTGATTGATACCAACTTTAAATACTGGTTTTTTTTGTACGATAAAACCATCAAAATGTGTTAATGAACTGCTAATAAATGTTTTATAATTTAACAAAAGTTTTAATATGGCATGTTTTCAATGTGTTTTTAAAAAATCTACAACGTATATCAAAAACTAATCAATTTATTGAAAAACAAATGGGAAAAAACACTCAACAACAAAAATAAACAAACAAATAATCATGCATAGTACAAAATTTACGGAGAACAAAAGATACAGTGAGAATGTATAAAATGTTAGTTAAATTTTAAATGAGCACCTTAACAGATCGTAGTGTCAGTGCCAAACTGTTGTAAATAGCCACCCACAAAACAAGTACATGCTGAGATACAAAACATTTTCGTGTGAGTTACAACATTTTTACAAATCGAGATACAACGCTTTTGCACTGATGTGACGAAATGGTTGCGACTCTCACAAATATAAACTTAAACTTTGTCTTCTTTATTACGTGACAAAATACTTTGGTCCAATCTTATTTAGTACATGGCCACAGGCTGCAGAAGATGTAAAAATGTATTTTCTGTAAATAGTGTTAAGACAGAAAATGTATCCAAGAGTGAAAACAAATTTCCCCACCCAACTGTTTACCTTGCACATCAGTAAATCAATTTGGAAATATGCGACAGTCCAAGAGCTTTAAAAAAGGCCATATTTTTTGTTTGCAATCCAAGAATGAAATCCGAGTCATCTCATCGTACCTTACTCATCCTTCATCTGTCCCCACATCCTCTTAAGACATTTGCTCCATCTCTCTAGCAATCTCAACCTCCTCCTTATGTGCCTTGCTGGTCATATGAGCACCATAAGGTTTGGGACCGTTCAATTGTTTTTGGCAAATGCTGCAGTAATACTGTTTTTCACTGGTGCTCTTCTCTGTTGGTTTGTTGTATGCCGAGACGTACGGTTTGAATACAGCTGTTGGTAAGATGTGACAAAAAGCAAAAATGTGTCAAATGTTTTGGGTCTTTCAAAAAGTACAAGACCTTTGGATTTGTTTCCTTCATGGGCGATGCCCACCGTTCTGTAGACCCATGCTTAGAAAACACAAGGTTTCAAAATCACTGGCAGACCTTATTCTTCAGCCAAGAGGCATGGTTTCAAAAGTTGAAGGTTTAGATTTCTTAATAATAATGGTGATGACTTATAAAGCACCAGTATCCGCCACAGATGGGTAGGGTATTCCCTACTTCCTCATTTGTTTTAACGACACGACAGGCATGCAGAGCTACGAATTATGAGATCCATTTTACATAGAAGGTTTTACAATGTGCTGTGGCACGTTCTGCAGCCAACATGCCCCAAAACACCATAGCAAACCCCTTTTCGTATGTTAAGTGTAGTGGGATCTCAAACATGCATTACACAAAACACAAGAACAAAGATTTGACGTCCAATATGATGGATGAATAATGAATGGTATTTAAAGTGTTTTTCTCAAGGACACAAGTGTCTTGTCCAGGACTCAAACCCACACTCTGCTCATCAGAAATACCAGAGCTTGAGTCTGGTGCACTACATCTCTTGGCCATGACACAGCATTTCAGGTAATTTCAGGTCTACACATTATATCAAGTAATAAACTACGAGGGAAACTGACTGGGTAATTTTTTTAGTAATTTGGGTTTGAACAAAGAAAAATTGACTGGAGCGGGACTTGAACCAACGACCTCCGGATTAACGTACCGGCGCTCTACCAACTGAGCTATCCAGCCCTATGTTGGCGGTCTCCCTATTAGTCAATACACATTATCACAGAAATTATAAACTTATACTCTATACGTTTTAAGCTAAGAATGTATAAAAGTGCACTTTCTGAACTGGGAAATCGCTCTTTTTGTATGAATTAACAGATATATCCCCCCATCCCAACAAATTTAAACTGAAATATATATATGCAATTTTTTTTTGAAAAACCTAACAAATAACCCCTCCCCCCAAAACCAAACAAACAAACAAACACCCCAACAAGCACCCTACACCCTAACGAACAAACAGACAAACAAACAAACAAAAACAACAATACACAATCCAACTTTTTCTTCCAAATTAAGTTGCAGAGAAGCCAAATCTCATTTCAGGACCCTGCTACATGTAGTTTAATGCAACAAAATAACACAATGATACGAAAACCAAAATCTCCCTTCTTACGTTTTTCGGTGGTTTCGGGCTCTTCTTGCCGAGATTTTTCCAACCAGGGCAAGGAACTGAGCTTTGTCTCTTGAACCTGAAGATAAACGGTTAGACAGAAACAGAGAGAGAGGTTAAGGGGTGAGCAAGGGGGCCAATTTTGAAGAAAACAGAGATATTGATCTATTGCATGTCACAAGCAGGTACTGTCTGCCATGCTCAGCATTTTGGGAAACAAATTGTGCGCAGAAATTACGGCAATTGTGAAAATGCTCTATTGTCTAAAAAGGGCTCTACACTGTTTAACACACAGGGACAGTGATCCCAAAATGGATGCAACCAAGATTATCATGATGGTGGTGTTGGGTGAATTGGGTAAATATGTATACAAACAGACAGGCAGTCAAATCAGAGCATCTTGAGAAAAAAGAAAAGATTTTGCAAATATACAGTGCATTCATTTCAAATTTTCTAATGAAAACCTTCAGGCTTGTGATGTGTCAAGGAATGTCATTGATCTCCCTTTGCCTTTCCCATCACTGAACCTCAAGACTTCTGTTTGACGTGGTGTAGAGAATCTGTATAGGTGCGTGAGTAACCCCAGGAATTACACAAATGCAGGAAGGTTCCAATAGTAACTGGCTCCCCAGTCAGCCCAAAAGTTTGATCGGCAGGGGGAGGGTGTTGGAAACCTCAGAGCCCAGCACAGTAATAGGGTTAACAACACTTCAGATATATTTCCCCCGTCCTGATGACAGGCAAGAAGTGGCCTCAAGAGTCACTGCTATATGTTCTAGAGAAACTCATATTATGGACTCACCAACATATATGAGGCTGGAACGAAGCCAACACTCCCGGCTTCATCCTGGACCTTCCACCAATGTTCATTTGTTGGATGTTTCTCTACTAGGGTGAGCTTCTGACCTTGTTTGACCCCTAGCTCAGGAGCACCCAGTGGACTAGCAGGGTTAACTTTGTAGCTGTATTTAGCGAGCAACGTCTTTGCTTTTGTCTTTGAGGTTGAAGCATCACCTACAAGAAGAAAGTAACAAAACTATACATGATATGGACAAGACCTTCAGCATTTTCAAACATTACAGGGGGGACTTGGAACACTTTGTAAGACGAGTTAAGGATCAAAAGATGATCTCCCATCGATCACAAAGGTAATAGAACCCTTGCATGTGACATCACAAGTTCAAACAGCGCCCTCACTGAGGTCACAGAAAGACTTCTCCTTGGCTCCTTGACTTACACATGTAGGGATAAGATTTAACAAATGTAAAAATTCCTGAAAAATAACTTGCAGGTCTGGGTTTCCTTTTCATTGAGACCTGGAACCTCTAAGATGTTACAATTCAGGAGGTTTACAGACTCTTGTACACAGTGATTTCTCATTACCGGAATCTCCATTAAAGAATTTCCGAGTAAATTATTCATCCTTTTCACCAATTAGGTGTGTTTACATTGAATTACTTGGGTCACCAAACTTAATGGATGAGCAGTTAATCTGCCTGGTGCAGTCAGCAGCCTTACTGGTTTGTGCATGATTCAATTATGTCCACTGTTTGGAAAAGAAATTACAGGGCGATATCAGGTGTGACCTGTCAGACCAAAAGGATGTTTCATTTGAGCCTCTGTCTTTAATGGAGCTTTCCTTTAATGTGAATACTGTTGAAAATACTTCACAGGCATCATTGACCCCTGACCTTCCACATTCTATTCAAGCTCCCGCGATAATTAGAGGCCAGGTTGAATTCTATCATCAGCATCTTGCCCTAAATAAGGTATTCCACTCACCAGCACCATTTTGACCCTGAGTTCTACCCAGTCTGTTATCGGTTTCAGTCCTCATATTGCCATGGTTACTGGCATTCTGATGAGGTTGTCGTCTCTCAGGTGCTGTAGACTGCTGTTTTGGAAGTAGCTCCTCCCGTCTGGAATTTTCTGTCAACCTGTCATTCTGGTTTGAGGAAGGTGTAGAGAATCGTTCTTGCTCCTGCTGAATGAAAGGAGCATCCTGTAAGATCAAAACAACCAATTCTCTCCCCCCCCCCCCCCCCCCACCACAAAACATTTTGGTCTGGAACATTCTACAGCTTCTACAGAATCCTTTCTTTCATAATGGAAGTTGAAACCCCAAACATTACTTCAGACCTTTCTAAAGTTTACAAACATTGATCCAGGCCTTGAACTCCGCTCTTGAAGGGACACGGCAATTTTCCACTGGTTTAAGGGGCACTTCTATGAGGAAAATGTAAATTTGTATTGGAACTTTGCAGAGGGCACCACAGCAAAAGCACAGGGCACCACAGCAAAAGCACAGGGCACCACGGTGATTGCTGTGGGTGCCGTGAGTTATTTCGAGGCCTGCTGATCACCATTTTGTAAGGGTGGCCTTGATTATCACAAAATGCTGAGTTAGCACAAATCTTTCCTTTTTCAATAAAACATTCATAAATGCCCCAGACAGTTTAAGCAGTCCTAATGGTTGAAAGGTGGTTACATGACCATGTTTAAACGTCTGATTAAGACACAACAAAAGCTGGTTTACAGGTTGTTTTTTGTTGACATTTAACAATTTACAGTACCCAGTTGGAAAACTTAAATGTTGAATAAAAAAGGTCAACAAATTTGCAAAGATTTAACAGCTGGTTCATCGTAACCCTTTGGTCTTCGCCCTTTGGGAGGATCGAGGGCTATGATTATCGCAACGGGTACAATATGTATTAACTCTCCGTTCTTCATTTCAATATTTCTTTTTGAAATTCCTCACCTGATGTCCGGGTCTTTTCTCCTTGGCCAAAGGAAGCCCCAAGACGCCTCTTCCTCGTCCAATCCATCTTCTTGGTGGTGGTGCAGAACTTGTAGCGTCCATTGTTCCTGTAGATTTTAATTCAGTTAAGAAAACTTTGTCTCATCATTAACATGACATAATGTGGCTCCTGTATAATTCAGTCCTGTCTAGGCCAGGCAAAAACTTTGTTTTGTTGGTAAAATGCCTACAGCTGGCTTCTCAAGAATACTGGGTCTACAGCGCCCTAGTTACTGGGTATAGGGCTAGCCCCATTAATAGCCATGCCTATGTATCTCATGGGTTAGCAGAAAATTTTTGCTTAAGTGCGCTTTCATACTACACCCTACTAGGCATTCTTCGCTTACACAGCTAGTGCAGAAACTTGCTGCTTGCACAGTAAGCAGAGAATGGTAATCGTAAGCAGATAATTCGGCAATAAGCAGAGCCATGAAATTGGACCCTGATGCCCAGATGGCTTATTCCATTAAAAAAACTACGGTGGCTCATATTCGCCAACTAGAAAACTCCTGTTTTTTTTACAGCGATATAGCGCCGTAGTATTGCGTTATGAGTTCTCTAGAAATTGGCAAATAAATGAGCCACCGTACAACAGTCCAACACACACACAACTCAACGGAGGGTGATTGTTGAGTGAAATTTGCTTCAATACATCTATACCGGTATTGCATTTATGACGATTTAATTTAACATGAAATAGCCATTGATTTGTGTTTGCACCCTCGCTTCGCCTGGCCACAGCCTGATTTGATTGAGGTCATTCCAAAATGGCGGTGTTTATTATACATGTACATGTTATACAACGGGGTAAGTAATTCGCAGAAAATTGAAAATTCGTTATGAAAATATCTTTAAAAAGGTTACTCATTTATGATTTAAACATCAAAAGCACTCAGGGCAAGCTAAGACTTAAGAATAAAAAGAGTAAGGCTAGGGTTAGACTAGAGTAAGTCAACACATTTTTGAGTTGGTTTAAACCGCCGACCTGACCGTATTGGTAGAGAATGCGCCTTGGATCGCCGACCGCTAGCTTAACAAAAAATGGGGTCGGACGTGTGGCCAATGATTCAGAGCATGAACACACATTAAGTGGGACAAGCCTAGAGCTGTCAGAGTAGTCCATTTTTTTTTCATAACATGTGATGTGATGATTGCTTGTTTTGAGTTTTACTTTTTTTAGCATATACATGTACATCAGATTGAGATACTCCTAGAACTATGCGGTTCGTTCCGCTATCGTCTCCAGTGGAACGAACCGCATAGTTCTAGGAGTAAGATTGCGATATAATATTAATGATGGGTCGTACTAATTAGCATCAACAGGCCCATTTCACGACAACTCAAGACAACTCAAGACAACTCAAGACAAGAAGTTTAAAATACCATCAAATACAATGGTTGTAATCAGAGTGTATCTGGAAACATGTTTAAAACTGACTGGAACCATCGTGCATACATATTTTTCACGGGAAAAAATGTTTTTTTCGTAAAAATAGTCAACTTTCTCCGTCCGTAGAATTGGCCGACGTGAGGCTATTGTGCTTGCGCAATGATTTTGGACCGCACCATTATGATATGGGTGAGTTTGTGTTAGGGGTTGGGAACTACCCTTGTGTACAGTGTCGGTAAGGGGGGTTGACGTAGTAAGAAAGCACCAAAGTAAGTAGTATGATGAATGAACTCCTTTCCTTATCAAATCATTTAATGTTTTTAAAATAATGAATGTTTCTTATTGTTTTTCCATTGTAATTTACATGTGTTTTAATTAATTTTTACAGAGTCTTGCTTACTATCATTTTGCCTGCTTTTATTATTCTCTCCGTGTATTTTATTCTGTATAATATATATAACTATAAGTCTTTGCTTTTTTACTTTTGACGTCTTGTAAAGCGCCTGGGAGCATTTTATTTAAATGGATTTGGCGCCGCGTAAATGTAAAAAGAAATTGAGACAGAAAAAAGAGTTAAAGAACAAAAGAACAAAAGAAAGAAAAAAAGAAAGAAACAAAGAAACAAAGAAACACATGTAAATAAAACTAGGTTCAGTATAATAATATGAAGAGTTTCTTACATTGACATGACTATCTATGACTGAGCATGAGCATGACGAGTGTTAGTTGGGGTCCTACTACTTGCCGTCAACTCACCGACTTGCCGTCAACTCGCCGTCAACTCATTTTCGTGCCGTCAACTCATTAAATATACATCAAAAAATTATAAATGGGGCACGGAAGTGTTAAGTCTGGGCTAAACTACATATTTCTTATGGTTTTCGGTACAATTTCATTTACAAAAACGATTTTGTGTTGATAAATAAATAGTATAAACGCAGCAAATATAGCGCCCTCTGATGTCCATCCATAGCTTGATACTTGCATTTCACACCCATACCATGAATGGTACAGTCCAAGCTCCGTGAAAAGGAAAGATTGCGGCCAACGGCTAAGCGTTTATACTATTTATTTATCAACACAAAATCATTTTTGTAAATGAAATTGTACCGAAAACCATAAGAAATATGTAGTTTAGCCCAGATTTAACACTTCCATGCCCCATTTATAATTTTTTGATGTATATTTAATGAGTTGACGGCACGAAAATGAGTTGACGGCGAGTTGACGGCAAGTCGGCGAGTTGACGGCAAGTAGTACAGTCATTTGACCAGTTCGGGATCACTTTTTGGATTCACATTGTTTTTGGTTGCAATCTCTTTGACATTTTAAACAAAAAAGTTTATCAGTTTACCTAAACATGTTATAAAACTCACCAAGTATCCACTGACAAAAAAAGATTAGTACATTTGAAGAGGCTTTGAGAAAAGTATTGTCACCTGTTTGACCAGTTCAGGATCAGTTGATTCTATTCTGAATCAGTAGCTTGCCCTCTATTGCAAACCAATACTCCCATTCATAAAACTGTCTCTCAAGGACACAAACTTCACAAGTGTGTTGGCATGGACATGGACTTCCTTTCTCCAGAGAATTTCATGCAAGTGTATTCAACAGCAGCGCAAAAATCCAGCAACAAAAACACAAAACAACAGCAAAGGCAAATGAAAAGGTGAAGCACGCCTAAAAGCAACATTGACCCAAATATCTATTCTTACAGTCGCAATTTCCTCCTCCAAGTTTCATTTTCTCACAAAAAAACAATATTCCTACAAGAATTTGTTGAAGAAATGTATCTTAAAAGCAACAAATAAACTTTCGACTGCAGCAGTAAGATTTTACCTCACTGAGTGCGGCACCATTTGACGCAATGAGAGATGCTGAGTAGTGAGTGATCCCGAACTGGTCAAGGGTACGATGCCCCCCGAAAGACGATTTTGGTATTTTTGTCTCCTCAAAAAAACAAGACGACTGCTCAGTATTTACCTGAAATATTTTTAGCACATTCTAAGCATTTAACATAAATTGTATTCGCCCTGGCGTTCAAATTTTAAAGGTGAGAAGTTTTAACAGCGTTTTTCAACCAACATTTAAAAAAAAAATAATGATCAAAATCGCAGACAAACTTCAAGAAAATGGCCATAATTTATTTGTTGATGAAGTTTGGAACCTTATTTTGGGTTTGTTGGTTTATTGCATGTTATTCTTCACATGTATCAACAGAAATTGGTAATGTGAGAAGTAACTTAATTATGGGGTTGTTGCAAAGTTGAAGTGATCCCGAACTGGTCAATGATCCCGAACTGGTCAAATGACTGTACTTTTTACTACTAGGACCGGTTAGTTGCGATGATCGTAACTAGACGAGTGTGTAGGCATATCCATCCAGACATCTCTGGATATATTTTGGATTTATGACAAAGTGATAATTGACACCAATTTAGCCAAATTTAATCGAATAATAGTAATGCTTATTTTACATCTTGTCACGTTTTTATATCATATATATGACTGTGTCGAAAAGTCGAAACTTACCCACCCAAAAATAAATTAGGGATCTGTCAAACAATCACACGTGTGACTGCCGCGCTTGTCATGACAATAGTGAGAGCGCCCTCTGTTGATAACGATGTCGTCTTTTGCATAGTCTGATACCCTACTACTAGAAACACACGCTACATGTTATAGATCTCTAGGATTCAGATTTACATTGACCGCACTGAAAAAAAACTCTTATCAGCCGGGAATTGTGTTATGACATGTGACTTTTATTAATGCAGCGAAGGTACGGTAAAGAGGGACGCTTGATCGACAAGTCAGAAGTGTGCGGACTCGCCCACCGACAGAAAGAAGGCTCGATTTTACTTGTTCTCCTTCCAATGTGTAGGTATTTATTTATATTTTTGTCAGTAGGATACGGAAATATTAACGTACGAAAACAAATGATATGAAATGATGAAGCACAGCCTGGGGAGCTGTGTTTCATGTTTAGTTAAGTCCCACCATAGAGCAAGCCTTGCTCTATGGTCCCACCGGCAAATGACCTGTGCCTCGCCAGCAGCAGACAGTACAGCAGTACTGTATTACAATGTACTACTTACTAATACTAGTACAGTCATTTGACCAGTTCGGGGTCACTTTTTGAATTCACATTGTTTTTGGTTGCAATCTCTTTGACATTTTAAACAAAAAAGTTTATCAGTTTACCCAAACATGTTATAAAACTCACCAAGTATCCACTGACAAAAAAAGATTAGTACTTTTGAAGAGGCTTTGAGAAAAGTTTTGTCACCTGTTTGACCAGTTCAGGATCAGTTGATTCTATTCTGAATCAGTAGCTTGCCCTCTATTGCAAACCAATACTCCGATTCATAAAAATGTCTCTCAAGGACACAAACTTCACAAGTGTGTTGGCATGGACATGGACTTCCTTTCTCCAGAGAATTTCATGCAAATGTATTCAACAGCAGCGCAAAAATCCAGCAACAAAAACACAAAACAACAGCAAAGGCAAATGAAGAGGTGAAGCACGCCTAAAAGCAACATTGACCCCAATATCTATTACAGTCGCAATTTCCTCCTCCAAGTTTCATTTTCTCACAAAAAAACAATATTCCTACAAGAATTTGTTGAAGAAATGTATCTTAAAAGCAACAAATAAACTTTCGACTGCAGCAGTAAGATTTTACCTCACTGAGTGCGGCACCATTTGACGCAATGAGAGATGCTGAGTAGTGAGTGATCCCGAACTGGTCAAGGGTACGATGCCCCCCAAAAGACGATTTCGGTAATTTCGTCTCCTCAAAAAAACAAGACGACTGCTCAGCCCCCTCAGTATTTACCTGAAATATTTTTTACACATTCTAAGCATTTAACATAAATTATATTCGCACTGGCGTTCAAATTTTAAAGGTGAGAAGTTTTAACAGCGTTTTTCAACCAACATTAAAAAAAAAAAAAATGATCAAAATCGCAGACAAACTTCAAGAAAATGGCCATAATTTATTTGTTGATGAAGTTTGGAACCTTATTTTGGGTTTGTTGGTTTATTGCATGTTATTCTTCACATGTATCAACAGAAATTGGTAATGTGAGAAGTAACTTAATTATGGGGTTGTTGCAAAGTTGAAGTGATCCCGAACTGGTCAATGATCCCTAACTGGTCAAATGACTGTACTACCAACTAGAGAGTAGTGCTACTTTTAGTACTTATAACATAGTTGCGATGATCGTATTCGTAACCTCCATCCTCCCGACGGTCGCAGACTGTCGGGAGGATGGAGGGAGGATGGAGGGTTACGATCATCGCAACTACTTATAACACTAAGTTAGTACGCAGTGTGGCCATTAAAGGTTTTGTTGTTTTGTAAAAATAGTTTAATGAAACTAGTCTAGACACAAAGTTATTAATCATGATTCATATTAATTATCAAAAACTTGTTGCGATATATCCTAACCCTCCACTCAATCTCCCCGACATGTGCCCAACTGTCGTAGAGTTGTTTTTCATTTTCCCAAATAGTTTGCGATCGTCGGGAGGATGGAGGGTTAAAAACGATTATCAAAGTTGCATGTTTAAAACAAATTTTGTTATATTATTTATTAATTTATTTATTGACTCAAATTTAATGTATTTGTTTATCTGTAATGTTTTTGTTCAATTATTTAAATATTCATTTAGTTGTTCTTAATTTCCCCCCTCGACTAATTTTGTTCATTTATTTAATTATTTATTTATTTGCTTTTCCAAATGTTATTTTCATTGTTTTAGTAAAATTATTTTCTTAATGTTTTATAAAATTTTATGTTTGTATTACTTTATGTTCCAATTTTCAAGTTAGGATTAGCAGACTTTCGAGTCACAGTGTTTGAGTATTGTTAATCCTGGCCAACTTGATATAGGCAAACTTACTTGTATATTGTGTGATTGTTTTTTTTAGAAATGGCTGAATAAATAATAAAATAATAATAAAATAATAATAAACTATTATCGACCATTATTAATCATTTGCAAAACAAACACTAGGCTTTCGTTTTGGGTATAACAGCGAAGAAATGTATGATTCCATGTACATGTAGACCCAGCAGTAACTGTACTCCTTTTTTCGAAATTTTCATCTTCGCTGGTACTAGTAGTTGTACGACCAAAGATGAAACATTTCGAAAAAAAGAGTACAGCGCCCCAGTTACTGGGTCTATATTCCATGATGACTTAATGCAGTTTGTTGACTTAATTACAATGTAAGTCATCACAGTCCCAACCAATTTGGTGTATCAATTGTCGTGACATCAAAATGTCAAGTTGAGTTTTGGAAATTTAGAACCTCTCGCTAGAGGGCACTTTAACATATGATGACATCAACAAGCCTGTTTTCAGAAAGCTTCTAGACTTTACTGACATGTTGGTACACAGAAACAATATGAAAAATTATTGATAAAATTTGTTGTAAATGCAATAATACACATATGCACTTATCAAATTATGCAAGACGGACACCCCTGCCCAGGAATGGTGCATCATGGTTGCGTCATGGCTAAAAAGAAGTTGACGGGTGCGTCAAATTCAAGCCTTGGTCTGTCAAAACTATGGTATGCGCGCCATGGATTGGCAAAGTTTGCCAAAAGTTTACGGCTTTGCAAAAATGTATACAATGTAGCTGGATAGCTGGTATTACCAGCTATCATGGCTATAGGCCTACATTTTCACAAAGCCGTATGTAATTTTGTGTAAAAACATCCTTGAAGGAATTTACAAATTGGCTTCTGAATGACTAATGAAGGCGATTACGGTTAATGCATCTGGAAATGGGTATTTGATAATCCTAGTTCAAGGTGGGTGGTGGGTTAGGGGAGGGGTTTAGGGGATTTGGATCAGTAAAGGCTACAATCTGTCCACTAGGCCCCTATTCAAGTGGTAGATTTGTTGGCACGGTGTAAATCTCCAATGTTGAGACAACTCACCTTTAATAAAGGTTTCATAATCTTTAAAGCAAGAGTAGTTTTCTGAAAAATTGAGAATGTTCAAAAAGACCAAGCTTTGTAAGGATTTAGAGCTATAAGGATTTTGAAACTGCTTTAAATTTATTGATATAATGAAATAAAACCCACATTTTATATTTTTCAGCTGAGCTTCGACAGAGAGACCTGTAACTATACTGGTAGTGCAAGACCAATTTAGACATGTCACTAAATGCAAGATCTTCCATCTTCATGCCATGGGTTGACGTCGGGAAAGATCAAGAAAATTCTGACGGTGCCCATCAAAATGGCTCCTCACCCCCCAGCCTACCTTTAACCTATGATCAAAACCGACTAAAGAAATTTGTTCGGAAGGGTCCCTGGCCGGCGAACCATTCCATCCGTCAGGAGTTATGGCATCACATCTGTATGCTGAATGTTGTCACGGCTGGCAGTGTTTACAAAGAAACCGCTCGGGCGTTATTCGGAGATGAACCACAAAGCTCAACTTCAGGTAAAACAAACTTTAAAATGATGGTTGTTTCCACCATGTCCACAGTCAGTTACTCACAGGTCACAGAAATCAGACATCTGGTTGTTTGGCTGCTGATTTTTTGTGACTTGATGCCGAGATTAATGTTCCAACAACCCTACTGTATGTACCAACACCCCTATGTTCCAACACCCCTATGTTTCAACACCCCTATGTTTCAACACCCCTATGTTTCAACACCCCTATGTTCCAACACCCCTATGTTTCAACACCCCTATGTTCCAACACCCCTATGTTTCAACACCCCTATGTTCCAACACCCCTATGTCAGGTATGTTTCAACACCCTTACTTACGTTCCAACACCCTTACGATCTAACCACACCTATGTTCCAACACCCTTACGTTCCAACACCCTATGTTCCAACACCCTTACGTTCCAACACCCTTATGTTCCAACCACCCCTATGTTCCAACCACCCCTATGTTCCAACAACCTTACGTTCCAACACCCTTACGTTCCAACACCCCTATGTTCCAACACCCTTATGTTCCAACCACCCCTATGTTCCAACACCTTATGTTCCAACACCCCTATGTTCCAACACCCTTACATTCCAACACCCCTATGTTCCAACACCCTTATGTTCCAACCACCCCTATGTTCCAACACCTTTACGTTCCAACACCCCTATGTTCCAACACCTTATGTTCCAACACCCCTATGTTCCAACACCCATACATTCCAATACCCCTATGTTCCAACACCCTTATGTTCCAACTACCCCTATGTTCCAACACTACGTTCCAAACACCCTTATGTTCCAACACCCCTTTGTTACCCCTTTGTTATGACACTCCTATGTTCCAAAACCCCTATGTTCCAACACCCTTATGTTCCAACACCCCTAATGTATTTTCCTAACCCTAACCCTAGTGTGCAGATCACCAGGGATTATCTGAACATAGGGTTGTCGGAACATGTAAAGGGGGGGGGGGGTGTTGGACCATAGAGCAGTCATCGATGCTGAAGTTTGTTATCAATAACAAATTTCAGCAGGTCAAGTAAAGCAAACCATTCAGGTTAATATGACAAGTTTTCTGATGTGTGATGAAGTGAGAGCACATCAGGATTGTCCCTGATGTACATTCATGTAACTGTTTCTTTAGCCAACTCAAAACCCAATCTAGTTCAATGTTACTCTGGGGAATGAACTAAAAAACCTGCAGTGTAGTGTTTTTTTCCAATTAAATCCCGAGGCCTTTTTGCCCACAGAGGACCTTGATCCTCCAATAATCTCCACTTAAATGTGTCTCTTCACATTAACATGTTTAGACTAAGATAAGATTGGAGTGCCTGACCCAGTGAAAAGCAAGTGCTAAAATTGGGCTTACAGCCCTCAGTACTTCTGAATCCTCTAGTCCAATTCATGAAGGATCCAGGAGTGTTTACTTGTGCGTTTGTGCCAATATTTTAGCTTTAAATAAAGTCCAAAAGTCTAAACCATAGTGTAAAAGTTGAGAGGTACATTTAAAGATTTAAAACTTTGTAAAAATGTCAGGTTTTGGTTTGCTTTTCTAAATATTTGTTAAAACTTAAGTGATCTGTGATTCTCAGACATGGATTCGATCTTGATCGTTGTGACTCTTGACTTGATGACTTGATTTAGGACTTGGAGTATGTACTCAGAAACACTGAGGAATCAAACTCAGACTTGGACTGCCAGAGTCCTACATACGTTAAAAAATATTTGTCATAGGATGTTCATTGTCTACATGATTTCATTTAAAATTGCCCCCAACCACTGAGTCTTTTGAGAAGGAAAGATCTTCCCTCCGATTCCTTGGAGAAAGAAAGGTCGTCTCCCTGAGTCCTTGGGAAATGCCCTGCGGAATGCCCTCCAACTCCTTAAAGATCTTTCCTCTGACAATGTCTGAGTCTTTGGAAAATGCCCTGCGGAATGCCTTCTGAGTCCTTGGAGAAGGAAAGATCTTCCTTCATGTCCTTCTGAGTCTTCGGATAATGCCGTCCGGAATGCCCTTCAACTCCTTAAGGAAGGAAAGATCTTCCCTCTGAGTCTTTGGAGAATGCCCTGCGGAATGCCCTCCAACTCCTTAAAGATCTTTCCTCTGACAATGTCTGAGTCTTTGGAAAATGCCCTGCGGAATGCCTTCTGAGTCCTTGGAGAAGGAAAGATCTTCCTTCATGTCCTTCTGAGTCTTCGGATAATGCCGTCCGGAATGCCCTCCAACTCCTTAAGGAAGGAAAGATCTTCCCTCTGAGTCTTTGGAGAATGCCCTGCGGAATGCCCTCCAACTCCTTAAAGATCTTTCCTCTGACAATGTCTGAGTCTTTGGAAAATGCCCTTCGGAATGCCTTCTGAGTCCTTGGAGAAGGAAAGATCTTCCTTCATGTCCTTCTGAGTCTTCGGATAATGCCCTCCGGAATGCCCTCCAACTCCTTAAGGAAGGAAAGATCTTCCCTCCGAGTCTTTGGGAAATGTCCTCTAGAATGCCTTGGAGAAGGAAAGATCTTCCTTCTGAGTCTTCGGTTGGGATTTTGCCCATTGACCTTTCACTCTCTAGAGCAGACATCTTAACTGCAGGAAGACTTCTTTCTAGCTTTATTTACATTTAGGCCTACCATTATTTTTAATCCCTGATGCAATAATAGGCCCCTCTAATGGTATCCATTAAATAAAGAATTCACTGTACATGTCCCAGACAGCTTTGTTAGAGCAGATTGTATTTTTTTGGCACCAACTAGGTCAGTTCAGGAAGTCATTGGCTAGATTCGGAAGTAGAATTGATTCATCAACCCACAGTTGATTCAACTCCTTGTCAAGGTCACACGATCAAGTTGATAATAAAAAATAATAGTTGTGGGAGTTGAGAAAATAGCGTCATCTGTTGCAAACTGCTTACCAAACAAAAGGACTTACAAGTATGGTATAAATGCCAATTTTCATGGCTCTGCTTACGGAAGCAGGGAGTTCTTTGCTTACGTCAAGTGTATTTCATGGGTTAGCGGAGAATATTTGCTTGTGCGCGTGCGTACTCCACGTTACTAGGCATTCTTCGCTTACACAGCTAGCGCAGAAATTCGGCGCAGAGAATAGTGTTCGCAAGTGCAGAATTCGGCGGTAAGCAGAGCCATGAAATTGGGCCCCGATGTTTCAACCCTAGCATAGTACTTTTCTTTTCAGCTTTCAAGAAAGACTCCGCTACAGGGTTGAAACGTCAGGTCATTAACTATTTATTGTAGTTATGAGAATTATAAGAAGTTACAGCTACTATAACTTGACAATTAGGTGGAAAGAGCATTGCTTTTGATGCATGTGCGTAACACATCTTGGCTGTCCGACATGTTGGAAATAATAATAAGAATTGGTATTTGTAGAGCACAAGAAAAAAGTATGTTTATGTAAGCGAAATCAATAAATGAAGGCACAAATAATGGGAAAAGACAGTTGGTCCTGATCAATCAGCCATTGAATAGTGATCCTCCAATTCTCAACAAATTATTCCAATATTTAGGTGGTTCTGTTGTCAAAATAAATGTCAAATTATTTTAATCATCTTTTTATACTTGGAACATAGGATATATTCCAAACAGGGCCTTGGAATAACAATTACTTGTTTTTCATTCTACATGAACCTTTAAACAATTAGTTGAATCATCACCAAGCCCACCAGTTCCCATAAATTGTTTTTCCACACCAATGGACATCAATTCAAGGTGAAATTGGGAACATAAAGAAATTAATTACAGTTTCAGTAATTTATTCAGAAATACACTTCTAGAGCTGTTAATTTTCAAATTTGTGTGAATTTAAAAACAACTTTTGGCTTGAACAAAGAAAGTTTGACTAGAGCGGGACTTGAACCTACGACCTCCGGACAAGCACGCCGACGCTCTACCATGTCCACCAACTAAGCTTTCTAATGATGGCAGTCCCCCTATTTTGTCAATATCTTTTTTCGGGGTGCCAGTCAGAAGCCATACAACCTGCAACTGCCGGTAAGCCAGGGATCACACCCAAGTTTACAGTACAACCTGGGAAGCAGCAGCAGAGGGATCACCTTAAAGTGACGCGACTTTTCATTTCAAATACCAAGCAGTAAACCAAGGGAAACGACTGAATAATTTTTTAATAACTTTGGTTTGATCAAACTGCCAGATATGTTTTGAGCAGTTGAGGTACATTGTTATCTTGAACATTTACATGAAGGGGTAGGGCGAATTTCCCTTACAAAAAAGGGCACAGTTTCCTTTACAAAATCAGAAAGCCTAGGCGTATAATAAAGTATTTAGGGCACAAAGATCAATATAACAAGGGCAAGTACATATGAGGTAGTTGAGGGAAGGGCTTACATAAAATATTTTGGGACTTGAATTCAAATTGAATTTGAATGCAATACAAGGGATTGTATGTTCTACGAAAAGTAATACTGAAACTCGGTAATCGTTGTCGCTAATGCTCCATTGGGAGTCTGCTCTTAAACTGCATAGCATCAGGAATAAAGAATATTACATTTTAGATAACAACAATGTGTTATCAACACTCTCCATACATAAATGGTGTACATTTGTCGGGTCTATACTCAGTGCTGAGGAGTGGGTTTCAGGGTTCTTTCCAGGTTTTTTCAAAACTATGGGGCATTCTGGACTAAAAATTTTGTTTTATGTTTGGCCGAAGCATGCTAAATTGAAACAACATCTTCAGAATGTTTTCTACTTGGTGTTTACAGTATCTTGGTTTTAAAAGCTCTACTGTGCAATCTGGAGCATTCTTTTTGGTTTTCTCTTGATTTTTGTTTTTGCGTATCGACCAAAATTTACGCGTATCGACACGCAATTCAGAAGTATTGGCCCAATATGCTAGCTTGTACATGGGGAGAACCCAGTGCATGCTCAGTGGTACAGTAGAGTCCTTGCAGGCATCCAATAGCTCTATAATCATGTAGGCCTACCCCCTTTTTTCCCCTACACGAGTACATGTACATAACACATGTTTGCAATTATAATAATTTGATAGGGGTGGATACATTTAAACTGGTATGACCTGAATATGATCCATTTTTAAAAGGATTATCAACTTGATAAATGCCAGCGATACCATACGTTGTGTTCAAGGGGAATAGATAAATATGTCCATACCGTACGGACTGTGGCAGGCTTAGTGCAAAAACCACGGGGGAGTTTTTTAAAAAACGATTGAGCAGATTCTGCAACATTTCTTATAAGATGCAATGTTGTAACCGGACATTCAGAGCAAAAAGAAAGAAAAACATTTTTTCCAGCGAAATTCAGGCCATGCAAATTTAAAAGCAAAAGATTGAAATACATTTGTGTATTTCAGGTCTTTATATATTATTTCTGGTGTGGTAAGTGCCAAGAGACCCATAAGACCTGCAGTCTAAGGAAGATTTTTTTGAAATGCAATCCCCTCACAAGACGCCCTCATTGTATCATGATTGTATTTATCAATTTATTTATTCTTATATTTTCTTTAACAGTTAAGGCCTACATTTGGACATGTATGAACTATTTTAATTCTTGCTTAAATAAATGATTTTGGTTTGGACAAATAATGTGTACTGTACATGCTGTTCCCTCAAGTATGTCAAGTGAAAACAGTGCATGTACATGTATAGTGCACAGTGTACCAGTACCAGTTTCCTCCATGATCGTTCAATAATTGTCTTTTGGAACAGGTAAAAGACAAAATTACCTAACATGTAATAGCCTACAAAGATGTAATTGGTCATCAGGTACATGTATGCCAGTAATATCTGGCTTGCAATCAATACATACTTCCTGATAATTAGGACCTGGCTACTGGTAATCTTAGTCCAGTGTTAATTAGCAGAATGTTGATTAATGATCAGCTAATCTAAACTACTGTACACATAATAATTCTAACGTACAGTCGATGCAATGTACACATTTTCTTGCATTCAATATAAAGTTCACCTCATTTGATTGTCATTTACTCATTAAAAAAAGAAAATAGTTTTTATACTAACTTATCCATGGATGGAAGATTTGATAATGTTTTAGCAGAAAGTGTTTTCACTTGTTAAATTACATACACGTATGCATTGTACATGCAGTTTTAAACAAAAGAAAAGTGCATGGAACATTATAGTGGGTTTAGAATAAAATCCACACACACAGAAAATAATGCTGTTATTTGTGTTTTGGGAGTGTTTGTTTGTAACACATAAAATAAACCACTTTGAAAATCACCCAATGTGAACTGTCCGGCTTGACCATGCATACAACATGTACAATTTGGGAATGCATGACTGGTTCACCAGCTCACTACATGTACATTCTCACGTTCTTATTTTGATGCTGTGGCTGGTTCAATCCAATTCATTTTTTGCCTTTTATTCAGTGTGGTAGATGTCCTCCATTGATTCTCTTCTAGGGCAGGCCTTGAGTTCCAATGGAGGAGAAAGGCCTAGGGAAATAGAAATGGCAAAGGAAGTCCTTCGGTAATCACAATGTTTGTCATTCCATGGCTGTAAATTCACGGTGTTCACTGCACAAGACACTGCCTTACAACATGCGCTTGAAGCAATGGCAGTTCGGAATCTACCATAATATCCTTCCTATTTTAAAATCATAATTGCAAATTTTATTGGGCCATAAAAATACAGTGAAGGCCGTGTCTGGTTCAAATTATTAGAAAGCTGAGGCCTATCAAAGCTTACATGTACATCTATTTTGTTGGTCCTTAAAGTTGCATCGGCAAATTTTTCAACGAAAGACCAACAAATTTATCGTTTATTCTCTTGGTGTAATATATGTTGACAGTAGTCAAGATACCATGCACATTTTGTGTAAATAACTTCTGGTTATGTGAGATTTATGTTGGGTGATCCCTATACAGTATTAACTAATTTTTGTTTCTTGTAACTAACTTTTGGGTCATTCCGTGCCAACTCACCTGACGGGTCGGCAGGCTCCGTCTCAGATTTTGCAATTTAAAAAACAAAACAATCCTCTATGGGTGCCATGAACACACGCAAAATTTTAGAATCCTACTCTTCATAATTTGTTAGATACATGTATGACCCCCTAAAAAATTAAGCCCCGCCCCTTCAAATTGACTTTTTGTGTTTTCGGCATTTTTAGAGGTCTGTATCTACAAATGGAGATAAGATAGCTACATTTTTTTTTATTCATGTGGCGGCACTACGCTTCTGTAGTGTACAAACCATGCCTGCAGATGTCCAGGCTCTGTGGCTCTTTTGTAAACAAGTGCTGTCACTAAATAGCATACACAGCAAATACCTTAATCTAGGCATATTCATTTTTTTTTTTTACGTGAAGGAGTTGAAAAACCATTTTTTTCTTTCTCACACAAGTAGACTGGATGCAAAGTGTTATTGGGAAAAATTTGTAAATATGTCAGTAATGTCCCACGTTGTCAAATAACCACTTGAAAAAATATTAGCAAAATCTGAGATGGAGCCTGCCGAACTTTTCAGGATTTTAGGCGAGTTGGCACGGAATGACCCTTTTACTAGTATTTTAGCTTTTCTTTTGGTGTCTCAAAATGAAAGATTATAACTTCCTTGACTGAAGGAAAGTAATGACAATATATACAATTCTTTACCATCAATTCAGTAAAAATTCAGTGAGGTATCTTTAAATGTACTGAATGAAATATTCCTATGAATATAGTATAAGCTTGAACAAGGGTCAAATACAATGTACCATGCCTAGGAATTAGGAATGGAATGTTCAAATGTACAACTACAATGTGCAAACAATTTAACGAGAGCAATGTACATAAAATGTCCTTCATCATGGTGCTGCTTAAAGACTATTACTTGATTTATTTATGTACTTAGCAACATGGTTAAATCATAGTTTCAAAAACATCCTTGGATTTAATATAACAATAATTGTATGGTAATTTATAATGTGCTGTCTATGTAGGTAATATGAAGCGCAAAAAAAACCAAGGAATCGAACAAAAAAAAGTCCAGGAATTACACAGAGGCCATGGAGAGGGCCTCTGTTGTCCTGGTCTTGGCCTTGGTTTCCCTTCAAAAGTTTCCCATAGATTTTTTAAAAACTTCCAATGGAAGTGCCCTTTGCAAAATGAAAACGACCCTGCCCCCACAAAGATGAAATCCCAGACCTGAAAACAGTCAACAAAATTAACGATAAAAGAAAAGCACTTAAGGACTAAAAAATTTACATTGTACCAGCAGATGTGAGTAGGAAAGTCGTTAGGACTAAATTATTTATAAACTAGTCAATGCAAGTACAACAGTGAATATGAATATGTAAAGAGTTCCGTAGTTTGGGTGCAGTCAGACTTGGCTGATAATGAGCAAAATATTTTGTGCACTCTGCAATTCTATGTCATATGTATCAGGAAAAATACAATAACTTAAAAATGGAGCCCATTTCCTGTAGGATAGGAACAGGAACACTTGGAGTGAATTTTTACTGATCCTCATGTGATTTAACTGGCATTTGGCCAGCGGACCACTGTCAAGGGAGAAAGCTGTTAAGATCAAATGCATTTTGCATGTGAATTAAACACCCCATTCACAGAAAAACAGTCCTGATTGAAAAAAAAGATATACGTTTGGTAATCACTCTTGAAATTAATGGAAATAAAAACTTATTGGTTTGAAGCCTACATCAGCCTTCGATAGTAAAAAGCATTTTGAGAAACATTTAACTTCGAAGTAATGTGGTTATGTAAAAGGATGTCAGTTTTTATACCCCAAAATTTGAGAAGTGTTACTGTCAGAAATGTTTCTCAGATTGTGTATTCCTATTATGGATTATTCTTCCTGCATTGACATATTCATTGCGGACTTTATCAATAACTCAAAAAAACGCGACCACCTTTTGAAATGAAATTTTCACAGGTTAGTGTAAGGTTTTTTTGGTCATTAATTTGTGGAGTATTTACCAAAAGTACACCCTGCGTTTAAGGTTACTACATGTGTATTTATATTTGTCCTCCTCTTTTTATTTGGATACATCACACTTTAATTCCACATCTCGCATTCATGTTGTGAACAGGAAAACACTAATAGGACATAATTCATCTCACTTCCTACCAGCTTCCCATTCCAGTAATTAGTGTCATTGTATCAGCTCAGAATTATTCAGAGTTCAGAGTTCTCCCCATGCAAAAAGCAATATCGGGCTGAGACCCGCAAATTTCGGTCGATACACACACACACAAAAGTAATATAATACCTTCTTTTTTTTAACCTAAAGATAAGACCAAGGTGATTTCTTGGCTAGTCCCTTCCGAGGTTGTATCCTAAACTTGGGTGTGATCCTTGGCTACACAGCAGCTAACAGTTGTATGGCTTCTGTCTGGCACCCCCGAACAAAGATATTGACCAAATAGGGAGACTGCCTAAATTCAGGCTAGATAGCTCAGGTGGTAGAGTGCCTGCATGTTAATACGGAGGTCGTTGGTTCATGTCTCGCTCTAGTCAATTTTTCTTTGTTCAACCCTAAATTAAAACTATTTAGAATACCCCAGATTGCACAGTAGGGCTTTTAAAAGTAAAACACATTCTGAGGACCTTGTTTCAGCTCAGAGTGCTAAGGCCAAACTTCAAAAATTTTGGTTCAGAATGCCCCACAGTTTTGAAAAGCCTGGGGAGAACCTTCTAGTGGTTAGTTTTATTCTTCTGTAATTTATGTGAGTCAAATTTACTTTGAGTCAAATGATAAACCTAAATGAATCAAATTGCAATTGAATACAAAATGCTTTTTTTGTCACCAGATCACAATTCAAACGATAGTCATCAAACCTTTGGCAATGAGGACCACCTGACCACATACAAACTCGACCAATCAGGACGAGACCAGCTGGCTCGACTGCTCAGCGTCCTCGCTCACACCCGTCCAGAAATCAGTTACTGCCCTCTATTGCACCCCGTGGCCTGTCTGTTACTCCACTACATGGACGCAGAGAGGGCCTTTGACTGTCTCTCTGCCCTCCTCGACAGTCGTAATTACAAGTACTTGGACCAGAGCTGGGTGGAGTTTGAGGCCTACAGAAGGAGCTTCACAAAACTGGCCAAGAAGTTTGCCGTAAGATGTGAACAAATCTCTGTGTTCTTCTTAGCGTCCTGCAAAGTTTGTTTTTTTACCACTCAAATATCACCTTTGCCATTGTCATAAAGCCCGTACAAAGAGTTCCATTTAGCAGAAATTCTATTTCAAATTTGCTGCTTACCAGAAGCAAAATAAAAGCCTAAAGGCACGCTATTATGTAGGCAATTCTTGTATTAAGTGTGATGCACATTGCATATCCGTTGTGAACGTGCACATGCTCTATCGTTTACAAAATACACTTAAAGGCAGGCTTTACTTTTGGTAATTGTCAAAGACCAGTATCCTCACTTTGCTGCTAGGTGTATCCTACAAACCTGTTAAAATTCGGGCTCAATTCGTCATCGAACTTGAAAGAAAACAATGAAAAATTTAGCCACAATTGTTGCATAGAATTGTGTGTTTTCAGATTCCTGAGACCTGAAGCCTTTCTCAGATTCAACATTGTTGGTGAAAAATTACCTCTTTCTCTAAAACTGCATTACTTCAAAGGATGTCCTTGCTCACAATGTTTTATAGTATCAATAGCTCTCCAGTGCTTTCTTTACCAAGTAAGTTTTTATGGTCATTAAATTTTGGAGTAATTACCAAAAGTACACCCTCCGTTTAATGCTTTAGGCCCATTTTCTGCTACATGTAACAGTAAGCACGACAGTTTCGTCAACTGTAAAAAAAATGACCCTGGGTTTCCCAGAATGGTCATGATAGTAACTCTGAGCAAGCACTTTCATGAACAACTAAGCATCTCAAAATCATTGATTTATTTTCAACGCTCTCCTTCAATTAATCAGAATATCCATTGCTGATACTTCCCCACCCTTATTTGTTTTCATAGTACTGATTAATTTTTCATCATCTATACACTTTTCATTTCAATATCCATGCTTTTTGTTTGTAGTCCTTGGCATAGATGCGTTACCCAAAACACTGTGCTGTTTCAGTCTCAGTTGACTTGTTTTGTTTTTGTGAGCGAACTGAAAGACAATTAGTGGCTGTTAATACCTTGGCTTACATGTACATCCACATTTCCTTCCGCAATTAACTGTTTGATAATCCTGTTGCCACAGAATGTTTTTTTATGTACATGATGTACATACGTACATGCATACATGTACATACATGGAAACACACCTGACTTGCCTGTGGGGATTTTGTTCACAAGACCCAAAAGAGCCAACCTTGCCTCATTTGGACGTACCGGTAGGGAACGATTATATTGGAAACGATACTGATGAAATAGGTTTAAATGCTATTGGACAGGCCTATCCAATATCAAATTTTGACTTGTTGGGGTAATAAATAGACAGCAGAATAATGGATGACATGTGACTTGTGTTGCACCAATCAATTGACACTTGGATCTGTGTGTGCAAGGCTTGAATTTAGGAGAAAAATCCACAAGATCAGAGGGCTTGTTGCTCAATGTTTACTGGACCAGAATTTTTACTACAAGATCAGAATCAAAATGAGAAAAAAAACTTCCTGATTCCTGACATTTTTTTTAATTGAACAGTAATTACACTTAGACATAAGAAAAGATTTATCTCATTTGTCTCTTTGGGTATTAAGTAGGCCCACATACACATGTACTTCATTATTCAATAGAATTAAAAGGTCTTTTTCAGACTGAAAGTCAGCATTTGTACATAGTTTATTTCTGTTCAAGATATTACGCAGTGAGGTCTACATGTACATGTGTTGTTATTCAACTGAAAAACACAAGACTGCCGGACTTCATAAGTTTACTGGCCCAACACTAATATCACTGGCCTTTTGGGCCTGCGGTCAGTGTAAAATTCGAGCCATGGTTTTTTTTTTTTTTTTTTTTTTTTAACCTGATACAACTCTTACATCTATTAAATTATACATCACTTCAGTTTTGCTCAAAGGAACTGCATTTTCATTAATCAGTAAATCTTGAAAAAAATCCACAAGAGAACACCAAGATTTTCATTGCAATGGGAAGGTTCTCTCCATGCACAAGCTACATGTAGTGTACCGGGCCAGTATGCACAAATTGCGTGCCAATACTTGTGAATTGTGGATGATGTGCAAAGAAAATTAAGTCAAAATTTTGTGTTTGTTTTTTGTTTAAATTTAGATCAAGTTCACAAAAATCCTCAAGATAAAACCATTTAGAATAAATACCAAGGAGAATACTTCAAAAACCACATTTCAATTCAGCATGCTTAGCATGCTAAGGTAAAACTTCCAAAATTTAGATCCAGAATGGCCAAAAGTTTTGAAAAATAAGTTTTTGGAGAACACTGAATGGGGAATAACGAGATGCATCATGTAGGTGGCAGGAGGGGAGTGGTTGGGTCACACTCACTGCTCTAGAAAATGTTCGCATGCCAACAATCATAAGTATGTCCGCTGCCCCCAGCTTCTCAAAGTCTCCTCACATTTTAAAAACACAACCAAAACTGATTCAAAGTTTATTCATTTCAAAAAATGAAAGCAACTTTCCGCTTTTTGTGGATGTGATTGTTGTACAAATTTGCATATGATTTTAAAAACTCGCTCAATAAGTTTGAAGTAGTTAATTAGCCTCATTCTTTGGAGATGCCTTTTATTATAAAATAAATAAAATGATTATTGTTTTTGTACAGTCATCACAATTCATGGCCAGGATTCGTACCCCATTCTCAGTTCCTAGCACCAGACATAATCCCTGTTTATGTTATGTTTTCTGCACAGTATCTTGTGAGTCCAGCCACTTTTAAGTTGCATATTAATTTGCTTTTGATGTGTGGATGTTTTTGTGTGTCGTTGTCGCTTTTTCAGACTCAGGCCAATTCTCTGATTGCTAAACAGAGCGGTGAACAGGACGCTGTCTACCAGGATTGGATCTGGTGGATTCTAGAGGATCTTCCATTTACACATTTGGTAAGACTGTTGGAATCGTCCCAACTACCGGGTATACGTTAGTTGAGACCGGTCCCAACTTGAGTGTTACAGTTGGCCCAACTATAGCTGGGATCCAGAGAACTTTCACCATGCAGGGAGCTGTGACTCTTATACAGTATATTGCATATGGGATGGTTGCAGCACCAGACTGCTGGCTTGGTGGTGAGGGTAGGTGATGGGGAAACTTTGATTCTTCTCAAGTTTTTCTAAGTTGTCATGGGAATTACTTTAAGTATGAGCCCCGTTGCAAGTCGACAGAAACTTGAAGGAATAAAAAATTACTTTAGAGGCCCACTGATCATGGGTCTTACTGTCAGGCAATCCCAGCTATAGTTGGGCCATCCAAACTGTAGGCCTAAAGCTCAAGTTGGGAATGTCCCAACGATTCTGAAGTTGGAATGGAACATCACTATGACATGTATGAAGACATCTACTGGTAGTTGAGATATCAGTATATGTGTATGATTTCATTGGAACAATTTAATCTGCTGTTGTAGAATTTTGCTAGAGTGCATAAAGTTGTGGGTTAAATCCCACCCTGGATTTCTGTGGAAATGTTTTAAGCTGGACTTTGAAAGCGTTGAATGGTACATTGTATACATCAGTACTGGGCAAAACTAAATCACATTGTTGTTTCTACCAATGCAAAAATTATAATTTATACATTTTTACATGGTTTACAGGGAGTAATTTTTAAAATCCAGTGTCTTAGGGAAATCTGTTCCCCGGAGATTCTGTCCCCCATATGGGAAATTAACATGGACTGAAGGAGGTTGATTCAAAAGAGGGCGCTATCAGAAGAAGTTTGTACACAGTTTGCCGTATGGGGGGGGGGGACAGAATCTCCAGCCACACCAGCATTCTTGCATTAACAAATATTTAGATTAAGCATTTTGTGTGCACAATGAATACCAATATTGAGTAGGAAATGATTTGAGTAGCAACTGATACATTTTGTGTTTTATTTTGCTAAATTATACAAGAGAAGTCGTTCACTAATGTTTGTGGAAATATATTTCAACATTTAAAAGTAAACAGTTTTGATTAAGGTGATCCCTCTGCTGCCACTTCTCGGGTTGCATCATAAACTTGGGTGTGATCTCTATTAAAGAAGTTACATGTTGAATGGCTTCTGATTGGCACCCCAAATAAAGATATTGTTTATAGGACAAGATAGCTCAGTTGGTAGAGATCTGGCACGTTAATCCGGAGGCTTCAGGTTCAAATCCTTCTCCAGTCAGTTTTTCTTTGTTCAGCCCAAAATTGATGATCTCATCGAAAAAGCAACAAGCAAATCACATTCGTTTATATTTAAATCAAACTTGGTGTGTTGACATGAATTTCTTTTGAATTGAAGCAGTGTCTCCAATGGGGGACTTTTGGGATGCTAGGTGGCAGCAGACTTACCTGATAAATTAATTTTTCTTGGTAATGTGCACATGCTCAGAACTGCATAAATAATGGAAATTTACCTGGTAAGTCTGCTGCCATCTAGCATGCCAAAGTCTCCCATTGCTGATACATGTGTTTGTATTTTTTCATAGGTCCGTGTGATAGATTGTTATCTCATGGAAGGGTTGAAGATATTTTACAGGGTAGCCCTGGCAGTACTTCAACTTTACAAAAAAAGAAAAGGTAAAAAATCTGGCAGAATTTTTGTCTTCCTTTAAATTTGCAAATAATACAAGTTTTAAACAAATTTTAGATAAGATATTACATATATTCTTCACAGGCTTTGATGAAATGATGAAAGTGAAATCAATGATGAAAGTGGAATCATTTTAGTTTAGAAGAGGGGATTTTTAGCTGAAATACAGCTTGCAATTTTATAAAAAGAACAAGTTATTGTTTTACTTTCTAAACTTCAAATAACAGAGATTAGTGAAGTATCAGTTTTGCAATAACAAAGAGTGTATAATGATTGTGAATATGGTGATTGTTTGCATGGCCAAAGATTTGTACAAGTTGAGCAAGTTTCAATCGAAACAGACAAATTCTTAGCTGCAAGTGTGTGATGTCAAAATTACTTTGGCTTTTTGTCTTGCCGGGACCCCCTCAGGAGTTATTTTACAAGATAAAAAGAAGAAGAAGGATAAGACTATGATTTCGATAGCAAAATATACATGTTGTATAAAATTATGGGGGTTGGGCCAGCATGGAATTTGTTTGTGGCATGGGGGGGGGGGATTTTGGACACTATTTGCAAAGGTATAAAGTTGCTCCATATTGTCATGTTATATAGCTAGGTTGTTGCTTTGTGTAGCTACATGTAAAAACCAATTGTTCAATTTTGTACTGGGTCAATTTAATCATACGATAGGACACATTTATGTTAGATATGTACATTGTAGCATGCAGGCAGTAACATGCCACCTTTTCTATATAGTTGTGTCAACATCATCGTTCAATGATGCCTGTGATGCGAAAAAGAATGCCAGGCATATGCATCTCAGTAATGTTAGAAAACACTGCTACATGGCATCCCATATGGATTGGTCTATGGAACAAACTTACTTGAATCCCCATGATAAACTTGGTTGCGCCGTATTGGAAGCCAGTACACATTTTAGACAATGCTCTTGCTCAAGCTGTTAGACACACTTTTGCTTAGCAAAAGTATGTGCTCAGCAGAATTTTTTGCATAACAGCTTCCTGAAATTGGCCCAGTTTATGCATTAATGGCAAAAAAATATAGATCCGTTATATCATTTGCCCCAAAGTTTGAAGCATTCCGCACACCAAATTTTCTCCCAAAATGATGGTCAGTAGCCATATGTAACATCAATGCAATGGATTTATAGACAGCAACTTTATTTGCCCATTTCTGTTGTTTTGGTCCAGGATGGGTAGGGAGCTCTGGTGATTTTGCATCTTCCATTCGAGAATTTACCAAAGCTATTCCAGTCACTCCAGAGGCATTGTTAGGGGTGAGTTTGGTCATTCTCTCTCTTAACCACTTTTCTTTTTTTTAAAATGTTAAAAGGTTTTCTTAAGGCATTTTCCTTTCTTTTGGCAAAAGTTACTTGCATGTCTGTGTAATCATAGACAAACATCTCCAGAGTTTAATTTGTCTTTAAAAGTTTGTTTTTGTTCGAGCACCTTGAGTACGTTTTTCGTAGATACATGCACTATATAAGACTCTTGTATAATTATTAATATTAAAATACATTATCTAAATACCAAGAAAAATGTGTTCACTTCTTCCAATAATGATAATAATTTTTGTCTATGATCTTCAGATTGGTTTCCAGTTCCGGGGTTTATCGCGCACCGTCATTGACACGTATAACACCAAGTTCAAGATTAACATAAGAGAGGAGGGTTCAACTGCACCTGTCCGGAAGACAACTAATGGAGTTGCTGCTGTCCTAAATGAAGTCAACTCATCCATCATTACCCCTAAACAGGTCAGAGATGAGATTCTGCTATGAAAAGTTCATCACAAAAAATCAAAAACATCACACAAAAGTTAGTGGTGTCTTGGCTAAGCGTGTTCTGGTTGTTAAAGCATTGAGTTGTGGGTTCGAATCCTGGTCATGACAGTTGTGTCCCTTAGCAAGATGCTTTACTATGATAGTTTCTCTTTACCTAGGGGTATAAACGGATACCTGAGAGGGTAGAGGTTGATGTCTTCATAAAAAAGGCCTTTCAGAGTGCCATGGCAGCCCAGGGCTGTATACTCCCCAGGGAGTTGAGAAAGATTACAGGAATGTTACTGGCCGATGACCAGGGCACTCGTGTAAAGTGAACAGTGTTGTAACCAAGTCATTTTTGCTTTTAAGTAAGTCAAGTCATAAGTCATTTTCGCTCAAGTCAAGTCGCAAGTCACAAAATTAGCGAATTGGGCCAGACTCGAGTCCAAGTCACCGATTTGAGTCAATAACAATGAAAGTGCATTGATACATTGAAGTAAAATGCGCTATATCAGAACTAGGTATTATATTATTAGTACATGACAGAATGGATAAACAATTGTAAGAAGTAAGGAATAGACCTTTCTGCCTATCATTCTGCTACCATCTTGTTTCCCTTCCATACAAATCAGTGTAATCAAACCAAGGCAGAGATCGAGAGGAACAATAGTCTGGCACTCTTTATTGAGATGAGAATTAGAACTGTTTTTGCCATCTGGTATTTAGGAATCCTGATAAAGTTTGCAGCAAACTGATTAAGGTGTGCAGTTTTGTGATTGCTCTTGTAATTGTCCTTTTTTTTCAAGCGTGCCATTAATGCCATGTTTTCTTTCCTTCTGGCTGTAGCTCAAAGCTCTTTGGCGATGGCTTCCACAGAGGATCTCCTTGATGCAACCTCAGCTGGTGTTCACAACAACTGAACACGGCGTCAGTCTCAACACCTTCTATAACATGTAAGTGTGAACCATGTTATCCAGAGGAATATGGCACGGACACTAGCCTGGACAACTAGCACATTGCATATGGGTACAAAAACCTGTTCTTGAGGGAAGCAGTGGTTCTGAGAAGAACCAGAGCAGAGAAAACGCTTCTTATTTTTTTTTCTCCATTGAGTTTTGTTTGTCTTTCTCTTATCCACCCTTAACCCTCCTACTCTCTGATCATTCAATGTCATCCACTGTGGTATTGAATTATAAAGTATGCCAGCCTGCAATATGATATCGGGTGGTGACTGCATTTAAACAGTACATAGTCAACCCTCCTACAGTCTGACCATTCAATATCATCCACTGTGGTTTTAGCGGATAAACTATGCCAGCCTGTAATATGGTATCATCTGGTGAATGAACCTACAGAGTACACAGTCAACCCTCCTACTGTCTGTGTCTGACCATTCGATATAATATATGGAGGTTTTGAATGATAGATAAACTAAGCCAGCCTGCAATACAATACCATGTGGTGATTACGTCTACACTATACACAGTTAGTTCTGCACACCATCATGTAACACAAACCATACAGTTGAATGGTTTAAAATGGTTTGTTCGTTTCATTGGAAAATGTTACCAAGAGTATGTGGGTTCGTCAAGTCCAACAACTTTTGGTATTAAACTCAATACCCAAACTGAACTAGTGCAAGCTCACTGGCTGAGCAGTTTTTTCCCTGGTAAAAAATACTTTATGATGAAAATGTACATTTTTAATGGAACTTCTGAAAGGACTTCACTGCAATAGACAGTAAAAGCAAGGGGCAAGCAACTGCCGTTGGTTAGTTTCACTTCTGTAGAACACAAAAGCAACGTTAACTCTATATTTTCATCGTCAAAATAATGCAACAAATTTTTTATTAATCGTTGACTCACAGGTGCGAAGACGAGGAAAGGACGTTACTTCTCATAAAAACATTGGATAATGAGGTGAGTATAAAAGCAAAAAGGACAGTGAAATTGTTGTTACTATGAACCAATTTGAAATGGTTGGCTTATTGAGGGGTGAGGGATGGACCTACCACTATATTGGGCCAGCTTATTTACCCAAAGAAAGGCAAAGCTTCTCTTTTAAATTGAATTCATAAATACTCCAGACAGTTTTAGCAGTCCTATCGGTTGAAAGGTGGTCACATGACCATGTTTACCTGGTATTTCTAGCTGACAAAGACATAGCTGGAGCTGTTTGAGATCAGGGGCAAATTCCATAGCGCTGCTTAACCGTAAGCACATTTTCATGCTTACTGTAGCAGAAAAGTATGCTTAAGTGTAAGCGTATTTCACAGATGTTAAATTTGCATCGGGGATAAAGAATATAAATTTTGGTTTAACACACCAATGTGTGTTAGCACTGCACACTCAGTACTTTCCCGAGTTCTGTGAAAAAAAATCACAGGCACATTACTCGGGTGGGATTCGAACCCACGACATTTGCAATTCTAAAGCAGTGTCTTACCAACTAGACCACCGAGATTGCCCGGTAGCTAGAGGCAGTTCGAATCCTATATTTTACGGTAAAAACCAAAATTAATATTATTTATCCCCGATGCAAAATTAACATCTATTAAACCGTTGCGGAACCCGCTGCTAAAATATAGGATTGGAATACAAATACAGCGAGCCTCCAGTCAAAACTCTTTCATGGAGTATTTTTGGAGGAAAACCAACCGAGAACCAAGATGAACATTTGTTGTCAATGTTTCCTTTCAGGTATTTGGGGCTTATTTATCAAGTCCATGGAACACTCGCAACAGCAGGGAACTAAAGACGTCATATTTTGGTGACGGTGAGAGTTTTCTCTTCACAGTCACGCCCACCGAGCAGCACTACCCCTGGGTGGGGCTCAGTGACAGGCAGGATAAGGAGCCCTTGGACATAGCCAGCCAGTTATTCATGAGGGGAACAAGGAATTTGGTTTCCATAGGTGGAGGGTGAGTGGTATTTGACGAGCCAATTCCAGGGCTTAGTTTCTTAGAGCTGTTTAAGCACAACAAAATTAGGCTTACCAGAACAATGTTACCAGCCAAAATACCATGTCACATGTACAATTTGTGACTGGTATTCTGCTCAATTGTGCTTAGCAGAAAATGTTAAGTACCATTTTCTGTTTAAGAAGCTCTATGAAATTGTACTCAGGATGTGGCGTGGTGGTGTCAGTTCTCAAATTGTTTCAACCAGGAAAAAAGACTGTTTGAAATTGCACCATTGTTGTAGCTCACTAATGCTATCATGTGCTCCAAGACCGAGCCTTCAAAACTAGGGCCTGGAAAGAGCCGAAACCTCAACAAATTGGGTCTCAAGACCTGTCTCAATAACGAGACTGATCTCGTCATAAAACCAAAAAAAGGGGACCAGGCTTTTTGTTATTTCTGTCTCAGTTTGACTTTGTTGTTTTAAATGGAAGAAAAACAGGGCAAACATTTTGAGCAAACAAACGATGAAATAACTCTAAATTGTGTTCTCAGACATATTTTCGAATTTGTTTTAGTACACACTGAAAGATTGTAAGAAAACAAATATCAAGTAATAAACCACAATGGAAATTGACCGGGTAAATTTGTTTACAATTTGGGGTTCAACAAAGAAAAATTTACCAGAGTGGAGCTTGAACTTGCGACCTTTGGATTGTCGTGGCGGCGCTCTAACAACTGAGCTACCAAGCACCAATATTTGAAATATAAGGTGGCATCTCTTTAATAAGGTGATCCATCTTATTACATTTTCAGTGAGGGTGAGGGAATACACCTGGAGAACGACATCTCACAGGGCTGGAGCGAAAGCTGCAAGACATTCAACAATCCACCCCTTACGACAAATAGTAGATTCCAATGTGAGATCATTGAAGTATTAGCATTCCAAGATGTCGGCCACATCGCTGTAGAAAAGTCAGAAACACAGTCAGATCCTGCTACAGATCCAGTGACAAATGCAGCCGGGGCTGTGGCAGACCCAGTGGTAGAGACTGCAAAAGCTGTGACAGAACCAGCGATGGATACAGTGGGGGAACCCAACGGGGAGAGCTCAACAGTGGAGTCAATAGAATTGAAGAAAGTTGAAGCCGAGGAAAGCCCACCAAATGACCAAGGACACTAGCTCCTCCAAGAAGTAGGGATGAAGGGACAAGAGTGTAACAGCTTCTATTGTAGCTCAGTAAACCTTTATCATAATCAGCCATCTTTGTCATATCTCCTGTTTACAAACGCATTTATAGTACTGCTGTAACACATGGGAAGGGGCCAGCTTATTTTCTCTTCAAGACTTAGTTTGGTTACATTGATTTAAATGGAAGTGATGTCGGCATCACATAGAAATCCAGAGTACATTGAGCTCGACTGCATTCTGTGCCCTGCTGTGGATCTATACATTATTGTACATCAGTGTATGGCGAAATGGCGACACGCATTGAGTATTTCATTTGTATATTAATGGGCGATCTAAATGACGTAGTGTTTGTATGGCAAATGTCGCCATACGCATAATACAATTAAACATTGGCTCGCAACTGAGTCGTTTAGATAACTTTCACTTTCAGGTTCTGTGCTGAATCATGATGGGCCCATGATAATCATCCCCTCATGTATCCTGTCAATATATTTTCATCTTCAAGACAACCAATAGCAGGCCTGATGTTTTACTTTTGAAAGGGCAACAGAACCAAGGCGTTTTCTCCTCGGTTGAGGGCACCTCTATGAGGAAATTGTAAATTTCTGTAGGCCCTTTGCATTGGCTGCCATCTTTCATGGCAAACAATAGATACGTGTGCGCCTGTACGCACTGCGCACGACTCTCAGCCATGATAGCTCTTCATTAACTTCAGTGAGGGAATTGTTTTGGGCTTGTGACGTCATATGCAAGGGGCACCAAGGCAATAACCAGGGGCAACAGAGGCAACCTTTGTGAAGATCAAGCCTGTTATAGGTCAGACTTGTAATCATCATCTTTTGTCTTTGAGATTTTCTTTCATCACTTCCTGCATATTATCTGTCAAAGATAATGTGAGCAAATGACAACAATAAACATTTAGATAATATGGATATAAAGTGTTTGTGTGTAAAACAGTATTACTGCATAATTATGCAGTGACATAAAAAGTGTGTAGAATCCAATAAGTAATGTTTTCTCCATAGTTAGGATAAACCGCCGGGATGATACTTTAATGTACTGTTTTGAGTTGTAAATATTGTTGATGTGCTTGATTGATTGATGAAAAAATGTGCTTTCTCTCTTTCGGGGAGTGAATAATTTCAGCCATAGCTGCAAATTTGCGGATTACCTGTCTTGTAAGAGTTGTGTGTTGTCTTGCTAAAAGTTACATATTTCCGCTACCAGAGCTTTTTGGAGTTCTACGTGACTATCAATTTTACAACACAACTTTCAATGAGCAAATGAATGGGAGTTTTGGAGTTGCTAAGAAGCAGCACGGATATAGGGAATCTTGTGGTGCTTGTGTAATTCTGAACACGTGCACATTTCCAAGAATGATGGATTCACTGTTGTCTGCAGCACCTAGCGCCTTCACACAATTCTCCCATTTCTAAAGATCTTCCTGTGGAAACTTTAGACTCATGTTACTAGAATGAGTCACAACCTAAAAATATCTCTTGTATTAATCAATTAAGTATATGTCATTGAAACCATGTCTGTATATCTGTGTAGGTTTGTATAAAATTTGAATGCGCTATGCAAAGGCAATGTCAGAAGTGTGTTACCGTACAATATAGCAATAAATACACGAATAGCATATTATGATAGTAATAAATAAACCACTGCAGCTTTCCACTTTTTGGCACCAGTTGTTTGTACTTGCAAAAGAAACTTTTTTGTAGAAAAAACGATATGTATACATGTTAATTGTAGGTGTAGCTAAAAGTATCAGTGCTTTGACTGTTAAAAAGATAATTGTGACAATCAATTCAGTCACAATAAAGGAATTAAGATGTCTTGTTTAATGAAAAAAAATATTAAGAAGCTGTAACAAGTTGGCAGTTGGGTACATGAAATGCTCTCCAGTGCAGACGTTGCTTGTAAGACGTTGCTTCTAAAACAGTTTCCATGAGAAACCATGAGAGACCATTCTGTATTGTAAAATTATGTCACAGGAATGCCCCTGAGACATGTCTTGAAAGTATTACAAAGTTTACCTTGTATTATTTTAGAAATCGACATGCCAGTGCAACCAGATGGTACATGTATAAGGAGTTTTAAGGATCGTGTTACAAAGGGCAAAAGTGCCATCTTAAAAATATACCGCAATACATCTTGGGAAACCAAGTTGCACTATTTCATTTTCAGGTTCGCAAGATACCAAATTCCCCTAACTGAACTTAACGTTAATGCACTTGACTAGGGCTTGAAATATTTATTGGACCACTGCGCAGAGAGCACAGCAACCACAACCGAACAGGTCCAGCAGTTAAGTATTTTCAAGATTTATTATCTACATGTACATGTACATAACCATACTTCAGCTTTCAAAGATAAAATCATCCTAAAAGTCGGCAAACACAAAACAAGAAGGAATAATTAAGGCCTTCTCTAAATAGTTTGGTCATGTGAAGGTTGTGACATGTGGTCTATTGGGATTATTTATGTTTATACCTTTCTGGGATCCTTAAAACAGACTAGCTCTGTGAGCCATAGGTCAGAGGATAACTGTGTAAAGAAGACCCCCAAATTTCAGTTTTAGACGCGGAGGAAAAGTTCAACTTAGTAAAAAAAAACCATGCAATCAAGTAGAGACTGAAAACCCACACAGTGGAATTTCTCATAAAATTTGACCCCTGCTGATACGACTCAAATGGACGATATGAGAAAAGGGTGTGTGGACATGCATTGTCAATTCATGGCAGGAAGTTTATTAAAGACCACTTGGTGACCAATGAGTCAATGCCGACATTGGGTTTGGCATTCGGGTTGGTTGGTTCCTTGCTCTATGGTTGCAGCTACATGCTAGGCCCAATTTCATAGAGCTGTTTAAAGTAAAACGTTTTGTTTAACAATTTACTGTTCAGTAAAACTAAACCAGCAAGCCAGTCAAGCAAGGCTATGTGTATATATGGTATTCTGCAAGCAAAATTCGTTCGTGCTTATAGCTACTTTTTGTACTTAAGCAGCTCGATTAAACTGTGTGTCTATGGTGTTAAGCTGATTTTGGCTACAGTATTATTTCTAAATGGACAATTATGATAATGGCTTTGCATTGTATGATTTGCATTTCTTGTGTAACCTTTTCATAAAATCATTTTGAGAAATACATATGAAATAACCACTAAACAATGTTGACCCAAATACTTTACAGTATTGATTTGTTTTGGTAGAACTCTTTTTTCAATAGATTTATTATCCAATGAGGTGAACACTCTGTGCTATTTTGTACTACTTTTCTTTATAATATAGTTTATAATAATTCAAGCAAAATTTACCACAATCATCTTGCCACAAGTCTGAATAATGATATTTTGGGCAACTTGTTTTCACTATTTTAAAGACCATTGTATAAATAAGGATAAACTAGTGAATTTAACATATTGAAAAATATGACACTTTATTTTTACATCCACATTAGCATGTTTACAAATACAAGAACATCACATGCACCAATTAAGATGTAAAACAAAACTTTTACAGGTTAGTAGTGTTTTTGTTTTTATTTAAATTGGAATCAAACATTCGCATTACTTATGATAGATAATTGTTACATTTGTGGATTAAGGTAAAATTGATAAAAAAAGTTTGTGTGGGGTTCGGGGAATAAATCTTGCCATAAATCGAATGAAAGAGTCGGATTCTTTGACTTTTACTACACAATCATTTTTCATAATGAACATACAAATAAAAAAAGTGTTTACAAATCAACAAAGATTCAAATCAACCCGAGATTAAGACCTGACCTCCGTTTCTAGTTAAAACAAAATTACGAATTTTACCCAACAGGTGACTATGGTGTCATTAAAACCTATGTGATTGTTGCACAAACTTGGGCGTGATTGGCAAATGGGGTTTCTTAGTATACTCTCTTCCTCTTCCGAAGTTTTAATTATGCCCCGCCCCCGCGGTTGGCGATGTAGTCTCGGTTCGAGACGCTCCTGTTATGTAGAAAGCTGTATTCTTGCTGTTATTTGCCCTCGCCAATTATTAATAACAGGAGGGTCTTGCACCAAGACTTGGCGATGCCACCTAAGGGGCATACTGTCATGGAGGTAGATGTCCACACACCCTGCAGTTACAGGGTAGTTCTATTGTTGTACTACTCCCCAGTTACAGGGTAGTTCCATTGTTGTACTACTCCCTTTTCTATAGAAATCCTCTGTAGGGTACCACTAGAACAAAGACAATCTTGTGGGGTAACATTATGTTCTGTGTAAAGTACCCCGTAAGTTTGCGCGTTTAAGGGCATGTGTGCACGTATGTAAGCAATTATTGACGATAACCCAATGACTTGGCATATCACCTTCAAACTTGGTGCGTGGATTGGTCTTCCCCAGAAGCCTGGTGTTTTTGGATCCCCCCCCCCCCCCTCTATTACGCTAATGTCAATGTCATTATGGCTACAACAAAAGATATGTTGCCCAAGTGATAACTCAAGATTGGCATATCAACTCCAAACTCGGTTTGTTGATTGGTCTTGGGATCCCCCAAGAGGCCTTTTGTTTTTGGTCAAAATGTCAAGAAACAGACTGGCTGGCTAGCGCGGCATTCTTGTTTACCAATAATACTTTGATTTGTGAGTGTTAATTAGAACAAATTATTTGCGTCTATAAATTGAAATTTTATCATAAATAAACTGCTAATGGGCATTTTTATTTTCAAGAATTTTGTATAATGTAATTTCTTGAGTAGATTTGTATATAGAAAATAATAGTCTTCGTTCGAGTTGTTTTCTCGTTTAGGATATGCTATATACCTAATAACCCCAGCTCAACTTGAGTTTGCTCATACAATACTTATAAACGTAATCAATCCCGGATAACTTTAGTATGCGGAGGCCTATAATAAACTGCCTCATCAATTACTCCGGCTGTACTTTGCGTTCAGCCACGCTGAAATTGCTCCGTTAATACCAGGTCAGCAAAGCTGAAATTACTCCGGTAATGCTCTCCGAAGTGCTGCTAATATCCCTTCAGTTCCGTACTGGTACCCCGCCAGGTCCAACCTGATCATTCAATTACTCCGTCAGTTCCGTACTGGTTCTCACCAGGTCCAAACTGCCCCAACGGCAATACAGACACGGGCGATGTGTCTACACGGCACAACTCGTTTTGTCGCCAACAGAACACCATACTTGTGGCGGGTTTTTTTTCTGAACAGAAGGCAAGGGGAGAATTTGAAAGCTAATTGTCAGCAGACATGTCGTGTTCTGTACTTCGCTGTAACGTGCAATGGAACAAAAATCAAACAACTATAAAGCAACAGTGGGGCAACCATTGTCTGAAAACCTCAATTATTTGCAAGTCGTCCAATAAGTCTTGTTGAATCACAGAGGTTGCTTTACGCAAAGACTTTCTGTAATTAGCACCACCAGCGATAACATACTAAAGCACCCCATCGTGACAAAAGACAAGTTGTAGCTTCCAGTCTGGTCGTGAATAAAACCTTAATGTGAAAGACAGAAAGAAAATAATAACATAAGTTATAAACATAGGTCACTTCTCACTTTTGCTCAGACAAATTTTATCAAATTCCTCTTTCGCCCATCCCCTGTTACCTTTCCTCCTCTTTTCAAACCTAAACATGGAGCTTTGATCCGGTCTCAAAATGAGCAAGCGACTCATGTAAAAAATAAAATTGGTCGAAATGTAAAACACAATATGAGTGTCACAACCTCCATAACTCTGCTAGTTTATTTATCAACTAATTTCTCTACGTATTTGGGTAACTTTAAACATTGTTATCAATCTGATTATACAAAATAATGTAAATTAGTGATTCTCATACCTGGGAGAAAACCGCAACTAGAGAGCAAAAGTCCAGTCACCAATTCCATCCAACTGAAAGCGCACGTGAGAAGGTCTGGTCCAATCAACTCTCTTGTGAAGACGTCGACCAAGGAACCCAATGCGCCAACAGCATTAGAGTAAACGACCACATTCACTAGCGCCAGCCAATAGGAGTTCATCCACGGATCAGTGAGCAAAGATAACGATATCAATGTGAGCAGTACTCCCATAAAAAGTCGTACATTTAAAATACCTCTGTCAACTAGGGGACCGTTCAGTAACCTCCCAATCAATTTTGACACGCCTGCAACTGTGCACAATACAACAGCATCTTCGGCACTGAAACCTTTACCCAGTGCGTGATCGACATAGTATATATTCCATCATGCGTATTCACAAAATGGAAGCACATGAATATGATGGTTGGTATCCAGAAAGTGTTCTGGAAACAGACGGAAATACTCAAACTACGTTTTATCGTCATTAAAGCTTCTTTCATAAGTTGTATTCTAGAAATTGTCTCTATGTCTCTTTGTAATTTTGATTTCGTTTCTTCACCAGAGGGGACAGGTTGATAGGACTCTTGGTTGTGCTTTTCTGTTGATGGTTTTCGTAGAAGAGCGCCACATACGGCAAGATTTAAACCAATCCCACCAAGCAAAAGCAAAGCCCCACGCCATCCGTACGTATCAAGAAGCAATTGGACTAAAGGAGCCATAAGAATCAATCCCATTGGACTCCCTGCCTGTCCAATACCATTGGCCGTAGCATAGTTAGTCTTGAAACAACGACCAATCATCGCTTTCGGCAATATGTTAGAAAAACTGATTCCAGGTCCTGCAGTGGAAATAAAAGTAAACTGTAATGTGATTAATGGGGAACCAACTCTGTGTTTTGGACACAACGACAAGCATTGGCGTGTGTGAACGGGGAGTGCGTTTTCATGGCCACCTGCTTACCGCGAAATATTATACTCTTGAAATACAGGCCTCTGCAAAGCAGATTCTATAGGAGCTAAGCGCAAGATTCCGCGTTAAGCAGAGCCATGCAATTGGGCTCAGAAAAAAGGGCTAAAAAGCACTACTTCTAACAAAAGGGATTAGCGCTAAACGATCAGGATAGATAGAGTTCGTATAAAATTTGTTATTACCGAATCCAAGAGCCAATATTACGGTGAGCTGAACGGCACTCGTTGCGAAGGAGGCAGCAATCACAGATCCCCCAACCATGAATCCACTGGCTACGACCACAGCTCGGGGTCCGAATATGGATTCAAGCGGTGCCGCAAAGATACCTGTAGTTACAAGCAAACACAATCTGCGTTTTAGTGTGACCCCTTTCACTTTTGCTCCCTCTTTTCCCTGTTTCTTTCCTCGTATCTGTCGGTACCGCAATCGTTGCTGTGCCTGCTGTTAAAACAAACATATAGAACTGCCACACAGCCACCGGGCGGGCTAGCTCTGTGGTCTAGTGGCAAGACATATTTTCTAGTTCGAATCCCGCCCAAATGCCTGTGGATTGTTTTTCCACAGAACTCGGGAAACTACTGAGTATGCTCAATACACATGGGTATAAGGGTAAAAAAACAATTTAATTATTAACACAACTCTTGATAGTTCTGTACCCTGGTTGGCTGAAACACGGTCACGTGGGGTTAACTAATATACGAGTAATGATTGTTTATGAATGCTTTGGTAATAACGTTCACGAGTTGAAATATGGAATGTTCCTTTCAACCATGATTCAACGAGGTGAATGAAGCCGAGTAGAATGGAACATTGAATAATTCCGATTCAGAACCTTAGCTAATGGGCCCTATTTAATAGTCTGAGCCTTTGGCGTTTTGAGGGGTGAAAATCAAGCCTCCATGTGCCTAAAACAGGGAATTGAAACAGACACTCTTTGAGCAATTCAGATCCATATCACTCTTCTAAATTTACTGGGAAAATTTCAACATCGATGGCTGGGTCCAGGGGCGAAGCCCCGGCCGGGTGGGTGTCCAGGGGGCGAAGACCCCGTTATCTCTGAGCTTTTGGCGTTGTGAGGGTGAAAAATAAAGCCTCCTTGTGCCCTAAAACAGAGAAATATACAAACTTTTTAAGCACATCTGATCCATATCCATCTTCTCATTTTACTCAAAGAAAAAATTAACCCCACAAATCTCGCGTTTGGATCTGGTTGCTGCATTATCTGGTTTCATACATATTCTTTAAAAACATAGTGGGTAAAATCGATGGCGTTTCTCAAAATCAAGCTTAGTGTAGTCTTTACACTTGAATGCCGGAACGACATGAACTATATTTAATCCCGGACGAAATGACTCGTCAGGTTTAAAATGCTTATAATATTGTTGAAAATCTAAACAATAACAAGTGACGTACCATGAAAAGATTCATTTTGGCAGAGAGAACAAATGTGAATGGCATAGGATAAAAAAGAAATCCATCCTGCCGCTGGGGGAAGAAACTACCCCACACACTGGGGCAAATATTATTTACCCCCCCCCCCCCCCCGTTCCGCGCCTGGGTACTTACCAGCGAAGAAGGTAGACCCACTAACAATAGCTATCATCCAACCGATGACCCACGTCTCATCTGTAAATTGCTGGGTCAGAGTCGGCAGCATGATGCCTAGACCCTTGATAACTCCTACAAATATCAACCATGAAACATGTAGACATATTACGGCATACCAGCCTCCGTGATTTTCAATGTTAGACATGCTTTATCACTCGAACCTACCGTTTTCTCAAAGACAAAGATAAGTACGTTTGAAATATTGAAAACCACCTTGTAGTCACCTACATCATGGAGGTAGAATTACTAATTCTACCTCCATGCCTACATGTACCATTGGATTTTCCAGCAAACCTTTGCTTTCTAACTGAGTACATGTACTAAGTTACACTTGAGAGAACATGAACAGATGCTATTCAGTCAGTCCGCACTGCACACAATATCCGTTCGTTTTATCTGCAACGTATGCACGGATTTCGGAGCTTGACCTCTGCATGAATATTTAATGAGCGTGGCATAGTCTCAGGAATTTCATCAATTTCTTGTGATCAAAGTAATTTTCTGCCAAAATATTTACAGATTTATAGAGATGAATAACCGACCTTCAATCCAGTTGTATAATTTAATGATTTCGTTTTCAATAATTAGTTCTAAAATTGACTCAAATATTTTGTTTCAAAACGAAACAGTTTGCCTCGTAAAACATGGTACTTACTACTAATTTTCAATGTTACCACAACGTATCGTTGGGCTGACCAAATAGATAAGGTTATATTCTATCCAAATGCTGTACTTTTCACATTTGATTTCATTTAGCTGGGTCAGGGCGCTCGTTTTGCCAACACTTCTCACAATTTAACGTTAACGTCTGTTGGTGAAAAAAATATGATCGCTTACGGATTTCCTGATCGCTGATTGGTCAACCGCGAAACATCAGGCTCTTCCACTGTACATACCCGGATGTACTCGTAAACAAAGTGCGTGATGGCCCTCGTTACCAATTGTTTTGTCGGGGCGGGAGGGTCTTTGGGGAAATATTCAAGCTGAAGGATTGGTGGCTAAATTTGTTTAGACGATTTGGGGTACTTGGAGAACAAAGGATATAAATTGAAATGGGTGATGGTCTGAATAATTATTAAATTATTAAATTGGGGAACAAAATATTAAATTTTGAAGGTGAGTTGCAAATTTCAAGTTAAATTTTGTTGAAATACTTTGAAGAATTGTTAAAATCATGGTCAGGAATTACTTGGCTAGTTGGAAGGTTAAAGGGTCAAAGTCCTATTGTTTGGGTCCTTATTAAACATAAATGCTCGATACAACAAAAACTCAAGTGAGCAAAATAAGATTTGTTTTATATTCTACATCAACAATTCCTTTATTTTAAGTCACATTTACTGCATAAACATGTAACACTATATAATTATCAAAGTTAAGGTACAGTTCAAAACAGTTCAGCCGCTTCCATTAAAATTGAATGAATAAAAATATACCAAACAAATAACCTGCTCCATCGTTAGGTAACTTTTAAAAATCAAACAAGAGAGTACAAACACAGATGTAATAAAAAATATAAATATAAAAGGTATTTAGCAAGTTGTACACCTAGGTTGGCAATGATTAAATTGACTTTTTATGAGACAGTTTATTGCTGAATGGAAAGTTAACAGTTGCTTCAATTAAAATGAAAAAAATGTACTAGTTCACTTGTTGACATAATAATAAAATAGCTACCAAAAACAAATTTCCGTAAACTTCATACCCGCATACTTTTACAAGACAAACTGTTCAATGGCAAGCTAGCTTAACTCAATTTTTAAAGACAAAGTAAATAATCACAAATATAATACATGATATCATTGCAAGGTGTCTTTGGTAAGTTCTAACTCATAGGTTGGCAATGTTTAAATGTCGCTTCATACCCGAGTCACTTTGTACCCAAGTCACTTCGTACCTATGTCAAATCAGACATACGCATGATATGGCGTACTTGGGTACAATTGTGTTAGTGGCGTTGTGAGCAGAAAAGATTCTTTTTTTTAAAGCTGAAATGTGGGAAATTTTAGGATTTTTTATTTTTATTTTTTTTAAGCTAGAAAATTCTTGAAAAGCTGGAAAAAGTCTTGAGCCTTGATTTGAGTCTTGAAACAGAATAACATCAATATCTTCGGCGAGGCTTTTTACAGACATTTGAAGGATCCAGCATATATTTTTGTCAACCAATCATCAACTAAAAAATTGATATCTCTACGATTATAGAAGCCGCCGAATGACGGTGACTTGTGTACGAAGTGACCGACAAAAGTGCCAAGGCACTAACAAAAATGTAAACAAAATGTTTCAGTAATTGTACTTGTACCTTGTTGCGATTTTTTTGGAAAAGTAAATGGTGGAAAATTCAAGTCAAAACTAGCGGCCTCAAACCGGCCTCAGCTCATTCTTCGAGTCCAGAAGCTTCAGACGAGGCCAAGGCCAAGACCGAATCATTACATAGCGAGGTCAAGGTTGAGACCACCAATGCCGTCCGAAGTCGGCCTTGAGGCCTCCAACACTGAAAAAACAAAATATATAATAATTAGAATAATTGAAACCAAGGAAGTATTGTACTTACTTGTATTAAGGCCTACACATGGAGAACGATGAAACCACCCCATCCCCATATTTTGTATTGTTTAAAACAAAAATAATTAAATAGGCCTCGAGGCCTTTAGAGGCTAGGTGAGATTAATTTAAAATAAATATAAATAAATAAAAACATGACAAAAATACTTGGGGTCTTAGTTCAGTAGACTAGAAAACAACGACTGGTCTATGATTGAAAAGCCGGCCAAGAGTATAACCACAAAGCAGCCGACAACAACAGCCATGCGTGTGAATAAACTGCACTGTAAAATCGGTAAAAACAAGAAATCTCGCGAAAAGCAGAAGTGCGTCACGTTCTTACAAGTCATCGCCACACGTCAAAAAGTATACTAAACGATAGCTTACACTTTAATCTTTCGATTTTTAGTGGTATTATTTCCTCTTTTTATTTAGCTGGGTCAGGGCGCTGCAAACCAAAAACTATCCCAAATCAATCCTAACAATATCCAAAATGTTCGTTGGTTAAAAAAAAGGCCTTAAATTCTTTCAAACTTAACAAATTTGGTATCATTCGACTCGGAAAAATATTCTACGTGCACTTACCACGCCATCTTGGATGCCACCTGAAGCGTGTGAGCATCGTGCCGTGTGCAAAAGGGGTCGTCGAACTCTCGCAGTATATCGCGCAAATCTCGAAGTCGATTCTGCACGTTGGGCTGTGCCATAGAGCTATATAATAATGGGCTGTGCAGATAAAATTCGGGATTTGACCTCATTAACGCACGCATTGGGACTGACTGTATTGAAGGGGCCCCAAGAAACCCAAGAAACTTCCACGTCTGAGTGAGTGACACTCACTGATCTCATTATAGACCTTTCCATTGTTGATAAACCTTTCCATTGTTGATAAACAAACAGCGCTGGTTGGCATGGACCGCCGAATGTTAGTAAAACATTCAATAGTGATAACAGATGTTTTAACCAAATTCAACATTTTCGGTAAACTTCTAATTAAATAAAATACCTCACATGATTGGTTGCTTTGTTTCCAATAAATTCAACACTTATTTTGAATATTTGTGTAACATTGTTACTGTAGTTATCTGTTTTTGTTTTGCATTTATGGGTTCCATAGTTTTCCAACCTGGGTTGGCAAAAACTTGGGCTGTGACGTTGCAAAAGAAAGGTCTATACTCAGTATAATAGAGATCAGTGGTGACACTCCTAGTTTGCAGTAGCCCTTTCAGTACCGCCGAGCCAGATGTGCTCAAAAAAGCATTCCACTTCGTGACCACCGAGTCCTTATGGCACCTAACTATTTCCTCTCTTGTTTACCATGGAGGCTCACTGGCACACGCACCAACAGTAATTTCTCAAAATGTAAATTGCGCCCTCAATCCCATGCAGGCCCCGCGTGCGTGCATCACCCCGGCAACTTTAAAACCTGCCCGCGTGCCCTCCTTGGCGTGCCCTCCTTGGCGTCCCCTCCTTGGGCTTGCTTGGCGTCCCCCCATCCACGCATTCTTCAGTCCTAGATTCTGACATGGCCGATGAAAATGCTAAAATTTTGGACGAAATCTTTGCCGATAGCGGTTCCGACATGTCCTCTGACGATGATTCACCACATTATGTGTCGGAAGAAGACAGTGATGATGAGCCTATCACCTTGACATCGACAGCATCCTCTTCATCCAAGATCAAGAAGCCGAATTTCCGGTGTGGATGGCGTGAAGCCAAGTCTTACACCCGGCGACCGCCTGTGCAAACACCGGGGCTACAGAAGACTTCAGTTCGTTCTCCCCCATAGAGTACAAATCTTCAAACTGTACTTTTGTGAAGCAGTGTGGCAGATGATGGTAGATGAGACCAATCGTTATGCTGACCAAACTTTGGGTGTGGGTGCAGAAAATCAGCGTGCTTGGAGACCAACTTATGTACCTAAAATGATGGCATTCGTGGCCCTACTTCTTTGCATGGGAATCAACAAAAGGCCTCGTTACTCCATGCATTGGTCCAGGTCTGAAATTCTACGAAGTCCCCTGTACTCAGCAACCATGGCTCGTAACCGATTTACTGCAATCCTTCGATTTTTCCACCTCGCCAACAACAGAGATGTGACAAACTTTCAAAAGTACGCCCACTGTTAAACATTGTACTACCATCATTCCTCCGGGTGTACCAGCCTGGACGAAACCTTTCGCCGGACGAGACCATGGTAAAGTTCAAAGGACGACTCAGCTTCAAACAGTACATGCCACGAAAGGCCGCCAAATTGGGATGTTTTTCATTGAACGAATCAGACACAACAGGGTACACATGTGCCTGGGACTTGTTCACAGGATCGCAGCCCAGGTCCCCACAAGGACAGTCCTCAGTAAGTTATCCTGAGACACACCATCCATCCGATCTTGGGGCACCAGGCAAGGTAGTCTTGAACCTTTTGCAGGGACTCGAACATAAAGGACATTGCATCTACATGGACAATTGGTTTACTAGCCCGGCTCTGTTCTCCAAGTTGTCTGAGCTAGGATTCGGAGCTTGTGGAACTGTGCGCTATACCACCCTAGGAATACCCGATGTTGCAAACCCCAAGAAGTTCCCCATGAAAAGCGGAGCAGATCCCCAATTTTATCAGAAAGCAGGCCAACTATGCGTTATGTGGCAGGACACAAAACGTGTCACTCTCCTGTCAAACTATGGCGATTGCAGTGTCACTAGTAAACAGATTCGCAGCCGGAAAACTTCAACAGGACATCGTGATATCCAAAAACCGTGCATAGTCGACGATTACAATAAACACATGGGAGGCACGGATCTGGCAGGACAATTGTGCAATCCACGTACTATACTCACAGCCACAGAACACTAAAATGGTGGAAACGAGTATTTATCACAATCCTAGACATCTGTTTGCTTAATGCTAATGTCGTATACAACAGCATCCATACAAACGAGAGCTTGTCCACTTTGGATTTCCGGGTCAAGTTGATAGAGGGAATTATTTCCACCTTGGAGTACAACCCAGTTCAGCATGCCAGTCAACTGTCAAGTGGTTCAAACGCCCTTTCAAGTCAGCAATTTCCTGGTCCGAATGTTGGGGGAAGAAACGCGACTGTGTTGTATGCAGTTCGACCTCTAATAGAAAACAAACTCGCATGATATGTAAACAATGTGTAAAGCCAATGTGTGTTAACCATGCTTTGAGAATTTCCACACCAAGCGATTAATTTGTTTCAAACTTTTGGAACACCCCCCCCCCCCCGCTACAATGTTTGGGGGTAGAAACGAGACTGTGTTGTATGCAGTTCGATCTTTAATAGAAAACAAACTCGCATGATATGTAAACAATGTCTAAAGCCAATGTGTGTTGTACCATGTTTGAGAATTTCCACACCAAGCGATTAATTTGTTTCATTATACTTTCGGAACACCTCCCCCCCCCCCCCCGGTACAATGTTGAATCCAACAAGCGCATGCCAGTTAACATTGAGGCGGGGGGCGGGGGATAGTACTTCGAAAGTACAAGTATAGCACTTTAGGAATTCCTTATTTTATTTTACATATTGGTTCATGAAAGGTGTAAATTTGTACAGCTCATTTCCTCGGACATTAAATGTGGTATAACGAATAATAGTTTGGATTTCAGCAGTAATTTGGTTCCAGTTCACATTGTGCGTAATCAAACCTTTCTTGTTTACTTAAGGCAATATTTTTATATTGAATGATGAATCCTATGAGCGCCAACCAAAGTTTCCAACATTGGGGGGGGGGGGGAGGATGGTGCTTCGAAAGAAAAACGATTGCACTTTTGGAATTCCTTATTTACATATTGGTTCGTGATAGGTGTAAATTTGTACAGCTCATTTCCTCCGACTTTAAGGGTGGTATCGAATACTAGTTTGTATTTTAGCAGTAATTTGGTTCCAGTTCATATTGTGCGTAATCAAACTTCTCTTGTTTATTTTAGGCAATATTTAATGTTAGTTCCTTCTTTACATATGAGTTCATGATAGGTGTTAATTTGTACAGCTCATTTCCTTTGACATTAACTGTGGTAACGAATAATAGTTTGGATTTTAGCAGTAATTTTGTTCCAAGTCATATTGTGCCTAATCAAACCTCTCTTGTTTATTTTAGGCAATATTAAATGTTGAATCCTATGAGCGCCAACCAAACTTTCCAACATTGAGGCGGGTTGGGGGGAGGGGGATGGTGCTTCGAAAGAAAAACAATTGCACTTTTGGAATTCCTTGTTTACATATAGGTTCATGATAGGTGTCAATTGAGGCGGGGGATGGTGCTTCGAAAGGAAATTATTAAAACCTGTTTATTTTAGGTTTCAGAAACAAATTTTCCGAGGGAAATAATTTTCATGCAGATTGGTATGAACAGCAACTTTAGAAATGTTAAGTTTTCACATTGAAACTACTCAATTTGGTATTTATTGGTCATAATACCAAACCTCGAATATATGTTTAAGGCAATTAATTAGTCAAAGGCAATATGCCAAAGGAAACAGTCATTTCATCATATACTTCATTGTCAGCATTGGTTGCTTGTACAAGTTGCATTCTGTGACTAGTACCTAGGCTAACCCCAATCTGCCTTGTGAGGGCGCTGTAACCTAAAACTTTACAGAATACTCTTGGTAACCAAGTAGTCATATCGATAAAATTTCTTTGGTCACCATTGCATTAGTTGCAAGTATCTGTTGGTACTGAAAGGGTTAGTGTCACCCAATAATCCACGCATGACCGATCACGGTGTCCTGTTGAGCTCTATGCTACGAAGCTGTCTAAAGGCCCTGTCACAACCTCGTCCCCATGGTTTACTTTATTTCCAACCATGTTTGTCAATAGTAAACCCTGGGATGGAAACTCCTCACTTGGACCCTGATTGGACAACAACATTACATTAGCACATGTACATGTTTCCAATACATACAAGCTACTAAATCTGGTACCGGACCACGAGACTATGGCGAAGATGTGAATTTCGATATGCAGCCAGACTATTCTAATTTGCATCCAAAATTTGTGGATATGCAAATGTTCCAATACCAGGGTGAGAGAGCAGTCAACCTCGTACTGCTCGACACACCCTGGGGAAGAGGTTGGCCCTGTCACACCTTGACGTTTTAGCCAGCGTATGCTGACGTATGAAAAATTTGGCGAATACGCTGGCGTACGTCGAATAAGTTATGGGTAAGTTTTGTATAAGCTACGAGCACGCTGAAACACGCTGGTATACGTCGTAGTAAGGCAAGGTCGTCGAAAAATGTTGTGCATGCACAAACATTTTCGGCGTATGCCAGGGTGTGGCTCATAAGTCCCGCATAAGTTGTAGGTAAGTTATACGATCGTTGACACACGTTCACACACGTTACTTGTAAGTTAATCATAAGTCGACATACGTCTAGCGTACCCAAAACGTTTTTCTAACCTATGAGTAACGTGCTTTGAACCTATGTCGAACTTATCTCCAACGCATACCAACGTATGTAGACGTTATGACGTGTTCTGGACGACCACAGAACTTACTAAACGTTTTTCTAACTAATAGCCACCGTATAATGGCGTATTGGTAGCGTTTGGGGGAATTGTATACTAAAAAAATGGGGTTCGCAGGAGGAACCCGTCAGTACTCCTCATCAAGGATCCATTTTCTTCGGCATGACGGATGTTGATGCTGTGATGTCTAGTGCAGTTATAATTTGAATCGTCGAGCGGCAGCCTTTAAAGGGTACGACAGGTGATCGTCGGCGATACGCTCCGCGCGCTGTGCATAAGTTAGACTATCGTTGGGCATAAGTTGTGAACGCCGGCAACACGCTATGCATTCGTTGGTATTCGTTGGTATAAGTTATCTAAACGTTATGGAAACGTTCTATGTAAGTTACTACTACGGTATGTATACGTCCAACTCGTTATAAATTTTGAATACGCTCAAAATGGAAAAAACATCGATAGTTCAGCGTCTTTGTGCCAGCGTTTCAGAGAAATTTTCATACGTCGGCATAAGCTGGCTAAAACGTCAAGGTGTGACAGGGCCTTAAGGGACATGTTGAAAAACATCTTCCTTCTGAAAACCCGTTGGTACGATCGACTTCTATCTCGTAGGCCTTCGTAGGCCATCGTACGACTTCTATCTCGCCCTTACGACTTCTATCTCGCCCGTACCACTTCTATCTAGTACATGTCCCACTTCCTTCTTGCCCGTACCACTTCTATCTCGCCCGTCCCACTTCCTTCTCGCCCGTACCACTTCTTTCCCGCCCGTACCACTTCTACCTCGCCCGTACCAGGCGAGATAGAAGTGGGACATGTACTAGATAGAAATGGTACGGGCGAGATAGAAGTGGTATGGGCGAGATAGAAGTCGTACGAAGGCCTACGAAAGCCTACGAGATAGAAGTCGATCGTACCAACGGGTTTTCAGAGAGAAGGAAGATGTTTTTCACCATGTCCTTTAGACAGCTTCGTACTATGCGGCCCTTCCATGGCAAAAAAAGGAGAAGTAATAAATAAATTCGAGTTGGGCTGTTTTGTACATAAGTATATAAAGGACATGGTAAAGAAAGAGGGAAAAAAGAAAGCTATTCCGCCCGGGCGGATTACTATTCCGCCCGTGCGGATTACTATTTCGCCCAGGCGGATTACTATTGTGGCGGAATCGGATTTGTTAGAGGCAAATTACAATATGATCCTGGGCCTAATTATTCCTCAGGCTTGAAGATCATCGAGAGATCTAAAGGCTAAGGGACAAGGTCCGTTTTGGAGGAAATATACTGCCGATTGCGTAATGATCTTCTAATCCTATTGCTATACAGTTACTCAATTACAAGGACACCTTGGCAAGTGGATTGTCGGTGAACTGATCACAAGATCATTTATTGCATCAATCAACAATTTAATCAACAATATACCGAGTATCATACAGCCGCGTGTAACCTTCAACACTGGCATGTAACCATCATAACACTAGTTTGTAACCATAGATCTTGCATGTAACCCTATCTCTTACGTGTAACCCTATCTCTTACGTGTAACCATATCTCTTACATGTAACCATATCTCTTGCATGTAAACATTCATCTTGTTCCATGTAACCGTACTTGCTAGACCCTGCATTCATGTACCACGGACAGTGTGAACGTACCATTACAAAAATAGGGGTGTTTAATTTTTACACTAACACGAATGGATTAAATTAGATAAAAGTAAGGCAGTATTTTACCAATTATATATGTATAGTTTATTTGTCAGGTTTTTGGAGTGGAATAAAATGCAAATATTTGACAAATATCTAGACAAGACTATTTTAAAATTCATTCGTCCCTCCAACATTAGGCGCATGGCCAGGCAACAGCACCATACCGTTAATCAATGTATAATATTGCTTTGAACGAAAATTTCGACACCCCTAAAACAGTGTCACAAAACGCGACGAAAGTGAAAAATTGAACCATTCTACCCCTGAGATGTTTCAAGTTCTTGTTTAAATATATAGTTTTCTAACATTGTGAAGTTAAAAAATCACCCATTCTACCCAATCGATTTTTATGATTTTCAAAATGTAACGTTCGAATTAAATACAAACTTCCGTTAACGGTTTCATGTGTGGACCAGTCGGCGTCCAGAGTTTATGTGTGTTGGTATGGTATACCGAGCAGTCAGGGTGACACACAAAGGCTGCGTTTCCTGGTATGAAGCCTTGGACCAATCAGAGCGCTTTATTGCTGCGACCTGACTGCATGAACAGTTTCGACTGCATGCATGTAAGGCATGCTCATGAATGAGACGAGTATCAACGTTGATGGCGCCTTTTTCTTTTTCCGTGTCCGCCCCCCCCGGTTAATTACAATGACTGGACATAAGTTAAAAGACTATGCTAAGTTCATCAATGTCAAATTCTGCTGCAAAGTTTGAATGTTCTTTTTGACATTGGTTTACAAGAACTTATGAGGTGTCTTTCAGTAATTCGGAAAATTAGTTGCAGTACCGTTAGTGTTCTCGCTGCAGACGAGGCATGGCCTAGGAACTCACCTGGAAAGTACAAAAAAGGAGATATGTCGAACCAGTCGCAAGTCCAATCATCCCAATGCGTGCCCCATCTGTTATTTACCGAATGTCTCTTTTATGACAACATCAAGGAGGATTGAGATCATTGCAGTAGCGTTTCCAAACACGAAAGCATTCGCAATAATCGCCCAAACGGCGAGATGTAGCTTTAATCCTCTAAGTAGTAGCATTGTTCCCCTCCAGCCGTAGGTATCAAGGAAAAGCTGTGCCAAGGGAACAACGGCCACGAAGACAAAGGAATTACCTAGGCACGCAATGCCGTAAGCCGTTGTGATAGATACACAAAAAATAACATCCAATCAGATGCTTCGTTATCACGTATGAGATGCCAATAGCTGATCCTGAATAGTAAAACGCACAATTCAGAACGATGAAAAAGTAACGTAAACAGATCAAATATTGTTGATTCACCATAAGCATACATCAACGATGTTATACAATTACGAAAAGAAAATATAGCGTCAACGAGCCACTCATTGTTTGATTTAATGTTAATTAGACCCGATGAAAATACAGTGGTCTGTTCAGGTAGATCACATGTTACAATGATGATTCTAATGATACATGTATACGTAATGCCATCACTTCTTGATTGTTGTTGTTGTTGTTTTGTTTTTTTATGTGACAAAGAACAGTGACGCAGACATACGATTTCGACGGTTACGTCCGACTCTAGTCCGACAAACAATTTTGTCCGAGCCGTTTACAAACCATTGTTTTGTTCAGCTAAACCGAATGAATGTGATTAATGTTAAAGCCCACCCATCATGGCCGACTAACTGTGTCGAACATAGTTGTCGGTGTCTGACTTAGAGATGCGTAACTTTCAGTAGGCATCATGTAAAGCTGACTTAAGTCTTGTTTTTAACTGCAAGGCAGAAGACTCCATCAAACTTTTAACCTCTTCTGCTACGAAGTTGCAAGCCGCATGAGGAACCTTAAATTTATCCCTCAGACCAACAAGAAAAGCCACAACCTGCTTGTCGGGATTGACATTCAACATTACCAACTGGATTATTTTCAAATGCACGATCTTCAAGTTCAATGTCTTCAATGTTTCTTTGGACATATGGATCATCTTCAACATTTTCAATTTGACCTCTTTGTATGCCATATTGTGCCAAAAATTCACTTTGTTTTTTGCTAACATGTCTCTAAAAGGTTCTTGTTGACTTAAATGTCCGAAAGCAACCTTCAACGTTACATGTTATTATAGAGTTTAGACACTTGTGGTAATATCTGTAGTACGTATTAACCTTACAAAATTTTGCGTAGAAAAATGCACTGAGAACATTGAAAGATTCGCATGATGTTCCTTACAGTTGTTTCACAATTTCAAATGGCATAAAAAAGTCATGGACAGCATTTATATTTGTGATATTGGTATTAGCAGAAATGGAGATAAAGGACTGATGACATGAGGTAAACCAACCTGTGTAAACAGAAACATAACCAAAGTTTAAACATGATAATAGTAACATTGAAATAATCAGGGACTTCGAGATGTAAAAACTGTAAGGTTGTTTTTAAAAATCTAGATTTTTCTACCGGTGTGGAGTTGGTTTCAACGAAGTTGGTTTCGATATTCAACATTCGAATGCCAAACAAGTACCAGTTACTCGTTTGACATTCATCATTCATTAACGCACAAAACCGACATAACTTTATTGAAGCACTTTTCACATGTCTAATACCAATTTCACATGTCTGTTATCTCAAGTGATTGGTTATCAATGTATTGTTGACATTGATTTTCTAGCAGTGTAAGCAATTGGAAAGACGTGTTAGTGAGTGTCTTGTTCCATTTCTTAAGAAAGGAGGGATCAAGGTCCCCAAAGGAAGGGGCACACTTGATCTGTAGTCCTTTAGGGGGGGAGCGGGGGGGGGGGGGGAAGGGGAGAGAGAGAGAGAGCAGAGTGGTGGTTTGGTCTAATTGGTCGTAAGTGTTCTGGAGCTTGTATGCCCCGTCGTCTTTTTGAGATTGTTTTCCTCCCTACGTCTGACCCTAATTACCTCCGTAAGCCATCTACATTGTAGTGGTTTTGTTAGATTCGCTACCAATTACTAAATTCGGCAAAACTGAGCATCATGTTTTGAACTCCAGAAAGGTTTCTGATTCTTTACGTGACAGAACGGCACAGGTAGGACGCTGCACTGCGGCCTGATTACAGCTTCTCTATAGTGACTACTATTTTTTGAACTTTATATTTTAACCTGATTAATTTAGGTATAAGACTCGTTTTGCTCTGTCACAAAATTTCAACGCAAGATGGTGCTACCATTTGCAGGTGCTTCGTGGATGATAGCGCCCTCTCTCGCGGGAATTTTTTTTACGAATCAAAACGAGAGGATCGTGCGCAAGACTAAAACGAGTGTGACGAACTTGCTACGTGGGCGTGCGAGCGAGCGTGCGGGTATTCTCATACGGAGCCAGTAAAGAAAGTTATAACCGAGACATTATTATTATTTTTCAAATAATGTCATCCAAGGTTAACATTAACAATTTTGAACCCAGCTGGCGTGGAGCTCTGGGCACAAGGAATATGTGGATGAAGCTTCAGCCTCTTCCATCAGGTATAATTATGAAAAATGTATACAATTTATTTTTCACTAGTACGGAACCTTTATACGCTGGTCTCCGTCATGTTGTATGCAACCTAGGACTCCAACCTGGACTGATGTTAAATCTGCTTTCCGAACACATCGCAAACTGCGTAAACCGTTGGTTAAAACCTGAACAAAAAGCAGAAACCATCTATGCAAATGCTCTGCTTGCTCCAAACCTACATCGGTGAAACAGTCGCGCTTCTAGCACCCGCCTACTTGAACACAAAAAATAAGCTGGGAAATGTGAAAATCAACCCTACACCCATTCTACTCGCTCTTCCTCTATTATATACCGAGCAACACGAGCAACACGTGCCACTACTGACCAAATTGTGGGAACTAACTACACCACAAAATGGGACAATGCTACGGTAATTGAAATATAAAGCCTTAAAAAAAAATATATATATATATACTCAATCATTTTCCAAACAAATCAGTGACACCTTGGTAAGAATCCACAATGCCAACGGTATCGACAAGGATACATTCAACTATTTCCTTCCACAGGACCCCCGTACAGCACGCTTCTACCTTCTACCTAAGATACACAAGCCCAACAACCCAGGCCGACCCATCGTATCTGGTAATGGTAGCCCTACAGAGCGCATTTCTGAGTTTGTAGATAGCTTTCTCAACCCCTTAGTCCCAGGCATCCCTTCCTTCATAAAGGATACCACAGACTTCCTCCATAAGCTAGAGGATGTCAAACATCAAATACCTGACTCTGCTTTTCTGGTTACTCTAGATGTTTCATCACTGTATACCAACATACCCCATAGCGAAGGCATGAATGCATGTGTCTCTGCTCTCAGGGGCAATAAACAATCCCGCCCCAGAGTGATACATATTAAGGAACTCATCAGTCACATTCTCACTAAAAACAACTTTTCATTCACAGACAGGCATTTTCTACAGATACAGGGTAACCACCATGGGTACTAAAATGGCGCCCTCATATGCCAACATTTTAATGTCTGACTTAGAGGAAAAACTTCTGTCCTCTGCCCCCAGCCGCCCACTAGTTTGGTGGAGATTTATTGATGATATTTTCTCTATCTGGTGTGGTAGTCAAGACAGCTTGGATGAGTTTATCGACCATATAAACTCATTCCACCCAACCATAAAGTTTACTACTGAATACTCTCTAACAAGTGTTAACTTTCTAGATGTAACTATAAGTAAATCCCCTAGCGGCATTGTTACGGATGTATACAGCAAACCCACTGACACCCACCAGTACCTTCTCTCCAACAGTTGCCACCCCAGTCACTGTAAGAAGGCAATAGCTTACAGTCAGGCCTTGCGCATAAGACGTATCTGCTCCACAGATACCCTATATACAAAAGGCGTTCATCGGACCTCAGGAAACACCTTGTTTCTAGAGGACACAGCGAACGCAGGGTTCAACTTGCCATCAACAAGGCCCTCAGCATACCACGCCATACTCTTTTTGCCAACACGGGATCCAAAAAAGTCCCGACTAATAGAGTTGCCCTAGTCACCACCTACCACCCTAAACTACCCAAACTCTCCACAATCCTCAATGGCAGAATAAATATTCTCCATTCCTCTAAGAGGTTGCGCTCAGCAATCCCTGAGAACCCCATGGTTGCATTCCGACGCCCTAAAAACCTGGGAGACATTCTAGTCAGGGCCAAACTCCCCCCAGGTACAGGCCAAGCACCACCCTCAACAGAGATACAGGGTTGTCACAAGTGTACCCGCTCTAAATGTAGAACTTGTCTCTACATCAAACCAGCACTTAAAGTGAAGAGTCATAGCACTGGCTCTTCTTACAATATCAAGACCGACTCCCTATGTAGCACACCCAATGTGGTCTATGTTATATCTTGTAAAAGATGTGGACTACAGTATGTGGGAGAGACTAAGACCAAACTCAGTCTTCGCTTTGCGAACCATGTCTCTTCCATAAAGACCAAGAAACTGTACCCCGTCTCCATCCACTTCAACAGCCTCAATTACAGCGTCAAAGATGTTGAACTCATTGTGATTGAGGCTTGCAACAACAACAACAACAACAACAACAACAACAACAACAACAACAACAACGACGACGACGACGACGACGACGACGACGACGACGACGACGACGACGACGACGACGACGACGACGACGACGACGACGACGACGACGACGACGACGACGACAACAACAACAACAACAACAACAACAACAACAACAACAACAACAACACAACAACACACAAATCTTGAACCTGGCCTCCCACCTAATATGTGGAATGGTACAGTTTGGGATATAAAAGACTTCAACTGCTCAGGTCGCTATACTAACAAAAAACTGGCAAAATACACCAAATGCGTCATGGCACCTGCCTTCATTTAGGTTTCAGAGAAGAAGCAAAATTCGAATAATATTTTCAACCCGTTCTAATCGCTCCTCCTGTATTACCAAGCAACACAAGTCTACCACTACTAACTACATTGCGGAAACCAACCACACCACAAAATGGGTCAATGCCACGGTAATTAATATAGAAAGCCTTAAAAAGCAATAAAAGGCAAAGGGGCCATTTAGATCAGACACATGGGGGAAACACCCTCAACAACACTAACCAACCTCATAATCCTTGATTACAACATCCTGTAATAAAAATAAAAACTGCCTACTGTGTCGCTGGGAGGGTGCTGTAGATTTGCAGCCAATAGGCTCGCCATACCCTTCTTGGCTGCCTTCACTTGCTCGCCCTCACCATGTGGGTAGTACACGTTACCAATTATTCCGTTTTCACTGATTTCGAATGAGAACCTTAAATAAGATAAACATAGAATAATTGCATTGTTGAAAGAGTGGTTTTAAAGTAGTAAATATTTGGTAACAATTCCAATTAAACCACAATGATTTTTTTCTATCAGATGGTATTGAAAAACATTATTCGAATTTCGCTTCTTCTCAGAAACTTTAATGAAGGCATGTGCCATGACGCATTTGGTTTATTTCGCCAGTTTTTCGTAAGCGCAGGACCCGAGGAGCCGAAGTCCTTGATAGCCCAGACTGTGCCATTCCACATACGAGTTGTGTGTTGTTGTTGGTGGTGGTGGTTTTCCTCCCTTCTTCTTTTTCTCCCCCCTTTTTTTTTAAGGCAGTGAATTGCTTTGCAATCACCCAAGACTAGTGCAATATCCCAAGTGAAATACAGACCTACCCAAATCAAACTCTGTGATAAGTTGAGCCATTTTGTTTTCTTCTAAAAAGGCACTCGGATATACAAAATCATGAGGAAATGCACAGAAAACCATTGGATAGTTTGCCAGTAAAAAAAGGAAGAAGTAACATAGTACGATTTTGGCGCAGTTGGACCGTGAACTAGCCCATTGTGCCGGAGATTTAAGTATTTTTCAAACAAACAAAGCATAACCACAGGCTGGGGCGTCTGAATGTGTGTTGCAATCACAAACCAGACTGGGAAATTCCCATAGTTGTTGATGCCAAATTTAGATTGATGACGTGTTGAGGTGGCATTTAGTTACACTGGATACAATAAGAAGAAAAGGTGTTAAAAATAAAGGAAGCCTCACAATCGAGGTTTCATTTCACCTCTTCAATTTTGTTCTGTTGGCAAGTTTGCATGGGCGTCAATCCTGGGGGGACGGGGGGACACGTCCCCCCCCACTTTTTGAAGGGTGGGGGACACCATATCAAATGTCCCCCCCCCCCCCCCAGTTTTGTTTTAATTCGTGTATCTCATATTATAGGGGCAATTGAATGTGTCATCTACTGTATGACTTACGGTAACGCGCTGTCTGTAGTAAAGCTAACGCTTTAGTCGATGCACCGCCCAAAACTGCTCGGCAATTTACTCTCTGGACCACCCGAAACCGCCCGCAATTGGAAACACTTCGTATCCTTGGTTTTACAAACGCTATAGCGTGTCGCACTAAACAGCCGCCGAAAGAGCGTGATCTGAAGAATTTGATGGTACTGTAAGTTTACTTCCGGTGACGCGCTATCTACGTACAGCCCGAAATCGATCAACCATTTACTCACTGGTGGACAGCCCGAACTTGGGACATGCTAGCGGGTTGCACCAAACAGCCGTCAAAAGAGTGTGTTCTAAAGACTTCCATAGCCCCAAAATTTATATGAATTACGCGTAATGCGCGTTGGTTGTCTTTTCAGCATACTGATCAATGCATATGGTAAATTTTTTACTTATCATAGAATCCATTAGAGTTTATTTGTTTTTGTTTTAGGACACCAACAAAATGTAAAATGAGTAATGTTTTTGCATGTCCTCTGCGTGTATCACGTGTTACCGATGTTCGCAGCTGTCCCATGCATACAAAAGTTAACAATTTTTTTGGTCAAAATATTATGAGGATCTAGCCTTGAATGTTGGTTGTTAAAATTCAAAATAAAGATTCCAACCAAATATGTTTAATATCTGGAGCATAAAGTACATGTATGTAAAAGGACACCTTTAAGTGTAGCACGCGTTACAGTGGAATTGCCCATAAGAATAAAATATCATGTATGTTGGGCTTTTATTAGTGTCGCTTGTTCTATCTCTCTCTGAACCAAGTCCAAGTTGTATATGTAAACATTTATAGCAAGGAGAGCTTTTCTAGGTCGTTCAAACATGCTAAAACCCAACAGCTTCAGGGGGCTCCGCCCCCTGAACCCCCGCCAGGAGCTTCGCCCCTGGACCCCACCAGGGGCCCTTGAGCGGGCCCCTGGACCCCACGCCGTAAATGATGCTGCTGTCCCCCCCCCCCACCCCCACATTTCAAGACGGATTGACGCCCCTGCAAGTTTGGCAGGATATTTAACCAGCCTTTTATCTAGTTTCCCACCTGATTTATACTTACCATTTCAGCCCTCAGCTTGAGTAGCATTTTAGCTTTTTGTCGGGTTAAGCCCGTTTTTACAAGACAGCAATTTAGCTGGGAACCTTTGCTAACTTTATAACAAGGTTGTGAAGTTGTTTACAAATATTGCACGTGAAATGACACTTGACTTTCTGGTCCCCAGCATTGCTAAATTTTGTACCACGGGATATTTATTTATGTGTTTTCGTCCCGTGAAAGTGGCTTAACTTTTCAATGAACAATAATGTTTTGAAGGGCACAGATATTATGGGAAACAGCCTTAGGGGTATAAAAGGAATACTAATGGGATGTGAATGTCTGGCTGGTGGTTGAACAGGATGTTGGAATGAAATGGTGAAAAAGCGGATCTTAAAAAATGAGTTTGAACATTAAAAAAAAAAAAAATGTGATGTTGATGACGATCAATGTAGTTAAAGATTTTCTACCACCTCTTGATGACCAACTTACCATCCATCATAGTTGTGCTCATCGTTCAAAAGAACTGAAAAGAAAAACAACAACTCGGGTGAAAAATTGTTAGTAGCTTTAATAACGTAAGACCTTCAGATGTGCAGTCGTACATACATACTTTCCTTCTGTTTTTTGTTGTTGTTAACTTTGTTTTTTTATTGCTCTTGTTATTTTCTTACTGTGTGTAATATTCCAAATAATGTATGAAATATTTGATCCCGATGTACTTGTACGTTGTAGGATGTTAGTGTCTGGGTACTCGCCTTTAGATACTGATTATTTTCGCTTTTTTTCGGTTTCCTTGGGCTTGTTATCTGTATACCTATTATTATTATTATTATTTAGTTAACTGTATGCATTAATTATGTTTGTGTGCTGCCTGATGGAAAGACAGAAATAAATATTGCATTGAGCGCACATTTGACACCATTTTAATAATTAAGTATTACTTTCGTATGTCAAGACACTAATTTTTCTCTAATCTAAAAACTGGTAATCATAGATAATGTCTTTAAACTTTCGAAAGTCATACAATCTGCAATTTAACAATTCCATATTAAACAGAACATACAATTGCTGACACCTTCTGCCCAGAAGCTTTGTGGCCATTTGTACCCTGCGAATGTAGCTTAATCTCTGTAGACTCAGTGACGATTAGAATGATGTGTCCAGTAATGCAAAACGTACTCCAATGCTATTAGCCACCTTAACACACAATAATCTCTATCTTCTTAAATTTTGTCAACTGTAATTGTTTCCTCTCATCTTGTCATTGATGTGCTGTGTACGTCTCCTCATCTCGTTTCACTATCGACTAGCAGGGACACTTTTTGTAAAACCCTTCCAAATGTTTGTGACCCATTTTCATTCAAAGAGACTCGAGCTAGAAGTGAAAACGCAAGCATCAATGTTTACCTTTAACTTACATAGACGCCCAACAAACAACATTCTCTCCATTCCTTGCCTTTCAACAAATACAATGTTCTTTACCAGAGTGTTCGGTGACTGTGACCGTTCATTGTGAGTTCATGCTTGTATTAAAATGTTCCCCAATTTGACAATTGGAAATTCAAAAGTAAGCGTGAGATTCAGACTTTTCCCACAAGTTTATTTTAACTAAACCATTGTAAACATACACGGAAATATGAAACTAACGAACTTAATTTTCTGCTGGGTATCATTGTGCGCTTAGGCCCCTGGCAGTTATGACATATTTCGCAACCAAACGATCAGACGACGTGCTCGTGAGCATTCAGTGAGATACCAGGAGAGCAAGGAAGTATTTGAAGAAACCTGCCTCCCTCCCCGAAAAAAATAAAATAAATAAATAATAAAAAATAAATAAATAAACAAAAATAAAAAACAAATACAAAATAAACAAATAAATTAGTTAATAAATAACAAATAACATAAAATAACATAAAATGAATACATAAATAAATAAATAAATAATAAAGTCTTGGCCTGCCTTTAGTATTGATTTAGAAAATTATTGACGGCATTTGGGAGTGTTTTCTGGAATGGTCAAAACGACAAAACTAAGAGAGATACCATTACAGGCCCTAAAACAATGGGTGGTACAGGCCTCATTGAAATTCAGTGCAGGCTGAACAGCTTGAAAGTTAATTGGTTAGCTCCGTCGTTACCTCAGCTCTGACAAGGTATGGAATATTTTCTCTGATTATTTGATTAACAAAGCTAGTGCTGACAATGACTTAGGATGGTACATTTTTGCCAACGATAACATTCAGACCCAAACTACTTCTTTTTATAGTGAAGTCATTTCTGCCTTTAAGAAGGCTGGCAGCACTCTCAGGTGCAATATTTTTTAGTGTTTTAGAGACAAGACGAGAAACCCTATTTTTTAACAACCCCTTTTCTACTAGTGACAACACGTTACTGGATAGTCCTGTCCTGAAATCAGTTGGCATGACTAAAATCAAAGAAGTCACTAGACAAGGAAACCCCATCCTTCAAAAAACTGGGAAGAAAATGTTCATCCAAAGAATTAATGCTGGTAGAATTGTAGGTGGACTCAAAGATCATTTTGATTTCAGCCTAAATCGAGAGAAAAGGCAGGGTCCTGCGAATCACATTCGTAATCGGCTTGTTTTACCAGATCAAAGTGCCAGCAGTGAAGTCATAATGAAAAAGACCAGCTACAAAACTAACTACCGCAGAATGATTTCAACAAACATTCCTCACCCCTAGAACGCAGAATATTTGGCAACAGGCTCTCATTTATGCAAGGGACTTAGACTGGCCTCTGATCTGGAAAAAGTGTTTTACTAATAACCTGCTCGATCCAGATGAAAACAAACAACAAAAACTTAAAGAATATGATCCTACCTACAAGAGATGTTTGGCAGAAAATTTGAACCAGAATCTCACCAACACCTGTTCATGATACTGCATTCACACATTAAATGACTGGGTCTTTGTGGAATACCTTATAAGAAATTACTCTGGTAACAAATGTTTTCATCTAAGTGACACAAATATATTTCTTGGATATGACCTAAAACTGGTCCAAGGTGTTTTAATAGTCAATATGCTTCGGCAGATTTGGAACATCAGGTGCAAACAAGTTTTCAAAAGATACAGAAATCCCTCTGATATCGATATTATTTTGCAGTTCAAACGTACTCTCAAGCACTTTCTCACCTTAGAAAAGGGAAGAATGAGCAGTGATAAGTTTTTATCTGTCAATGCTAGAAACAACACCCTGTGCTCTATTAATAAGGAAAATCAACTGGAATTCTCTAGATTTCACTATCCCTTTGTTCGTGCTCGATCTGTGTCATGTTTATACTATTAATACACTTATTTCATGACTCCTCAGTCTCTATTTGTATAAAGCCGTTCTATATAGCTCCAGGCTACCTATTGTATATAGTGTGTATATTGTATTTATACTTTGTTCCATTAATTTGTAAAAAAGCTTTGGTGGTTTGTTTGTGGTGGATGTAATATTTTGGAGTGTGAAATAAACGGAGTCGTATAAATCACTCAATAAAAAAATTTAAAAAAGATAACTAAATAACTAAATAACTAAATAACTAAATAACTAAATAACTAAATAACTAAATAACTAAATAACTAACTATTATGCGTAAGATGAATCTTCCTCCCATGTTTATTAAATGGATTAAACTTTTCTACAGTAAACCCAATTGCAGAATTATCTTGAATAACTTTATTGGTTCACCTGTCCAGATTAGTAGAGGGATCAGACAAGGTTGCCCGCTGTCTCCGCTTCTTTACGCCATTATGTGCAGTTTTTCAGAGGCATTCAGACTCCCAATGGTGAGACGAGTGTTAAGTTAATCCAACACGCCGATGATACCAACATTTTCATTGGCAATCAATGCGAGTTTAATATTGTGGAAGATCTTTTTGATACATATTGCAAGGGCAGTGGATCAAAAATTAATGTTAATACGACCAAAGGCCTGTGGCTAGGCAAATGGAAGCAGAGGCAAGATAAACCTTGTCGTTTTAACTGGTGTAATGATAAAATTAAAATACTTCGTATGGTGTTTGGTAACGAGGTAACTGCGTAAGACAATTGGGGTCAAAAAGCAAACAAAATCAAGTGTGTGCTTGACAAGTGGTCAAAACGTAACTTGACTTATACGGGCAAAGCCGTCATTGTTAACACTTTCATTGGTGCTGGTATAAACTACTTAGGCAGTGTTCTGGCCTGCCCAGTGGAGTTTGTTAAGAAAATTAACAGTTACATTTGGAAATTCTTTTGGGGTGGCCCGAATGACAAGATAAAAAGAAACACTGTTATCGGTCCCAAAGCGCAAGGTGGAACAGGTCTTCTAGACGTTCAGTGTAAGCTAACTAGCTTAAAATTAAACTGGTTAGCTAGTTACCCCCTAACGGAACGCAAGTGGAAAATTTTCTTTGATCATTGGATCAATAAAGCTAGTGGTAATAATAATTTAGGTTGGTATATTTTCGCTAATACTAATATTAAGATACAAACTACTCCTTTCTACGAGGAAGTTATTGATGCCTTTGAGAAAGCTGGTGGCAGTCTGACGTGTAACTTTGCTATTGTTTTAGAGACATATGCTGTTCCTATTTTCAACAACTGCATTGCTACTAGGGATAACACTGTTTTAAACAGTCCTGTTCTTAAATCTGCTGGTATGACCAAAGTAAAAAATGTGACCAGACAAGGTAGACTGATTTCTTACAAAACAGTTGCTATAAAAATGTCCCATTCAAAGAATCAAAGCAGGTAGAATCATGGGCAGGTTGACAGATCATTTAGATTTCGCCTTAGTTAAAGAACAGAGACAAGGCCCTGCTAATGATATATGTAACTGGCTTGTTTTCCTCGACCATGAGCGTAACAGTGAGCTCCAAATCAAGAAAACTAATACCAAATCCAATTACTCAAGATTAATTTCCAAGAAATTCATCCCGCCTAAAAGTCAGAAAGTTTGGAAAGAAGTCTTCTGTTACGCTCAAAATTTAAACTCACTGGTCCCTGATATGGGAAAACGGATACAAAAACAACCTGCTTGATCCCGAAGATAAACAGTTTTGGTATAGATTAAAACATTTGATTCTTCCCACAAGAGACCTTTTGTACAAAATCGGTAGAGTTGTTGATGTCAAATGTCCATTATGTGAAACAGAATCAGAATCCCATCAGCATTTGTTCTTTTATTGTATTAGCACTCTAAACGCTTGG